>VZRF01012751.1:0-42671 GCA_013396875.1 Vireo altiloquus
GCCAATTCCTCGGGTTTTCCTTCTCTGATAAACAAGGTGTTGGGTTTTTTTTTCATTGTCATTTGTGTATATTTTAATAAGGTTAATTCCAATGTGAATTAGAATTATGGTTAAGTGATTAGTGTAGGAATTGTTCATATATTACTGGTCAGGGTAATCTGATTGGTTGTTGGGTTTCTCTTTAGAGAATAATGAGGAACTTTCTGGAATGGTGAAGTCATCAGCTATTTACATAAAGGGATAAGAGTGCACCGGTGATAGGGTGGGTAACGAGCCAACCAGAAGTCCCCTATGCATTGAACCACCCTAATGGACCAATGGACTGAATGCTGACCATCGAGAAATCCAATCCCAAGATCCCTTAGGGGAGGGGACCTAGGGGAGGGGTGGCACCTTTGAGAGGGGTATAAATTGTATCTCCCCTAAGCAGCTTGGTCCTCCTACCTAAAGCGACTGTTGGGTGGAGCACCCTTCACATACCCTTCACGCTAACCAGCCGTTAGAGATCCTTTATCATTCAACTGTTACTGCTAGTTAATAAATTCCTGTTGGAGAAGGATTAATTAGCCTGTGTGGTTACTCACAGTTCCAGTTACTGAGGAATTTTGACTATTTTTACCATTTCAACGCTTTCTGTGGGTCTCTGTGAGCAAGGAAGCACCACAAACCCTCTCCCTCAGAGCCTTGTGGTACTGCCAAAGCAAAACTTTCTCATGCTCTTTTCTCCTGGTGATTTTCTGATCTTGTCCAGACTCTGAAAGCAAACTGTTATAAACAGGATTTATGAAGTTGGCTTTCGTAATTAGCCTTATGAGGCTTTACAGAAATAAAGTCACCGGTCTATGTAAATTATGTAAATAAGTTAGTTGCTAATTAATGTTAATTGTTTAATCCTTGCTATGTATTAATTGTTATATGTTCTCATTATATGTTAATCAGTTGAGCAGTTAATCACTCCGGATATATTTAATGAGTTATAACTAGATTAGATTGTATGTTACAATGTTCTGGTTATTGTTGTAATGTTCCCTTTTTTTGTACATTTCCTTCTTCTATTGTAATGTCCTGGTTACAGTGAACAGAGTTTTTTCTTATTATTAATTAGTTTAGAATACTGAGGTATTATAATTCCTATGGACAAAATGGCCAACAAAGGATGAAAGGGACTTTCCAGAAAGTTCCATGCAGAGTGTCAATCAGAACCCCAGTCAAAATGAGATCCCTCCCAATCTTGTGACAGAGCATGCTCCAAGGCCACCCCAAATGGGCAGATATAGGGGCAGACCAAGGACCTCAGAACCCGTGATTGGATAAGTGTATCCATGTCTCTTGATTGACACTTGAAGGGGAAAAAAGTAGCTGCACAAGCCCTGGGAGGTGTGCCTCTGGACAGACCAGCAACGCACCCAGTGCTGCATCGTTGTATTGTAGGCATCCCAATTGTTTTTTTGTTAATAAACCTTTAAAATTCTACATCATGAAGCGTTGTCCTTCACACAAACGGATGCTCTAGGCCAAAGATTGACCTCGGAAGCACAGGGCACTTTCTGTGTGGGCATTTGGATGTGCTTTTCCCGCGGGATTCGGCTGAGCACGCCGAGGCCGAGGCCTGAGGCCCTCAAGATGGCGCCGGGGAGCCCCCAGGGCAGCAGCGAGGGGCGGCAGCAAGGGGCGGCAGAGGGTGGATTTCCCCCAAGCCAGCAAGCGAGAGAGCAGCGGGGAAAGGCGCGGGGAGAAGGGGAGGCAGAAAGGCCCTGGCTCTCTGGGAAGCAATGGCCGATCGCTGGCTCCCAGAGCCACTGGCAGGGCCGCGTCTCCTCCACGCCGCCCACGCTGCACCTGCAGTGCTGCAGCCGGCTCTGCCGGGCTCCCCGGCACGGGCGGCAAGGACACGGACGGGCTGGAGCAGGTGTGGACAGGAGACACGGAGATTTAGCGAGGGCTGGAGCAGGTCTCCTGCAAGGAAAGGCTGAGCCAGCTGGGCTTGTTCAGCCAGGAAAAGAGACTTAGGCTTAGGCTTGGGCAAACTGCGGCCTTCCAGCACCTGATGGCAATCTACAAGAAAACTGGAGAGGGATTTTGGACAAGGGAGAATGGATCCAAATGGAAAGAGAGTAGGTTTAGATGAAGCATTCAGAAAAAAGACTCTCCTGGAACAGGTTGCCTGGAAAACGTGTGCATGCCCCATCCCTGACAGTGTTCAAGGCCAGGCTGGACAGAGCTCTAGACAAGCCGCTCTAGTGCAAGGGGTCCCTAGCCACAGCTGGTAGTACTGAAATTTTTCTGTCTTCTTTGCCTTGGGGCTACAGAAAAGATCCTGAGTGTCACTTTCAGGAGTGGAGCCAAGGCTTTGTAAACTAAAAAAACCATTTTTTTAGCAAGAGCAGCTCAATAGTCAAGAGCTGGCTGGAACAAGGGAGCCCCCCAGCTCAGTGCTGCCAAGGAATGGGATAGGCTGTTTGGCATCTTGCCTAGTAACAAAATGCTTGGGCTTTGCACAGAGAGGGTCTCTAGGCAGGAAAGGGAGCCATAGCAGGGCGGCCTTTTCTCTGGCTGAATTCAGCAAAAGGCCCAGCAGCTGCAAGAGAGGTTTGCAGCACTGATCCCTAAGGACATCCACTTTCCTGAACAACCAGCTCACCCCAGGACCTTGGGACCTTTATTCCATGACCCCTTCTAACTCTGCCGTGAGGCTGTCATTCCTGGGAATGCGGAAGGCCGAGGCAGAGAAAAGTAAAATCATATCCCCAAAATCCAGTAGGTGGAAAAAGAAATTTGAGTCCTCTGCATGCCAGGCACAGGATGAACCCTAAAAAGCACTGGGTTCTACTCTTCCAGCCTCAACATACCAAAAGCCAGAGTAAGCTCTGTCACCTCAGACACAGGGAGTCAAGGCAGATACACAATAGCTACAGAGAAGTAGAAGCAAGAGTAAGAATGATGTGACACAGCAGATTTTATTGCCACTGTTTGTAGGCTGGTAATTTTTGCACAGTCATGATCATTTGCACTGCAAAAGGTGGTTATGTCCCTAAATCCTTCTGTCCCGGACAAAACAGGGCTGGGGTCACTGCCCTGAAAAACATGCTTCACCTCTAGAGTCAGCCAGAAGACAATTCCCTGTCCAGAATTGTCTGTTTTCAAGGTGGAAAAAGATCATTTGTTCCTCCTTAATTTAAAAACAGAAACTTGTGGCTGAAATCAATTTCTGTTGATTGGCTGCAGAGACAGCCCTTGAATATAATTGTGTTAGACCAGAAAACAGTCTCCATTTTACCAGTAAATTATCAGTAAATAAATCAGAGCAGCTGCAACATTGAGAGGGAGGGATTGGACACCTGCTTTTCTCTCTAGACCTTTCTGTGACTTGCCAGAGAGTTGCAAGTACTAAGAGTGGCACTGGAACCTTCCCAAAAGCAGCTGCTGGAGGTAGAAGACTAACAGTGTCCATCCCCTCATTATAACCATAGTGTTACCCCTGAGGTAGGCAGAGGGTGAAACTTGATGAGGCTGACAGCTGGTCTGAGAGCCTCATAGAGTCAGACCTAAAGACAGTCAGAACTTACCCATGAGATTTTGCAGATACAATGAAACCCACAGTGAAAGCCAAGAAGATAATCAATGAAAGAAGATGTTCGGGAGACAAGGAGAAGATGTTCTTGTTATGGAACACTAAGTGTGTACAAGAAGGAACTTGCATATAATATGTAACCAGCTATACTTTTGCTTGTATAGCTAATTGTATTGCTGCTTAAATGGTCATTGTTTGTTAGACAGCCTTGTCACTGTTTGCTAGCAGCCAATCTTAATAAGCCACAGTAATTGTGAAGAGGTATAAGAGCAGCAGTAGAGAAGAATAAAAATTTTTTACTTCTTACCTCTTCAGATTACAGCAAGTGTGTGTGTCATTATGTTTGTCTCAACAAAGTGTCAGAAACCAAAGTCTTTCTCACTTCTTAATGGACAAGGCACCCTGCAGAGGATGTGTTTTGTGTCACAAATAATCCAAGGCACCTGGAAGGAAATTCCTTCTCATCTGCTTGACTCTGGAATAGCTATGCACTTTCTCTACACAATGCTGTCTCTCATGTTGCCCATACACACTCAGCTTTCACTCCTTTTCTGCTTGTGCAAGGTGTGCACAAAGCAAGGAACTGAACTAGCCATATCAACTAATGGTAATTAAATATTCTCACTCATTACTCTCTGTTTGCATCACACAGGAAAAAGTGAACAGTGGGATCTCAGGATTTACATGAGACATGCAGCTTATTGACATCCAAATGTTCTTCAACTTTGTTCTTTTTTGCATTGGCAGTTTTTGGGCATTAACTCATTTCCTGTGAGCTACTGTTTAGAGAAAAGGAGCAAAGCAAACAGCAATTTGGATCACAACTCATCCTGATCTCAAACTCCTTTGCCTTCCTTTGAATGTTCAGAGAATTGAGAAAGTCCCAGACTCCTGAGGGGACAGAAGAACTGACACCTATGATGCAAAGCCAACTCATCACATGCCCTTCCTTTGTGATGGCCAGTGGACCTGCCAAAGCAGAGTTCAAAAGTGCCCCTTGGTATGTGGGGCCCTAAGATGAGAAATTCTCTCCAGGTTAAAGTGAAAAGAAGGCTTCTCCCCAGACCCCTTGTTTCTTCATGTAAATATACGCCAGTTTTATCTCCCCAGTTGGCCTATTGGCTCTCCACCCCTTTTTGCCCTCATATGTTCCTTCCCTAGAAGCTTCTCCCTTTCCTGCCTCGCCACTGGCCCCATCTCCCCAGCCACTCCCCTGCCTCTCCCTTAGTGGCTCACTGGCCCTAGTCCCGCCTATGCACCATCCCCTGGCCCTTCAGCCATTGGCTCCTAATGTTCTCCATTCCCCCCCACACTTAAACCCTTGCACAGCTCAGTTTTTGGTCTTTGTCCTTGGACTCTTTCATATGCGTGGCTGCAATAAACATCCTTCATGGAACCCCATACCAAGACCCTTCCTGCCTCTTTGTCGCTGATGCCTGTACCAGTTATCCAGTGTGTGTGAGTGTCGGTGTGCGTGCATGTGGCACCCACCAGAGTGGCTTCTCCAAGGAGACACTTCTGGGAAGGTTGGGGCACTTTACCACCCACTCTGTGCCACAACGTTCCTTTACTGAAAATATGAATACAAAGATCACTGAAGATGCTGGTTTTGGTCAAGGACAATAAATGTGTTTAAAGCATGATTACAAGTAGACAAAATTCAATCAAAAGCTCAACATTAGACTGTACAAAACACACCTTTAGATAGATGGAGCTTTTCCCTTTATAAAATTGGAAAAATCATGGTCTGTGTCTCCAGTAGGGGGAAAAGTGCCATGACCAGGTCTTACTGGCAAAACTGAGTGAGGAAACAAATGCATACTGGCCCTTTGCAGTAAATGGCAACAGGTAAAATTGACTTTGCATCTCTTTTAATGAAGTTACAAAAGCAGTCTGACAAACAACCCATACATCACTCATGGACACACAAAGGTTTAGAAGAATTCAACAGCTCTGCTTTTCTAAATGAAGCAATTGCCCCCAAGTTTGTCCCACTGATATCTGACCACTGATTGGTGAAGATCAGCTCATCTTAAGAGCCTTGCAGGCCTGGGGTCCTTAAGCAACTTCCTCATTCCTGGCAGTTCACGGACTGAGGAAAGCAGTGTCAGTTCTGTGGGCTGAATCCTTCCCTGAACCACAAGCCTGCTGTATGTGAAGTAGAAAGTACCATCACCACACACCAGCACTGTTGTTGAAAAATTGCAAAGCTCAACCTTGCAGTGACGAGGCAACTGCTGCAGTTAGCAGAGAGCGAGGTAGAAAAAAAGAAATGGGGGCTTCTCTGGATGGAAAATTTAAACTCTGGAAGGAAAATGTAAAGTTTCAATTTTAATAAAGCTTTCTATGAGTAGCCTACTCAATAAAGCACAGTATCCTCCTTTTCATAAGAAGTGCTCTTTCCAAGCTCTGCCTAGCTCTGTTTTAACCAGACTCAGGATGCCATTACATGAGCTGAGCACGGGCTGTCAGCTCCAAGAGCCAATGCTGGGACAGTTGCAGAAGTGCAGTTTTACCACGAGCACAAACCATATCCACTGCAGAACACCATGTGGGCAGCACAGGAGCACCATGTGCTCTCTTGGAATACCCCAAGGGGGGCTCTGAGCAGATGGACATCTCAAGCACCACAGCTGAGCTGTACAAATGAAGTTTGTATGGAAAGGACTTGAAGGATCATCTAGTTAAAACTCCCCTGCCATGCGCAGGGACACCTTCCACTAGACCAGGTTGCTCAGAGCCCCATCCAGCCTGGCCTTGAACACTTTTAGGGATGGGGCATCCTCAACTTCCTGTCTGCACCACAGCTGGTACAGCTGTGAATTTATTGTGCTTCTGCAGCTTCCTGGTCAGCCTGGAATCTCCCTGGCAGCCCTGGTCCCTAAGCCCATGCAAGCTGAGGCAACAGGGATGCAGGTGAGGGAGTGCACCCATCTCTCATTTTCCCTGAGCAGAGGAATCGGATGACAAATGTCCCAATGCACCAAAGCACATTGCTCCTCACACAGACAGTGTTTGTGAGACAGTTCAGATTAATTAAACCATGGGTCTGTGACCACTGGGACAACACACATGGAAACTTCAGGTCAACAAGACATATGGAAATTCTGTGTCCATAATGTAAGAAATGCTTTCTTGACTAAAAGGAAAGTGTGTAATCTTGTTCAAAAGTAGTTTTTCTTCCTCCACACTGTTATTTCAGACTGCGTGGAGACGACTTGTTGAAACAAGGGAGTCTACTTTTTCTGTCAAAGACATTAAATCTTGTTTGCTTCCCACTTGAAAATTACTTAAGGAAGCAGGTTGGGGTTTTTTTCCTATTGCATTGGCAATAAAGTAGTGCCTACCTCCTAAAATATTAACATCCTGTCAACTCTATCAAACCTTCAAACCTTCTGATCTTCAACTTCCCAGAAAGGCAACAGGGTGTCTACTTACTTTATGTAAAAATGCATTTCAGTCAGAAAGATGAAATATTTAACAAAGCATGGTATTCCTTACTGTATTATTCAGTCCCCAGAGACATTTAAAATATTTTTTTAAAAAGCAAATGCAGCTGGTGTCCTCAGAGGAACTCTGGGATCTAAGACAACACACCTGTCTTTGAGAACACATCATACTTCAAGCAGCCTGCTTCCTATTGTGGTACCAGAATCTCTGCTGGCCAAAAAACTCACCATTCCTTTCCCAGTCCTACAGATCACCTACCCATTTCCCTCCTGCCTTTCCTGCCACCACTTAGCACAAAATGTCTTTCCAGTACATAGTCCCACTGGAAAAAGCAGTGTTGCTCTAATTAAATTCAGGAATAAGTAACCCTATTAGCAAATTCTTCTGTACAGCCCAAATATAAGGAGTGCTTGAACTGGAATGTGTTCATGACAAAATGAATCCAGATATAAAAAATTTGACTATGTTAGTTGCAGTTTTGAAAGCATAGGAAAGATAAAGGCTATTCTTCCCTGCTCTTCTGAGGTTGCTGGTCTGGAATGCTGCTATCGCTTTCCACAAGGCATCTAAGAGGCACTTCTTTTAGTGGACTGTGCAGTTTGTGGGTACCCACATGGCACTTAACTCTTTGGTAAATCAGCATGGCAGCAGTGCACTGAGGACATGTAGGAAGTCCAGTCATGGGCTTTGCAGCTCCTTTTTGCAGCTGGTGCTGGTGCTGGGTTACCTAGGTGGGACATGAAGGGTCACAGGCTCACCATCTCTGGGAAGTCCCAGGACACATGGTGGTAGGAACAAATCCATATGAGGAAAGCGAAAGGAGATATCAGAATAATGGGTAAAGTCAAGGAAGAATTATCAGACTAGCCACGTCCTTCTCATTTCCCTAATAATGCATATGAAACATCTGCTAGAATATCCAGCATTGCTGAAAAGGCACCACAGTTGCAGTGAAATACAGCTGCCTGGACCCAGATATCCAAGCTAAAGGAAAAACTGAAGAAGAAGTGTTTTCCAGGCCTTCTTTAAAAACAGCAAGAAGCATTGTATAAAAACCATTTCCCTGTATATTACATTAAAATGAGGAACATTAACATCTGCATCATGCTTGAGCTCATGTTACAAATTTAGCATAGCTCATGGAAACCACCAATGGCTGCTCTACAACAGCCCTGACAGCAAGGAAAAGGAGTTCACTATCTGTGTAAAACTGCAGATCGCTCCTAGCCCTGTGCATCTCCAAGTATGTTGTTGAATGGAAAATCTTGTTCCCCTAGAAGGAAACAGTTTTTAAAAAAACACCAAGAGAGGACTCTGTTGTTTGCCTGATTATTTGAGACCTTCCACATTTCTGAAGGAGAGAAATTCCAGAGCCACCTGCTATGAGGAACTCTTCTCCTTGTATTTCTGGTAAGCATCCAATATCTCCTTGACAACACTTGGATCATCAAGTGTGGTGACATCTCCCAAGTTGTTTGATTGTTCAGTGACTACTTTCCTCAGCAGCCTTCTTATGATCTTCCCTGATCGGGTTTTAGGGAGGCGCTTTACCACCTGCAAAGAAGGGAAAAACACACCTTTCATAGCACTTGAGTGCTGCTGGAAACCACAAGGAAATCTGGCTGGATTATCCTAAGCCTGGCACACTATCTCATGGTCACAGTTCCTTTGATGCTCCTGGGAAATAGGTCATGGAGCACACTAGATTATGTCCAAGGAAAGGAGTGTCACTAGCATCAATTCCTTGGGCTATACATTTTATTCTTATTTTAAGTGGACTTTGTACCCCATTGCCATGTCCAGGCTGGGTGCTGCAGGACACACAGCTCTTTTAGGAATCAGGTCCTGAATATGCTGTTAAGTATCGAAATCTAATTACACATGAAAACTTAGGCACCAATGGTGACACAAATCTCAACACGTTACCAGAACAGACAGAAATACATATATTCAGCTTTACAGGGCAGGAATATAAAGCAACACAATTCTGCACACCAACTGCAGGGTCTCCTACTCAAAGGATATCTCCTGTCTGCTGATGTTTCTCTCTGCCTGGTATCTGTCAGCCTACACACCTTCCTTCATAACCAGAACAATCTTAAATGCCTTGGCTATGACTCCTGGGAAGGACTTAGCAGCAAATGCAAAGGCTTAGCATAAATCTAAGGCTGATGAAGAGTTCTCAGACACTGAGCAAAGACACCAACAGGTCTCAAATTTTGCTACATAATTAGGCCAGTAGGCTACAAACCTCTATGGCATTAACTGACATGAAAGAGTTAGAGGAGTTCTCTGCAGGACTACCCCGAAACACAGGGAAATGGAGGCATTCCCTTGCACGCCTGCAAGTTCTGGAAGCTTCTCCAATCCATTGAGGCTATCCTGGGCTGTTCCACATTGAAGGAGTCACCCTTGCCTGCTCCTGTTCTGTTACCTGTGCCTTGGTGTCCACCTTACATGCATGTGGCTAAAGCAGAGCCTCTCAAAATGTCTGGTTACTGCCTCTAAGAAAAGGGAAATGGATGCAGGCAGACCTTGGAGGACAGTGAAGGGGCAGCTTTGTGAACGCTCCCCTAACATATAAAGGGAGCTGCTGAAAGGTGAGGAGGCTTGAGACAGAGCCTGGAGCTCATCAGTGCTTCCAGGGCCAGGCCTGCTGTGCAACAGAACACAGCCAGTGCTTTGAGATCTGATGTTGATGCTAATATCATTGCAAGCTAGCTGGGCAGTGTCACTGCCTCTCAGTGCCTCTCTCACATGCAAACAGACCACTGCACCTGCCCTCCCCCTCCCTGGATCCCTCCAGACAGTTCTGTTTCCCTGCCTCTTTATCCTGCCAGAGGAGGACAGCAGCAGCACTGCAGGTAGGACGGTGAGGGTTGCTTGATGTAACCATTTCCTGTTGCTGGTACCAGTTTCAGTCTCCCACTTACCAGAATGTGGTCAGGCACAGCATACTTTGCTATCTTCGAGGCCACTATGGTTTTGAGCTCTTCTTTGATGTGGTCTACGTGAGCTGTCTGCTCCTTTAGCACTATGAAAGCAAAGGCACCTGGAAGACAAATGAGCAGAAGCCACAAACCTCATATTAGATACTGTCTGGAAAGACCAAGGATGCTCATTTGAATGCCAAGGAAGGTTTCAAATCATTCCTATGTACAGTCTAGGGACTGACAAGAAAACCATTGATCCTTTTCACAAAAGCGAGACAGACTCCAGCCCTCAAATGATGGTCCAGCCTTTTCTTGGCATCTGTGACTGATCTCAGTGACAACGACAAATCAACATAAATTACCAAAGTGTTGTTGGGATCAAAAGTTGGGCAGTGCAAATCAGCTACTCCCATTTTGTTCAAAGGACATTTCTAGGCACAATCCTTCTAAGAAGCACTACCATATACATAAACATTATGTATGAAAGCAGTTTAGGGAGTAATACCCAGGTTAGGAAGATGTAGCTATTTTCATTTCTCTCTTTGCCTCCTGGGGCTGCAGTGCCAGTCAGCCTAAGGATAACTGCCCTCCCATTCCCTCAGCATCTCCTTACATGCAGCCTGTGTTAGAATTCAAGGGAAGTGTATGCAGATGTCATGTCAGGACACTGCTTTTCACATACCTTCTCCTTTGATCCTATGTGGATACCCAACCACAGCTGTCTCAGGGACCTCAGGGTGATCAGCCTTCACAAAAAGTCAAACAAAAATACACAAATTATAACTGTTTCAAGCCCTACAGAGTTTGTACCAGTTGCTCTACACACAAAACTTGCTGAGATACTTGCTGTATCTCGCTCTCCGCTTGACAGATCCTGCTGAAAGCACAACAGGAAAGCTGGATGCCAGCTCCCTGCTGCAGGGTCAGCTGGTGGCCATGGCTACAGCCACATCTCAGGGAGTAGCCCTGTACTGGCCCTGCTTTTATACACACAAATAAGTACTCCCACATCCACTGCTAAGCCCCCTGCACATGGAGCTGAATTTGCAACAGCTGGAAACCCCTTTTCTCTTTCTTTGTGCATTACTCTGGTCCCAAGTGGTGACGGGGCACTGCCAGCAAAACCAGTCTCGCAGTGTTCAGTGCTACAGAGTACTGTGACCGGCAGAGGCCGCTTTTCACTTCAAAAAGTGAAGCTGCCAACATCACACTCCACATTTGCCTGGTGTTTTTAAGTGCCCAAAGCACACCACAAGGCAGAAAGAATCAGATTTCTTCATTCCCTAGCCCAAATGCATTTTTGTTATTATGCTACACAACAGTGATTACTTCTGTTGTACTGCAGAGTTTAATTTAACATTCTTCTGCAGTGAGACGACAGTTTGGGTGCACAGACCAGAAGAAACCACATATCTGCATCTCACACCAAAGAATGGCTTATGTTATCTTAAATTAAATTAAAATATGAAAGTAAACATTATAGAGTAATCTAGTAATGTAAATATATTTGCATGTACACATGCATACACATAGGTAGATTGTGAGAGGAACTGGATCCTATAACTATGATCAGAAACCTGCACAGATGAAAGAAAAATATACAGGTCAAGCTTTAAACACTCTGAGAACTTTTTGTTTTCAATTCCCTGAGATAATATTATTTTCTCTCAAAATGACAGGCTAGCTTTGCAGCTGACATAAATCAAGGTTGCTTTATGTTTAACACTGCTGAATTCTCAGGCTTATTTGGCTAGTTCAGATGAGCAAGAACCACAGGTTTAAGAAGGACAGGTCAGGTGTTAGCAGAGGAGAAGGAAGAAATAGGAGAGACACTTAGGGAGTGTCCACCAACATCCAGAATGACAACTCCAACAGTACAACATCACTGAGAGGAAACACAGCTCCGACTGCTCAATTGCAGGGACTGTCCACAGTGTGGCTCCTCTCACTTGCTCATTTTTGGTCTCCTCCACAAGGGAGCTGTTTCCTCCTGCACCTCTGCTATCCATTGTGCATCAAGCTGTGATTATGCAGGGGCAAGGAACTGAAGGCAAGAAACAAAGCTGCTTTGATAGGATCAAAGCTAACCCTAACCCACAGATATGTCCTGTCAAGGGACCTCTCCCTGCTTGGAACTTACCATTGCATCTTCTATTTCTGCTGTCCCCAGCCTGTGTCCACTTATGTTAATGATGTCATCCATGCGCCCGGTTATCTGGTAATAGCCTTTCTCACTCCTGTAAGCACCATCCCCTGTGAAGTAGTAACCTGCAGCAAAGACACAGGGCTGATCAGCAGCAGCAAGTGTGCCAGTTTTGGGCTCTGGTGCAGGACAGTCCATGCCATAGGATGGCGAATAGGGCAGGGTGGATTGGGCAGATCACAGGCCTTCACAAGCTCACAGCTGTGTGACCTGCCTCACATAATTTCCCACTTCCCTCTGCCATCCCTGACCCTCCTCTGCTCTACCTGGGCTGTGCTGGCTCCTAATAATCCCCTGAAAAGGCACCAAGGCAGTGGAGCTCAGATCTCTGCCAAGATGGACAAATCGCTGTAGACAATCAGCAGGAACCAGTGGCTGATGTTCTTATAATAAAACCAAGCCCAGCAACACAACTCAGCGATGCTCAGTTGGATTTACTGAACCAAGAGGGGCTTTCTGATCTCTCTAGGCTTTGCATGCCTACATCTGCACAGCAGCTGTGTGCTCAGGCCTCTTGGTGCACACAGCACTAAGATAAAATCACTTCAAATGCCATTTTCCATCGTGCCACAGGCTACTGGTCAAGCTCAGAACTGCTGCTGGCTACATCTCAACACGCATGGAAAACTACAACTGCTCAGCTGAAAGGGAGCAGTTTTATTACATTTCGTACATGGGAACACTGCCAGTTTTTTCAATCACTTACACTAGGATGTATGAAAAGCCATTTTCCCTCCCGGCTAACAAAGATTTAGATATCAGATATCAGTCACTCTCTAGCATCTGAGTGTGGGAGAAACACTGCTATCAGATTAGCTAAAAAAACCCCAAACCACCCCATGATAAGCATGGAGTGTCTAAAACATTTGATGGAAACTGAAAAAGACCCAGGGTTTCCTGGAAACTCCAGTGTCACCGAGGACACATCCGGTAACACAGATTGTGTTGGCTCTTCACCAAGGCCATGTTTGCATGTGAGTTGTTCCAGTGGCACATCTGAGAAGCAGGAGGCAGCTAATGCTGTGAAATCTGAAGCTGGTTCTTGCCAGGACCCATTATTGCCCTACTCATGGACTTTTCAGTCATGTTTTCTGCCCTTCCAGATCAATTAAATAACTATCAACTAAATATCAACAAGACATCAGATGCAAATGTAGTGAGTAGTAAGGGACTATGGGGTCATTCAATTTCTTGTACCAGTTTCCCATTCTTTTTATTCAGCCCATTTTGTACAGTTTTCAGGATTGCCTAATTCTTGCCTACCCTGTAGCTTTCAAATCCCTTTCAGTTGCTCTCCTGAGTGAAGACAGTTGTCATGTCCAGTGTCCTACAAAAACGTTTCCCTGCCCCTTCTAGTTACTTACAAGACACAACCTGACCACATTTTAAAAGGAAGGTCATAATACAGGGTTGAGATTCAGTGATGCAGGAGGTATTTCCCATCCTTTTTCCAAGTGAGACACAAAGCTCCAAAGAAAAGGTATTTGGACTTCAAAGCTTGGGCATTACAGTTTTCCAGAAAATACATGCCCTTTTGACAGCTAGAAAAGTCAACAGTACCTAAAACCATCCAGGCATGCTTGCAACATGTGACAAACCCCCCAAACCATGATCTGAATGGTACAGAAATATCAGAAAGTAATGCTGAAAATATTCAGTGTGCTTACACTGCAGTGAAACTGTCTTCCCTTGGCACTTTTCTTACCTGGGTAGGCTTTGAAATAGGCATCAATAAAGCGCTGGTGATCTCCATAGATTGTTCTTGCCATGCCAGGCCACGGCTGGGCAATGCAGAGCGCACCAGACACATCATTGCCCTCTATCACCTCTCCCTGCAGGTTCAAGCACAGGAAGGATTAACAGGTGAACAAAAAGAGGAATAGTAAAGAGCCTCTGTGTCATTGATCCAGCAAGAGTCATCCTGTTGCTCACTGCAGACTGCCAGTGGAGGATCACAAGGGGAGAAAAATATAAACAACTCTTCTACAGATTTGCTGAGAGCTTGCAATGTCCTTTGGCAAATCTGTATGAACAACTGAGATATGCGCTCGCTCACTCTTTCTCTCACTCTCTAACTCTCTCTCTCTATATATATAAATTTCTCATCTATTCTACCATTTTAATGGAGAAACAAGCATCCATCTGGATCCTGCTCCTTTGCTGTCCAAAAGGTGATTAAAGCAGAAACACACACCAGTTTCTTGTTTGGGCACCCAGCATAGCTCCAACTCACATTGTCATCCATCAGCACAGGCACAATCCCAAAGAAAGGTCTCATAGCCATAGCTGGAATGATCTCAGCTTTCTCCTCTGAGGGCCGCGGGGCAATGCAGATGCCACCAGTTTCTGGAAGAAAAGTGAAAAACAAAATATATGTAGTACATCCAATGCTCAATGAAAGCAAATTCCAACTCTTCTTAGGTCAAGAAGAAAACAGTGAAGCCACCTTGCAAGACAGAGTCACTGGGAATGACTTCTGCAGGACCAAGAAGCACAGACATCTGAAAGCAGCACAGGCCTGGCATGGGCAGTACTCAGCAGCCCCATTTCCTACCCCAGGAGTGATTTTACAGGGAAAGCATAAGCATGTCAGGGGATTTATCTCCCACTAGTGTTTCTACAGCTGTCTAAGGTTAGCAGGAAAAGCACTTTGGGAGTCTGAATTACTGTTATTACAGAGTATGAGATTAACCCACCCCTTACAGGCAGGTTGAGCTTATCTTCTAGTCAAAATTGAACCTTTTAATCATCCTTTTTCATTCCTGCTGGGATGAACATTAAATCAGACTCCAGCCTTAATGAGGTCTTTTGTATTCTAAATCTAATTCAGAAACACAAGAGAGAAACAAAAACAAAGGAGAATAAGGCCTTTAAAAATACAGCTCTATAAATAAGGGTATGTTCTGCCACATGGAGAGTGCATTCCTCTACCAGTTTTGCTGAGGTTGTGAAAACTGAAAGCAGGGTTTGGAAAAGCTGAATTTGACCCTAAATTTGCATCCAGCTACAAAGAAGGGTCTTTGATGGCCTCTAAGGTTTAGATCTGTAGCAAATGTTTTCACATGTGGCTTACACATAGAAGTATTTTCCATTTCATTGATGGGCACACATTCACTTCATGTTTCTGTTAATTTTGAAAAGGAGAGCTTGAATTTTTTCAGGAAAAAGCGCCCCAGACACCTGCTGTTCTCTATGTGCACAGACAAAATCTGCATCAGAACAGGGACCCTGATTAAACTGAAGGTGGCTCTTCCTAAGCTAGTACTCATCCTGAATACAGCCCTGAGAGCTGTTTTGTTTCAACATGGTGTTTGCCACATCCTACACATCCTGCAGTCAGCTGCACACAAAGTCTCACTCCTGAGGGAGCTGCATGCTAGCAAGGGTGCCTTAAAAATTATTTGCATGGTGAAGACCTATTATAAATTGGTTTAGAAGTACCAATTTTAGCCACTGACAAATAACATCAAGCAAAACTTCTAGGCTCTGCCCTGTCCTTATGAAGCTTTCTCTTCAGAGGCAGAGCTGGCAGAGAAAAGCTGTGGTTCCATGTTACCTGTGCCCACACTGTCAGCACAGTGCAAACCCACCCAGACTTTGGGCAAGGACAGCAGAGCATGAGCAGGGGATGGGTGCTTTGAACTAGGCTCCTCTCTGCCATGGAGAGATCCCGTCTGGCAGCAGAGTAGAGCAAGTGCTCTCTGCCACCACAGACAGATTGGAGTGACTGCTTTGGGGGGAATCTGTTTTAGAAGCACCAGGCCAGTCTAAATTGATGTGAGATGATGCCAACAACAAAAGCTTCCAGAGCCTATTCAGAGATGTCTTTCAAAACCAGCTTCTGTTTCACGGCTGGTTTTTGGGGTTTTTTTGTGAAATCAGTGACAAAAGTGAAAATACCTAGTGTCTCTTCTGCATCGTGAAGAACTACACCTAAAACTCAAACATGGCTTTGATTCTATTACTGTCAATCACAACCTGGTGTCTCAACAGCAAGAGCCGTAGGAATTTTTCATCTGCACACACCACACTATTCAAATTGCTTCTCATAATTGCTCTCTCACTCATTTGTCTCATCCAAAGACTTTAAAGTAGATTCTTAAATCACCATTTGCTGATGCCTGCCAGGCTTTATTAGCTGGCAACAGGTTGCTGCTTCGGAGAGCAGTGTCCCGTGGAGGACACTGCACACAGCAGCACAATTAACCAGCTACACTGAAATTGTATAGGAAAGGTGACACTGCAGGACCACAGCCAGCATCCATCACATTGTTCCTGTGATCTCTTCCCACGCTCCTTTTACGTTCAAATGGCATATATAATCTTTCCAAGATTAATTTGGCTTCCTCTTTATTAAAGCATCAACTGTGGAAAAAGATTGATTCCACTTTCTACTAAAATCAATGTCATGAATATTTATCATTATATTATGCTTCCAGGAGCTGGTAACTGTTTACCAGTAAAACTATGCCTGGTTCAAGGTAAGACCAAGCACTCTGCACTAGCAGACTGTCCAGTGAATGCTTTTTAACCTCTCACCTGACAGCTGTTGCTCCAAAATCCCAGGAGAAATATAGTTTAATACAAGATCTAACCCTGTACTTTGGTGGAAATAGACAACACAGCATGAACACTGCATGCACCAGTTAACAAACAAACCAAAAAATGTTAGGGCAAAACTGGATTCCTCTCAATGTCATCAATGTGCAGTAATCAACTGCTTCTCCATGGTGTTTTCTTTCAGAGCAGAGAGGAAGAAAGCATATGATGAGGAAAGATCTAGCCAGTCATCTTTCCTTCTTCTTGGCATATAGGAACCCAGAAGATTTAAGAGATCGGTAGCTGAAGTAGATAGCAGTTAACATTGCTGCTCTGAATTCTGAGGTGGTTTTATTTCAAATCTGAAAATAAAAAAAGAGCCTGCAAGTCTGGTCTGGATTAAAAGGAACTTGGTTGTGTGCCAGGAGAAAATTCATCACACTGAGATAGAGAGCCTGCTAGCAGGAATAAGGACAAAATCAGGAGCAGCTTGACTGGAAAGGGAATGAATATTCTGCTCAATGGCAGTTTAAAACTATTTTTCAGCAGAGGCAGAATGCCAGCAGCTGTGCTCTTGTCTCCATGGCAAACTGGATCTCACGACTTCAAAAGGACATATTGCAAGACACCTCTAGCAACTCCTGAGTGTTGGTGCCCAGAAAAGAGAAGATTGTATGCTGAGGAAGGAGCCAGGAAGGAGGTGCAGAACTCCTTCGAGCAAAGGGCCCCACCAGGCAGCACAACCCCAGTCTGGGTACAGCACGTGGCCTCTCCCTGCTGCTGGCCAGGGAGGCCAGGAGGCAGAGGCCAGCTGCTCCAACTAGGCTGGGTCTGTGACAGGCAGCCACTCTGTCCAGCAGCTTGTAAACAGAAAACAAACCTTAACTGATGCACGCAGCAGGGCCAAGCATGTTGCCAATACACAAGTCATCCTTTTTGAGGCATCAAAGGTCCAGGGCCAAAGCAACTACAGAATATCAATTCAATCATGGGAGAAGGTGCTCTCCAGCAGCCCTGCTGGGTGACAGCCACTGTTGTCCAGCCACCTGATGGGCAGCCAGCAAGTCTCCACTCTGTCCTTTCCAATCTGCCAGAGCAGTTGCACAAGGTCCCTTTGACTACACAGCTTAGTTTTCCATCCTCCTCTGACCATTCCCAGGAAGGAAAACAAAGCATACCTAAGTACAGATTGTGGCTATGTGGTGCTTTCAGTGCTTTTGCATGACAAGACCATAACAAGGTCAGTACAGCTGGATAAACTGAAAATGAGTTTTGCAATTCAAGCTTACTCTTGCCAGCTTTGCCCAGAAATTCAATCCCTGCCTCATATTTCTAGCAGCAATTGGCATTTTCCAGCACTCAAACTATCAAAGAACATTTAGACCAACAAAAACCCAACACTGCTCTTGCTTTTACATGTTGTTAGATTGCTGTTATGCGC
Organism: Vireo altiloquus; assembly: GCA_013396875.1. Taxonomy (NCBI): domain Eukaryota; kingdom Metazoa; phylum Chordata; class Aves; order Passeriformes; family Vireonidae; genus Vireo; species Vireo altiloquus. The sequence continues at coordinate 18,138 of VZRF01012751.1, forward strand.
AGAAACTCCCCAGTGACTTTCAAAAGCTGATCCAAATGCCAGGAATGTTTTTTTGACAGACTTTTTGGATCAAATTGAAATGTGTTAATCCCTCTCTCCCTCCCAGCAACCTGTCAATGGTCAGGGTCCCCCGTGCCCCCCCAAGCTGCCTCTTACCCGTCTGCCACCACGTGTCCACGAGGGTACAGCGCCCTTCTCCCACCACCTGGTAGAACCACTGCCAAGCTTCCTTGTTGATCGGCTCTCCCACTAGACGAAAACAAGAAGGAAAACAACCTGAGACCCAGGAGACTGCAGGCAGCTCATTCTCCCTCTTGGTGCACAACAAGCTGAACGCATGATCCCCAAGCAGAATGCTTCCAGCACTTTCGCTGTGATGCACAAGGGACTGCAATACACTCATGTAACTGAGGACTGACTTTGCCCAGAAGGATCAAAAGGCAAGCAATGAATATCACCTGAAGTAACAAATCAATGCAGGGCATGTAGTAAGAACCTCCAGAACAGAAAATAATGAAGGAAAATGCTGCTTGGGTCACCTATGCCAGTAAAATTCAAAGTGATGCCCTTTACCATTAGATAAATCTTTTTAGCCAAGAACGTGGTCCTACAAAATAAGCTAGGAAACGGCAATCACACAAAAGTTGAAAATATTTGAAAAGCCAGACACAGAGCCTTCTTTATCATCTTTTTTCTAACCACATCCCATGTGGTCAGCTCAGCTTCTCTGGCATCTTCATTTCACCAGCTAGAATCCCTTGTCTTTTTCAGATGAAATTTTCATGCCCCTTACCTGAACCCAAAACCTTCAAGGAAGATCTGTCATACTTCTTCACCCACTCTTCTCCATAATTCAGCAGCAGGCGTATCGCTGTAGGTGCTCCATAAAATTGATTAATTTTCAACCTTTGCACCACTTCCCAGTAACGACCTGCAAAATCACAAACTGTCTTTTTACCCTTCCAGCACTGACATACTGCTGCAAACACTGAGCTGAAAGGTTAACAGCCAAAGCTGGAGCTGTTACTACTGTGAGTACAGAGCAAAAGCAATGACAGCTTTTTTTTTTCCTGTCCCGAATCCACAGATGTTCCTGAGTGTTGTATACACATGTTCCAAAGGCATGGAGCTTACCTCTCCTGAGCAGGCAGGTCACACCATACAGGTTTCTAAACTTCTTTTGCCACATTGCCACATCTAGCCAAACCTTCTCCCACCACTTCCTCACCTGGGTCAGGGTACACTGGAGTGCTTTCAAACAGGACAGAGGTGGCTCCATTGCAGAGTGGTCCATACACAACATAGCTATGTCCTGTGATCCAGCCAATGTCGGCCACACAGCCAAAAACATCGCCTTGCTGGTAGTCAAACACATACTGCAAAGATAAACGTAAGGCCAGCTGATTTCCTGTTGGCAGGTGCTCAAAGGAAAGGTGCTGGACTGGGCATCCAGATGGGAGCAGGAGAGCACAAGGCAAGTGGAGCCAGGCGTGTGGGACACAGCCACACAAAGACCAGCCCAAGGTGAGGAAGCGAGTCAGAGAGACCAGCACCAGGGCTCCCAGGCTCCTGGCATGTTTGCAAACATACAGGAAGCACAGCTGTACCAGCAGCTGCTCAGCAGGAGCAACAAAACTACCACACACAAAAGGTACTATGTAAAGAGGCTGTTGCCTACTCCAGGTGATCCATATGGGAGAGCTGATCCTGAGTCGCAGGGGAATTGCAGGACCACAGAGTCTCAGACCCTTCACCAATGTCAACAGATTTCCATGAGCGATCTGGAGGAACTCATAGGTGCCCATAAAACATTTTCTGAGAAATATTCTTATCTGCTCAGCTTCTCTGTATGAGTGCATCACTTTCCAGATGCTACCCTCTCCTTGCTCATCAAATTCAAGATAAAGATCTTGGAGAACTCATTATCTTGTCTTGGATGTGGAAAATGCTTCCCACTGTAAATCTAACTCCTCTACCATATGGTGAAGAGGTCCTGACTCATTATGAGTCAGGTTTATGGATCAGAACTAGAAAAACCCTCCCTGAGTATGTGACAAGGGTGTCACATGTGAGTGTGCAAAGACAACAGAGACCTCATAAGTCAGCTGATCCCTCTACCTAGAAAAGACAAATCTCACCTTACTTTTCCAAGTGCCTTTCCCTCTCATGCACTCTGCAGGTGCAGAAAATGCACCAGGGTGCAGATCTACCTTCTGGACCAAGAAAGAGATGCCTTGGAGTTTATGCTGTCACTTAGAAAAGCTGACATAACAAATGCCCTTTGTGCAGAGAAGTCTGACACTTGAAAATTCAAATCTTCTAAAAATTCAACCATGTCAGCCTAAAGAAAGAAAACCTTCACCTAAATTGTGTGTGATTAGAAACAAGATCATACCACTGAAGCCAGGTGGAGATCTTTCACCACAGTCCTCTCCTCATTTCACTGTTACCTTTAAATATGCAGAGCTCAGATCTGAAGCTTCAAGAAGCAGTGCCTTGACTCTTTCCATTTTCAAGAGAAAGGAGGTAAAACATTTTCCCCAGATCACCCAGAAAAACAGAACAGAGGTGCAACCACAAGAGGAGAAACACAATTTCTTCACACAAAAGGTACTATGTAAAGAGGCTGTTTTAAGAGTCCAGATCCTCTCTGAAATAAACAAGTCCAGCATCTCAATGCAAAATACTACAGTAATATCCACATTGCCAATGCCAGTAGGATACTTACCAGAATCTCCTCAGCTGCAAATTCTGGGCAGCCAGCATTGGCACATTTTAAATGCAAGAACAGCACTGCCATTTCCTTGCTTTCATAACTCTAGGTTCAGGTTTGCATAGTATCATATTGCTCAGAAAAAATTACAAAGATTAATTACACAGTTCAGGCATTTTCCAGCTTGTTTACAACCAATAAGCTAACTGGGCAGGAAGCAGAGAATACAGCACTCCTCCCTGATCCAGGTCTCTCTTGTTAGCGCTGCTGGAAGGTGAGTGAACCTTTCCCAGAGGAAGCAGCTGAGTTACCTTGTGTGTGAGAGCAGCATACAGCAGGTATCCAGCCTGGGTGTGAACAATTCCTTTGGGTTTCCCAGTGCTGCCCGAGGTATACAGCATGAAGAGCATGTCTTCACTGTCCATGCTCTCTGGAGTGCAGACGGAATCTGCCTTGGTCATCTCCTAAGAAAGAAAAAGGTGGCAATGACAGAAAGACTTTGGCTATATGGAGCCAACCATCACTCCCTCTGTAAGCATGGCAACAGTGTCCAGAGACAAGAGCCACCATTGCTGTTGCCCGTCACAAATGTCCATGGATATATCATAGTTTACATGGGCTCACCTAGTGAAAAGGTTCCTGTGGGTGCATAGCATCTAGCCTTTCCACCACTACCTCTGCTGGGCAGAGAAGTCAAGAAGAACTGGCCAGATAAAATAACATTTCAGGGAAAAAAATGGTAAGTCATAGCTGTTTACATTTGAAGCCTTTGCAAGCTGCTGGTAGAAATCCAAAATGTGACTGCGAACACTTGACAGCAGCAGCAAGGCTGACTGGGTACTGCTTAGTACCTTCCTTTTCCTCTAAAAACTGTAGTGCTACAGTTAAACTGTGCATTCATCTCCCTTCCCTGGTCCCAGCAGTGGATGACTGTCCTGTCCATTTGATCCTCAAATTCTAATTTCTTCTACCCAGGAGAAGAAGAGTGCTTTACTCTCCTGCCTCTGTCACTCTCTTCATACTCCCGTTTGACCAGCTGGGCAAGATCCTCTCCTCACCCCGACAGTCAGAAACACAGGAAAGAAGGATGCAGAGGTCAGAGCTTCTCTCCAGCTCTGTACTGTCCTGATGAATAATGATTCCTGCAAGGGTTATTAGGTGGCTCCTTGGAGGAATTTTGGTACTGCCTTTTTATGAGAACATACTGTAAAGACACTGTATTTGCAAGCGAACACTACCATCAGTAGGTCCAGTCGTTTAAAAGTGTCTGACAAACAAAGCTTAATAAAATTCAAAGAGTTCACAGAGTCTGGTGTAATTCCTGGCCTCTGAGCTACAGCACTGCTGCTCATCTCAGGTATTTCTCATGACATTTCAGCACTGTCAATTCAGGCTGACTTGCCAGTTTTTGAAACAAAGATGGAATCCTCATATGCTCCATTACAACATGAGCTTAAATTTTGTAGTAAGCCATTGCACATGAGCTGGAAAGATCAGTAGGGACAGTTAACACCATTAACTATTTCATTCTTGTTTTGTTTCAGACCCTACAACTGACAATGGGATGAGCTCAGCTATTGGATCACTAAAGCACATCAGGCTGTTTGCAGACTAAGGAAAATAATCACAACATCCTTTGTGGAGCAAGGAGTAAGACAATTTCTCAATAAAACCTGTCTTCTCTGTATAACTTACACTAGTACTTCCTCCTATCTCATGTGACCAGCAGAGACTCTTGAGCAATTATCTTGCCAGTAAATTAGCTTTTTCCAGGCATTATTAGCAGGAGCAGTTCCTGTTTACTACTGCCAGCAAACTGATAAAACCACTTCTGCATTAGGCTGGAGGCCCATGTGTGCCAACTAAACACATAAAAACAATGTCTGTTTTCTTCCCCAGGAAGCACAGGCTCTAAATATTCCCAAGCCATCACTATTCTCCCACCATGGGGCAGCCACAGCGCTGTTCATGGGCTCTCTAGGAACTTCATCATTTCTGCACTGCCTTTCAACAGTGTCCAGTCTGAGTGCACATGCAATCCATAACAGAGTGTTTGAACACCCTAAGTAACCAACAGCCACAATGGTCTCAGTGACCTCTGGGTCTCAGGAAACACTCCCTAAATCTCACCACTACTTGCAAGACTACTGAAATGGAGCAGCATAACCCTTGCCCATGATGAGATAAACCAGACATAGAATTGGCTGCTCCGACACACAATCCTAGCAGACTGTAAATACAGGCAGTCCATTTGAGGATGAAGATACAGATGCTATAAGGAGCAGAACTCAGGTCCCAAAGGCACATATGGAGAGGAAGATTATCCTAGCCAACACTCAGACCTAAAAGGAGTTATCCAACAACAACATACCTCTTCAAGGGGAATATCACGGTCACCCATCTGGACTTTGTTATCTGTCCTCTGAGCCACAAACACATGTTTGATGCTTGGACAGTTCTTCACAGCTTCATCCACAGTTGTCTTCAGCTCTATGGTTCGGCCTCCCCTGACTCCCTGGTTGTATGTGATAACTGCTTTGCATCCAGCTAAAAAGAGAAAGAATTAGCAGACATGCCATCCTGTCTTCCAGGATCATATGCACACCCAGTTTCCATTACTTTGGGAGTGATCTATAGGGCAACATGTGTGACAAATACTTAGAACTGCTGTCAATCAAAACCAGTCAGTGTCACTGATGAAAACACTTTAAAACCTGACACACACAGAGATTAAGGATAGCTGGGACCTCTATAGGTTATCTCCCCCACCTCAAGGCAGGGTCTACTTCAGCTAAACCACTTTTGACAGCTATCCCTTCAAACTTCCTAAACCACTCCAATGGCATCTACTCTACCCTTTCCCCAGCAGTCCACTCCAATGTCTATTCACAAACATTTCCCAACATCCAGCCTAAGTGTCATTCACTGCAATTAAATCATCCATCCCTGCTTTGCAAAGCTGACAGAGCAGCTTCTTCCCAGTTCCCTGTGTGAGGGATAACTAAACATGTACTTCCTCTCTGCAGATTAACTCCACTAAAAAGAAGAAAAAAACATGACAATTTCTGTAAGACTTATTCCCTCACACTAGCCACAAAGAAACTGATGTGACTGCAAGGACATGACCCACTAGCTATTTCTCTCTTCTGTTGCTATTTTTAGCATCACTTTTTACCTAATCACACTATACAAGTACTTTTGGGCTGAGAACAGCTCTGTTGGCTGGTACACGGGCTCACAGAGCAGGGGCAGGCTGCCAGCACTTCCAGTACTGTACATAAATCACAGGATCACAACTGAGAATGCAGAATTAGTGCTGTGCAAGAGTATCAAAGAAACACTGCAATTATACTGCAAAAGAACAAATCAAGCCCTATCCCTAAGCTCTGGTTTTCCTTCCAGCTTCACTGGTCTCAAGCAATAACCCAGTGCACACTGAATGTTAAGCAATTTATTAAGTATTCTAAGGCCAGAGGACACTGCATATGTCATTCAGGAAAAGGCTCCTCACTGCACTCTGCAGGGGAGAGTGTCCTGCTAGGCGAGAATGAACCAAGAAAACTCTGCCAAGGAAACACGGGGTTGGGATATGCCTTGGAGCACTGTCACAGAGGCATTTGTTCCCCAGTCTGCATCTACTCACAGTCTAGGATTCTCCCAGCCAAGGACTCGGCGCTGAATCCAGCGAAGACCACGGTGTGAACAGCACCAATCCTGGCACAAGCCAGCATGGCTGCCACTGACAAGGGGGACACAGACATATAGATGGCCACCCTGTCCCCTTTCTGGATCCCATATTTCTTCAGGGTGTTGGCAAGGCGGCAAGTCAGATCCAGAAGTTCCCTGCAGCAGAGAAGGAATGTTGTCATGTGACTCCACAACCTGCTTCACATGGGGTGAGCAAAGAAAAGATGAACTTGGACAGAGTGAGGCACCGTGATCACCTCTGGACCTCGTCTCAGCAGTACAGGGCATCTTACAGGAGCGTGGTGGTAGCCAGGCTGCTCCTGCCATTGTGGAGAGGATAAAAAAGGCAGAGTGGTGCTTGTTGCAGAAGGACAGGTGAGAGAGAGCTGGTGGCACTGCCCGAAGCTGCCAGGCTGTAATGTGGCCGCAGCAGCCAGCAAGGCAGGGGCTGCCACGCTGCCTCCAGAAATCAAGAGTTCATTTCGGCCACGCCTGATGCCTTTTTTTACCCATGAGGCTCAGTCAGAAGCTACTGGGAACACACACGGGATAAACACAAGATGGAACGGAAGTGTTGTCCAAAGAGCCCAGCACTGTTTACATCGGGCAAGAGTTGGAAGTACTCCATAACCGGGAGCTTCTCTTTAAATTGCAAGGGCAAGCAATGCATTTGCATGCAGAAGGAAGAAAAGGAGAAGTCTGGAGACACTGGTGTGAGAGGCTGATTTTAAAAGATTCTCATCAAAGCAGGATCACCTGCAGCCCATCAGCCTTGCAGAACAGAGGTACTGCTGCCACTCTTGCACAGAAAAACTTGGGAAAACCAAGAACAGGAACAAAGGCTCTTTTCACAGGACTCACTGCTGTGACATGGTGACAATAGCAATAACATTCCTCTAAGGAATGAAAAAGCACTTTGTGGCCAAGGGCTTGCACATACCCTTATTCTGATGCCTGCACAGGGGATAACACAATTGCAGGTACACCTGGTACCAGGATCCTGCCATGAACTGAAGAGCTCTGTTTGCCTGCAGTAGAAGGGCTTTGGGAACAAAGGATACTGTGCCAGGTGAGGAGTGGTCTCATGCCAAGGGAGGAGGTGCAGCACAAAGTGCTCACAAAGGACAGCAGAGCACTCCTTCTGCTGCCAATCATCAGCTCAGAGGAGCAGCCTGGCAGAATCTGCCAGGAATGACAATTGTCCTCTGTGTTCATGAACTCTCTGAGTACCAAGGCCCAGATCTTCTAATCTCCAGCATGTTCATCATCAACCTGCCACCTGTGAACCCTTAGGGGTTGTAAGCTATACCACCAGAGACCCCCATAACTGTTAACAAAGAAATTAATGTTGGGGGGGTTGCATTCCCTAATAAGCTGTAAAGCATGAATCCTTATCTTATGTATCCTCTTCTTCCAGAACTGGCTGTAGCTACAAAACAACCCCAATTTTCATCTGGTGGCTGAGCTGAAAATAAAATGAAAAGTTGTTTCTGGTTCATCAAAAATTATTTTGTTTCTTTTTTTAAACCCTTGCAAGTTGGAAATGGGCAAAGCTGAAGTGCTCTGCTTTGGAAATGTCTTACCAAAACTATGGGCTGAGAATAACTAATTTTTTGGAGTGGCCGCCCCTTAACTTGTCTTAAACCAAGAGAGAAGACAAGGAAAATGAGCCTCAAAGCCTCAAAGGCACAGCACTTCGTATTATTTATTCTAAGACTTTTCCTGTGGTATCAAGTAAACAGTCTATTTCTGAACTTGGAGAGGTGGCCAGATGTGTTCAGTGCCTGCTCTCTGGCAGTAGCTGGTAACAGCCCTGCAGAATGACCACAGGCCTGCAGAAAGCAGGGATGGAGTAGCTGCACCCCAGACTCAATTCCTCCTAATGCCTTATAGTTAGAGATCAGCCTAAACTCTAAAGCACAACATCGAACGCCTCTTCCCAAGCCCCTCATGCCCATGGAAGGGCACAGTCAGTTAGATTTATTATTTTGCTTTTACTGAGTTCATGAACTGAACGACTCTGTGCAATAATGAATTCCCACCCAACCATTGGTTTGGTGCCTTGTCCTAAAATGCCACATTTTCTGGCCTGGAGTTTATCTGATGCTGCATTAAATGAAAATCTAAATGTGGATAAATAACAAAGAGGCAAAACAAAACTTAGCTGCTCAGCTGCAGAGCACATGAAGGGAAACAAGCCCCAGACAGAAACCTGTGAGAAGGTAACATAAAAACTACTTATCTGCAATGGAAAATACTGAAGTGCTTTCTGAGCTGCAGCCTCTTTCTCCTACACAGAAATGCCAGTGTGTTTTCTGTTCCTCTTGCTTATTCAGGCTTCAGTGACCACAACGGCAGAAGCTCTCATTGTTTTTTGTGATGAACCCCAATTGAACATTTGCTTAATGAGAGTGTGTAAGTAGGGTGATAGGCAACATGGATCAATCTTTACCCACGGATCTATTTGACTCCTCTTTGTATGCTGAAATGCTGGGATAGAAAGGCCTTGGAGGTTCCTTGGAGGTGCAGCACATGGAGGAATAGACACAAAGGCAAGGAGCAGGTGAAGCCAAGACCTCCAAAAAAGAAATCCATGAATCCCTGAGCATCAGGTATGTCTTTTGGCTCCTGTGGCAACAAGTCAGGCTTCCCCTTCAGTTCAAGAAAGGGAGTTAACAGAAATGCTGCATCAGGAATCCTTCCCTTGACTCCCTCACTCCTTCAAACACATTTTGTTATCTAACAGGCATGCAGTTGGTACATGCCAGCAGGTCACACATTGCCAGTCCTTAACCCAGACACATCCTGGGGATCAGCGAGCATGCTGCAGAGTCACTGCACCTAAACAAACTGAGCAGGAGGAAACTACAGCCATCATCACCCTCCCCATCTGCTACCAAGTTCCTCCATCACACAAGGTCAGAAGAGCCAAGAGTAACTGAAACCCTCAAACCCAGCAGTGCCCCACCCTTAACACAGAGACAATGCCATGGAATGCTGGCTGGGAGGTGTGCTGGTAGCAAGGCACATCCACCACCTGCCTGCACTCCCAAGGATTTCAGTGCAGCCACTCAGAGCAGGGCACTGCACTCAGCAGAGATGGGCAGGAATAGCCACGGGAGAGAAACAAAGCCACTGGAGAGGAACAAAGCCACGGGGCACACAGAGGGTCCCAGGGCACCCAGCTCCCTCTGTGCAAGTGGGGCAGACAGCAGGAGGATCTCAGCAGAGCCAGTGCAGGAGAAGGAAATGTGCTGCAAGCAGAAGGAAGTGCCCAGCTCCTATTGACAGAGAGAGAGGAGAAACTGCAGAGTCAGTTCGTGGCACAACAGGTTGAGGATCTTCTGCAAAAGCAAATTATAGGAGCTGAGAGCAAGTTAGAGAACAAACTGGACAGCAGAACACTGCTCCAGTGGGTAAAGTATTTTGGAGGAGAGCACAGCTGAGAAGCAGGGAAGCAGCAACCAGCTGGATCCAGCGGGTGAGAGACCATTTGCAAAGGAGAAAGAGCAATGGATTCAGTCTGTGCATTGAAAACAAAGCAAGCCAGGAGGATGGCAGGTGCATTAATGAACACAGACAAAGAACCAGTAAGAGAAATATGGACCTGCTGCTGGACAAATGTTGTATCAGTGGTAACTAACAGGATCTATTTCTTTCTTTTTCTGTATTATTTAGAACTTGAGTAAGAAGATTAGAGTGTTAAGGGCTAAAACTAATAATTAACTCATGTGTCTCTCTATGTAAGGTGTGCTTCCATTTTGCCCATAAATAAGGCTTTGAGCCGGTTGTCTTCCAGATTCATCACTGTCTATGCAGGCATCTCCTCAGCTATTACAGCATAATTTCTAAGCACAATACCTACAAGCCTGGCCCTCCAACAGAACCAGTAGATCATTGTTCAGGCCAGTCCTTCTGTTTAATCTAACAGACAGCACTCCTCTCCCTGTCCTTACATATCTGTTCAAGATCTGACAGACCATATTTCTCCCAGATCCCTCCTCAGATACAGCCGTGCCTGTGTTTCCAGAGCCCATCGCTCAGAGCAGTGTCTGGAACAACTTCTGTAAAGCCCATCAGCACCATGTGGCACTTCTCTGACGCATTTCAGGGATGCTTTGCAGAAACAGCTTTCCAGTAAGTATTATGTTACCTTTTGCCACAGCAAGACAGCCTACAGCTTTCTAAACAAAGGAAGACAGTTCTTTTTACATCCAAAAACTTGCATCAAGACTTTCTTTGGGAAGCAGGCTTTTGCAAAGTTATTCTAAACTTCTTAATACATTCAATGCCATATACAGGCTTTGACAGTACCTGTTTTAGAGACTTAGCCCAAGCCATGTCCTTCTGCTGTCAAGGCACAAAAGCTGGGCTGAGTATTTCTGGCAGCAATCAGTTTATTTCCTGGAACTATAGTTTGGATTAGCCTGAAACTGTTTGAAAATTCAGGTCAAGTGTCCAAACTGCACATTAGAGCATAACTGCCCAGCCTTCCTGCAGACGTCCTGAACCAAAGGCAAGGGAAACCCCTTGCAACCTTTTTTAGGTCAGAAAGTGAAAAATCCATGAGCTGTCTTGGATGAGGAAAACTGAAAGCCTGGGCAAGATTTACTTGCAACTTCAACTTACAAAGGCAACTACGGAAAGATGGAAAAGAGTTTTGCTGCCAACGCTAAGTATCATCATGGCTTCCATCCACAGTCTTCACTGTGATCTCTGATACAATTTGAACTATTTTAGCTTAGGCTGAGGAATCCATTGGTTTTTTAAAGGCATTGCTGCCATGTTGTTCATGAAGATGTCCAACAACTTATCTCCCACCTACCTAGGACCCTAATTTCTGGTCCTTTAGCTTTGCTCTCTCCCTACTTTCTATTTTGCATTTTGAAATTTCCCTCTGACAGCAACGTTTTCTGCACCAAAGTGATCACCCTTCTTTTGAGACCTGCAGCCCTTTTGCAGAACAGGTTAGCTAATGCATTCTGCTGCCCACTTGCCATAGCTTCCATTGACAACAGCCATGGGATTTTGCAGATCCACTGGGTCATGGGTGGATAAACTGGAGAGACCATGGCAAACCAAGGAACACTGGAGAGAATAACTAACTTCAGGTCAGACAGTGGGAGGGCTGTCATAACTTTAGCTCCTGTCTTCAACACTTCCTGTGGTTGAACTTGAGGCTGCAACCCAACAGCTTAAGTCACCAACTCCACCTGCTTTTATAAGGCACCTTTAAAACCCAGGCTCAGCAACACGCTGGGGAATTCATCTGCAAGGTTTCAAAGGCCCTGAGCCCTGAAAATATCCACAGAGCAGGACAAAACACTCCTGGTCTAGATGGACCCTTCTGACAATAAATTCAGCAGTCAGCTCACAGCAGCACAGTCCTGCTACTAAGCCACTGCCCTACCAGTGTGTTTTTGGTTGTTTAGCCGCTAGAGAGCCAGAGAGCCTCTTGATAACTGATTTGCATGATCTGTCCCCACTTTGCTGACTGCAGCCACCAAAGCCCAGAAGGGTTGAATTCTGGGTTGTCACAAAGCAGTAAAAAAAAAAGTCTCTTTCCTTTCCATTCAAAATCAGAGATAATTTGAAACTCAGCGAAATTTCTACTTGATAGAAATAAAACCCAGAGGGAGGAAAAAGCAAGAGTGGCTGGTGAACTTTTTTTCCTGAAAAGCTGAGTTGCATCAGCTAGAGAGACAGGACAAAATTCAGCAGTGAAAAAGATCATCACAACTGAGTTTGTAAGGGCAGCCATCATCTCATGGTGCAAAACCGAAATGCTTCATCTATGGCTTTGTGTATCTTTGCCCATCAGCAGATGTTTGGATTCTTCCCCTAGCAGAGAGCACTTGAACTCTGCTGCACAAACACAACCCACCTTGCTGACAAGTGTGCACAGGGTGTAGGCACATGATGGCACAGCCCACCAGCTCTTTGCCCACAGCAGAGGCAAATTGAGGCTTTTCTTTCTGCCAAGGATGAGCTAGCTGGGACAGCAGTTTCCAGTGCAGCTGTGTTTCTTGCCAATGCATGGAGGACATCCACTGATGAAGGCTTTTCCCTTCCTCAGGGAGGACAAAGCCTGATCCAGCTCTTTTCCTGCACAGCCACCTTCTTCCTTTGCAGGCTGTGATGGGAACAAGGCCAGCACTCAGGTATTTTCTTGTCCCTGACAACTCTCCGGAGGAGAAGGCAGAGAACCCAGGCCAGCAGCTGCATCTTTCCTAGTGTCACCCAGGGCTTATCTCTGAAGAGAAGCAGCTCACAGCAGCAAGCTTTTCAATGTAGATAATGCAAAAAACTCGTGCCTTGCAGTATGTTGCACATAAGCCCCAGAGAGCCCTCTTCCAGCTGAGAATCCACAACCTTACTCAAAGCTGGTCCACAAGGCAGTGCCCAGATTAGTCTTTGGCTTCCTAGAGTGCTAGGTCCTCACTCTAAGGCTGCTATGCCATTAACAGGGCATCCAGGTCCTAAGGAAAGGGGCATCTCTCTTCTGCCAAGACACATCCAGCATCCCTCTCATTCCCTCTTTACATTGATGTGCTACAGGAGGCTCACCAAGGACTACTCAACCAGCATGCCAGCTCCTGGGCCACTTCCTTCTCTGATATGCTTTCCCTCACAAAATTTCTAGCTCAAATAAGGCCCTACTGCAAAAGGTTTTCAATTAAACTCTGTCTCAAAGGGAGGTCACTGCCAACACACTGTGGAAAAAGCTTCCTGTCCCTTTTAAAATCTGTAAAAATGCAGCCCAAAGACCACAGAAAAGGCAAAATACTCCTAGAGTATTGCTGTTTTCAACAAAGCTATTCCTGGCTTAATGAGATAAGCAGAGAACCAAGTGATCTGTTTTACCACGTGGTAGGACCAAAGTCTCTTGAGAAACTCAAATGCAGTCACATCTCACCCAGAGTATCAGGCAGAAAGAGAAACATGGCTCTCAAAGACAGGCAGAAGTTTGAAAATAGAGGTTGCCAACTCATCTTTCACTTGGGTGTTCTCCCTTCTGGTACCAGTTACTGTATCTCTGTAAGGCTGCACAAAGGAAGGTTCAGTTTTCAGACATGGGTTACTTGACTTTATGTCGCAGCAATCACAATTCCACAGGCTGAAAATACACTACCTTCCAAGTGCATTTTGGCATGGCCAGGAAAAAAACCAGTTCTGTTGCTGTTCAGAAAGGCCATCCTTTATCTCCAGAGATTGCAGATAAGATGTTTGAGTGTCTGGAGCAGCTCAGCACATTTCAAATAGCAGCCTAAGGGGGAGGCTGGAGTTGCCTTGAATGAGGCTGTTCTATCTGTTAGGCTGCTCCCCTTATCAGGTTAATCTAAGTACAATTGTCACCTCTCTCCTACCCCTAGTTTTCATGCCTGAGGCATAAAGAGAGAGGTAAAAGTGCATAAACCTGGGAGAAAAACACACCATACATTAACTCTGGTAGAAACCTTTGGTTCCATCTCCATGTTTACCACCAGAATGGCAAAAAGGAAAAGCACTTAGCTAAGCTACCCAGTTCTTACAACCTATGTATATCATAACAGGCCTAAACACCCTGTCAAGTAACAATACCAAGATTAAAATGAATGCACTCCTTTCACAGATTTATATCAGATAATGTTTATTTCTGTTGCATGGAGCACTAACCTCTCAAAGTTATTTTTATACTCACTCCTCCCTGCTGACCATTTTCCTCACTCTAATGTTTCCAGGAGCTTTAACAAATTCTGGAGATGAATCAGATCACCTATTCAGACCCAAGGAGTTTTAGGAATCCCAAAAAGTTCCAGAAAACATTCTGTAAAGATCTGATGCTAGCACTTTCTACATCTCCTCTGCTTTCTGATCCAGCAGATCAAACATCTTGCTCACTGAGACTGAGCAGCTCAAACATTTGGCTCCCTAAAACATGCACTGAGGAATCTACAAGTCTGGGAAACATTTAACTCTCACTAGAGACAGGGATGATGTAAAAGGCAGGACTGTCTCCTAAATGAGGGCACATAGCAAGGAGAAGAGAAATATGCTTAAACCTGCCATATTCTAACAAACCCTACAATCCATAGCTGCAATTACAAGTCAGTGTCACTCAGAGCAACCTCAAGGTTGTTCTAAACTGCTGAGGGTGGGGAAGAAGAACATGGGGAGCTTAAAATCCCCTCCAGCCAGGGCTCAGTATCAAGCATCACACAAGATGTTTGCACCAAGACATTTGACGCTCTGCTGAAACCGGAAGCTGCTTGCAGAAATTCTCCCAGGCATACCTCCATCAAGCAAACTGTCAGGTGAAAAAAATCCCATTTCCTGTTCCCCCACACTGCCAGGCATCATGAGAAGGTGCCATACCTGTATGTGACATGCACGGCAGTGCCAGGTTCATCTCTCTCCCAAATCAAAGCCACTCTGTTCGGAGACTTTTCGACGTGCTGATCCAAGCAGTTTACTGTAAAAAAAACCCCAAAGGTTTAAACAAGGCCTGATCATACGAAAGGTGCTTTGTAAACTTATCTTGGTCGAGTGCAACAGCAAGCAAGTGGAAGATGAAACATCAGGTTTTAGTTTGCTAGGCACACACTAATGTACAACAGAGGAACTGAGAGCATTTGCAGCTCTAGTAAAACTACACAACAAATTTTACACTTAATTGGCACAGCTGCCTTAGAGATGGGTACCCATGAGAGGCCAATTCAGCTCAGCTTAGCTGCACTGGCTAAGCTAAAGCCAGCCCAAATCTTTCCCCTGCTCCCAGCAGCACAAAGACAAGACACCCTTTTGATGTTTTTGCTCCCCAGAGCAGCATTTCACTACAGAACTCGGACAATCTTTCCCAGCTGGCATATTTATCACTGCACCATTTGGATTTTCTAATTAAAGCTCTTGTGAAACATTTTTATTCCAGGGTATAACAAAGAGCTGAATCTCAGCAAACTGAAAATATCTAAAACTGTAGGATCTATGGCAAACTCAAAGTTCAGATATCTACAAATTACCAGACTCCTGGGAAGGACTAATGTGTCTCAGGCTGTGTACTCTTCCTCCTAAAATTTAAAGGTATAAAATTACCTTTTAAAGGTGCACCTCTCCCCCTCAACAACTTAAAGCAGAGGACTTAGGGAGAGCACCCAACCTGAAGAAATTTATAGAACCCACAAAAGAAACCTGCCTGCATGTTCAGTAGCAACCTGCCTGATAGTAAGAGAGCATCCTTGTAAAGTTAAAATTCCAAGTGTATATGACACTTATTTATTGCACTGTAATCTTTCAATTACTTTATTTCAATAGGCAACTAGTCAGGGACACTGCTGTATAACTCAAGAGAAAACCTTTCTTAAAATTGCTGGATTTCAGATCATATTTCCTGGAAATATTAATACTGATGGTAAAGGATTTCATTTTTCCAGATAAATTAAGTGCAACAAAAGCTGTGTGCTGTAGTAGCTTTGGCTGTTCTGTGATCACACCATCACACCACCACACAGGATGGGAATGTGCCCCTAAGGGTACACAGAGAAAGAAATTCCCCAGAATTTAACATATTTCATTACAAGACTAAGTGTTAGTCTCAGAATTTTGAAAAAGCATTCTTCAGCTGTTTAAAGCCTTTTACTTTTAATGTAAAACCCTGCAGCAGTACTATAAAAATAAAGGAGACAAAACCATTTCTTAAGCCAACCTAATATGATACAAGAGGACAAAAGCTCTAATGGGGAATGCTTTAAGCAGTTATACACTGGTTTACTCTACCTGTGTTCATTGCTGTGGCTTGGCCCACAACAAGCAGCAACTCCCACCTTCAAGCTCCTTGCAGCAACACCCTCACGTAATGTGCCACACCACAGTGAATCACATGAAGTGGCATTCTTTGCCCAAGCAACTTTTCTTACTCGTGAGCAGCCACACAGGCCTTCAGAGAGAATTTCTGCTTCAGAAAGCCCCGGCTGAGCCGAGTGGGAGCTTTAGCTCTGCACTCAGTAAGAACCGGCAGGTGAACCAGAGCCAAATGCTATTATTTCCTTCCTGACCTTAAGCTTACAAGAGCCTTTTGCTCGTTTTACAAAATAGAATTTAGTGACCTTGCCCTTACTACTAATGGTTTCTCCATACATTGTCTTGCTTCCTTGACAATGCCCAGAAACAATTGATCTCAGTAAGACAAGCTCCTGAGAATGTGTCCTGCTGGGAAATGCCGTCGTTTGCCAGGTTGTTCTCCTGGCCACGAGTTACAGTGCAATAAATACAAAAGCATTGAAGCTCACAGGTCCCCAAAATCCTACTGCAAGGGCCCCCAAGCAAAAAGCATCAGATGACTCAGTTGCTCATGGTTCAGCTCTGCTGGGAGACGTGCACACAGGATGTTCTGGATCAGGGACCTGAACTGCTGCCATGTTTCTGCAGCCAGTGTTCAAATCAAGAGTGAAAGTACAAAACCAGAGCCCCCTAACAGAAAAACAGCCACTTGGCTGTGGCCAAGTACTGCCTTCACCGTGCTTGGAAAGAAAACCAGCAACAGGAAACCTGTTTAATTCTGTGCATCTGTATCAAAAGCCTATGATTTCTTTTTACGTATGCAACGAAAAGTAAGTGATATTTAGTGTCTGCTGAAGAATCAGACCCAAGGCCGAGCAATATCTGGAAGTCAAAGACCTGACATGGGATCCAGAAGAAGGTGTTGATCCCACTCTACAGAGGAAAGAAATAGATCCCTAAAGTCTATGCTCAGACAAGATCTTCCTTTCAACAGGAATTAATGAAAACAAAACCCTGGCTAAAATCCTCTGATTGCTGGGTGTTGGATGCAGGGCTGTACACACACCTCCATAAGCTTGAGATCCACTGCTGGGCATCATACCCTGGGAGGAGACACTCCCTTAGGTTCTCTGAAAGACCTGAGGGGTGTTTCCGCTTTTGCTGTCAAAAAAAAAAGTGACCAGAGCTGTTACAGTTACTGCGCTTCCAAACCGGTGCCCTCTCCCAGGAACGGGAAATGAAGGTCAGAAATGTTCATCCCTGTTAAAAGGCATCACCACTGAGTGGTAGCCTGGATGGGGCTGGGGCTCACTCGCACTGGATGAAGCACAACTGCAGCACCCAAGAGCCTTCAAAGCAGATGAGGCCTGGACAAAACTCAAAGGCAGTCAGGGAAGCCACGGCAAATTTTACTCTTGTTTCATATTGAGTGGTGAAGCTGGAGGAAAAGACCAAGATCCTCGTTTAAAAGAAAAAAAAAAAATAAAAAAAAAATCCCTGCAGATTCTGCCATAAACGCCTGGGACCGCTCCCCACATGTGGATCATCCTGAGCCACCACGGGGCCGGGTAGCACCCGGCTCCCGCAGCCGGCAGAGCCCGAGCTGGGCATCTCAGCGACGGGGCTGGGGCCGATCTCCGCAGGTCGAAGGGCGCCCGCCCGCGAGGCAGCGCCCGGGCAAGAGGCTTAACCAGGGTTATCCCGGCTTCGCATTTTCTCCTCGCTTCCAACATTTCGCAATTCTCGGCTTGTTTCCTCCCAGCGCCGCCCAACCGAAATGCTCGCTTTCTCCCCCGAAGCCGCGAGCTGGCGAACACTTTGCCCCGCGGACTTTGCCGGGGCGCGGGGGATGCGCGGCCGGGACGCCTTACCCGAGACGTTGAGGCGGCCGCCGAGGAACCAGCGGGCCGAACCAGCGGGAGCGCCGGGCTGGCAGGCCGTGTGGAAGGGACTGTCCCAGCGCAGCCACCCCCGCGCCGCGTCCGCCCAGAACCCGGCGGGGTCCTGGGCCGCCCTCTCCTGCCAGGCCCGGTACCCGCCGGGCGGCAGCGCCCCGGGGGCTCCCGCCTGGCTGCAGCAGCACCGGGCCGCCACCGGGACCCGGCCCGGGGGGCGCGGGCGGCTGAGGGCTCGCAGAGCCCGCGCTCGGGCGGCCACCAGCGCCATGGGGACACCGCGCTGCGCTGCCGTCCCCGCCGCGCCCGCCCGGACCGGGAGAGCGAGAGGGAGCGAGCGAGCGAGGGAGAGAAAGAGAGACCGCCTGCGGGGAGGGGCTGCCCCGGCGGGGCGGCTCCGGGAGCGCCGCACCCCGCACACCCCGCACACCCCGCAGCCCCGGGAGCATCCCGCGCCCAGGGACACCCCGGACACCGGAGCACCCCGCACTCCCAGGCACCCCGCACCCAGCGACATCCTGCCCCTCGGGAGCACCCCGAGAGGTACGCCGGCACCTGGAGAGACAGACCCAGCACTTTCCTCTGTGGGGATATCACCTGCACAGACGTACAGGCAAGGGTGCACCCCTGTTCACACACTCACCGCCACAACGCGGGTGCCCAGGTCCAGCCAGGCACTTTAACATAAAAAGCAACTCTCGGCACACACGCACCCTGTCCTATCTCCAGCCGGTGTCCATCACCACGCACCCGGACACTGAGCACAAAATGAACGTGGCAAGTGGCACAGTCCTCATGCACAGAGGGTACTTGTGCTCGTGGGCAGGTGGCAAACACGTTGTGCCCTCGTACACCGCGATACACACAGGTGTCATAACCCTGTTCCCTCTGCTCAAAACAGGATGTCTCTAAGTGGGGTACACACCCACTTTTTGCTTGGCAGCCCTGCGAGCACCATCATTACCACAACGTGGAAGTCCTGGCTTTGGTATCACAACATTTCTTCCTCCATATTAATCTAGGGACCAGATTTCACCCTGACTTCATGGTGCAAGCCTCAACAGCAAATAGCGAGATTTTACAGCAGATAACAGAGCTCATTCCTTGTGCATAGCAGGGACACACTCTTTTCTGACATGACGAAACTACTTCTTGTAGACAGCTTGGTCCAGCCTCCCAGCACAGAGTGTGAAAGCTCAGAGGGGCATGATCTGGACATCCTTAAAGAAGCGCCAGACTACCTGAGCACCAACTCTACTCGCTCCCAGGGTTTGGGTAGGCAAAGCACATTTCATGTTCAAAATTTAAAACTTGAAATAACTCTATATGCTATGAAGCTTCTTCTGGCAGTGGTAGAGACAAATGGTGTTTTTCTGTTCTAAAAATATCACCAGGCACTTTTTTGTGTGTGATTTTTGTGTGTGATTTTCTGACACGGCTGAACTATTCTACTGTGTTTTATAGGTAACAAGCAAGAATAAATACACTTTAAAGTTCCTTATAAACTTGGCATTAGCACGTGGCTGCTGTAGTTCGATATTGCTTCCTTGTGTTTTGACGGTCACTTTCACTTTGCCCGAGTCCTAAATTCCAAGCAGCAGCACGTGTGCCACCTGGTGCCAGACAAGGGCGTGGAGAGCACTTTGGCTTTTACTTGGTTTGCCCAAGGACTGCTCAGAAGTTTTTTATCAAAGATTAATTATATGCAAATCCCACCCCTTTCAGGACTTCAGAGGAATGCTCTTCATGAAAGAAACGAGTTGTCAAGAAAATAAAGCATGAATTTAAATTATTTGGCCTTAAAGCTTACCTGCTTCATTTGCAGACCTTGAGATCTGGGAATGGTGCCCTTCTCTGGTTTTCTTCCACCAAGGCTGATTTTCCTTTTCTGCCAGCAAGTTTTGTTTTGCTTATGATTCACCAGGACATCCCCCACTCTCAAGTTTTGGCTCCCTTTTTCCTCAGAGAAAACCATGGCCAGCACCAAGAAAACCCAAATCCAGTCTGGAGGCCACCTGATCACCCCATTCAGATGGGTTGCTGGGCAGAACAAGCACAACCCCAAATCTCCTTTCTTGCTTCCAAAAGAGCTGAGAGGGAAAAAAAGTCCCTGAGATTTTGCAATGCCTACTTGTTCTAGCTCTGACTTTTTGAACAAGTGAGTGAAGGCTGGCATCAGGCTGTTGACTTTTTGAGAACCAAGGGCTGTTACAGCAATTTTCATTCTTAAGTATTTTGAGAATGCCAGGAAAGGCTGGTGCTGGATAAAAGACAGATCCCAGAATTGTTTCCTGCATTCACTGTGTCTCTCTCCATTGTTAGGGCCCTGTAGCATTATGGAGTCCCAGCTCTGGAGAAGTCTGGTGACTGTGACCTGAAAATGCCACCTCTGTGTGGCAGCTTCCAAAGGCTTGTGGCTGCCAGAGCGGAAGTCATTCCCTGATACAGCCAAGTCCCCTGGCTGAGTCTCCCAGACCAGCCAGGCAATTTCACTGCTCTGCAGGAGATTTTAGCAGGTAATAGGCACAGCTGCTGAATAGCTGCAGATCTTGGCCTGGATTGAGGGTCTTCTGTGCTGGTGTCATGGCAGGCACTGAGCAATGCCAGTAGTGGGTTGAGTTTGGCTGCAGTTGTCTGCTGACAGAGCTATAGCAAAAAAAACCAAAACCAACAACAACAACAACAACAACAAAAACCCACAAAAAAACCAACAAAAAACAACAACAACCAAAAAAAACACAAAAAACCCCGCAAAAAGCCCCAAAAACCAAAAAAAAACCAAAAAACCAAAAAACCCCCCCAAAAAATATCAAAACCAAAACCCACCAACTTTCCATGCCTTTCTACTCCTATTCTTAACTGCTACCAGCAGTTACTTATTGGCCTCATCTTTGATTCCTGTCAATATAGAAAAGACTTACACAATGAGGTGTTACGTTTTTCAGTTGCTCATCCTCCTGTTTTTCCCTTAATGATCTAAAAGAAGAATAGGAAGGTTGTGAAGTCCAGGACTGTCTCTTGGTTTTCACTGTTCTGCTCCTAACTATTCTTTCTAATGGTCTTCTCACATGGTGTGCACACAGGTAATATCTGACTCCACAAAGAAAGCCAGGGCCAGGCACAAACACCACCACAGGGCTAAGCACACACTGATCAGTGTTAGAAATCCTCCCAAGTCACAATTAACCCAGATTTTAATAAAATCTTTTGATCATTTTCAGCTACATTTGTGCCTGCAGATTAAATTGGATATGTTCCCAGGTGGCTGTTTGTCTTGGGGTGATTTTATGATAATACTGTATTTCCCTATCGTCTGCTTAATGCCCAGAAATGGGTCCCATAGCTTTAAGCTGGGTCCAGGAGAGAGAGGAGAAAGCCGGGTGAATTCTTCAGCGCGGTTTGTGTTCAAGGACCCACACACACCCTCCTGTGTTCTCATCGCTGCAGAGCCAAGGGAGCACCTTCCTGCTTTTAGCCAGTCTGATAGCTGAGGCAAGAAATTTTCCCAGGACTGCACACCGAAATCCTCTTGTAACTTCTTCTTCTTCTTCTGGAACTGTTCAGCCTAGCTGTGATCTGAGAAGCAGCTCATTGGACCCCGCGGACCAGCAGGGAGGCTGCCACATCCCGGCCTTGGGCCTCAGGAGGGGCCGAGCCAGCTACAGAGGGAACTCTCCGCATCAAAGAGGTTTATTATCTAACATTACTCTTTTTTTTTCTTTGCCCTGCTGGCACTCTGCTTGTTAAATAAATAGTTTTTTTCACTTTTGTCCAAGAAATTCCTTTGGTATCGGTGGGGGAGGGAGTGCTGGAACCTGCCTTCTTACGAGGAGATGTTCATTACCGGACATTTCCTCCTAAATTTGTCTCAAACCAAGACACTGTTCCAGCAGATTTCTAAGCCCATTCAGTTCCACCTGCAGAAGAGCAGGCTTAGAGGGACGTTTAGACCAAGGATGAAATAAAGCTAAAATGCAGTTCTTTCAGCATCACTTTGACAGATCAGCATGGACTTTGTGTCCAAAGCAACAGAAACTGCAGCAGGTTTGAAGGAGCTGAGTACTTGAGCTAATCTGGGACGTGAATCTTTATCAGATCTGCTCACATCTGGTCACACCTGAAACAAAGGTCAAAACCGTGTGAAAAATATAGATTTGCTGCACTTCCATTTATGAATGTGTAATAAAATAATAAATGCCCAGTGAGTGACAAGGGAGAAAAACAATACTTAAAAATATCCAGATAACTAGAGTGCTTTTATACAGGCCAGGCCATCAGCTGTCCCATTTGCAAGAGCTTTCTGCTCAAGGCTGGATTTCAAACCAAGGGGATTCTGTGCTGATACTGATCAACACAGAAATTCCTTCCCCATTTGGCTCCTCTCCTGCATCAGCAGCCCACACTGGGTTTGCTATGTGCTTTGTTCCAGAAAGTCCTTGCTGATGAATCTCCTCATCACACTGGCTTCCTCTGGGGCTGTATTTAGGGCTGCCCAACCCAAGGGTGGACTGAAGGCTGCAGCATCAAACCCTTCCATCCCCTCTAGATTGGTACTGTTGCTCAATCCAATTCTGCTGCTGGGTCTGTGCTTGGTGCTACACCAGCACTGTGAAAGAGAGGTCTGAAGAATACTGATAAGTAAGATGACTTCTTGGGGAATAACAGCTCCCTCACCTCATTTTGGTTTGTCCACTTCCTCTGCCTCTCAGACTCAGCACCACGAACCAGTGCTTGGGAATACAAATGATGGGGTCTTGACTGGCAGCATGGAGGGCCAATCATCTCTCAATCATATACCTGCAATGACAGGAGCCTCAGCATGAGGTGCAACTGCCTGTGTCTTACAGCCTAGGACCTGCAGGATGAGCTGCTACAGGGCTGGAGATTCCCTGGAATCTCTGTGGAATGCTTCCACTGAGCAAGTCCTCAATGCAGGGGGCTCCAGCCAGTGGAGGAGCATTGTGGGGGCTTGGTAGCCCTGTTCTCCCTGAGTGGCTGGGGGTGGCCATGGTTGTGGTGGGTCTGCCTTGGCACAAATGTGTCTGCAGGTATGTCAATCTTCATAATGTCCCCTGTGATACCACTCTGGCCCCAAGGGACTGCTTTGGTGGGGAGGAAAAGTCTTGGCTACAATGTATGTCCCACAAGGAATTGGGGAGCACTGCAGCCCTGTGGAAGCTGGTGTGACATCCCACTCATGAGATAGATGAGAACCTCTATCTATAGATCAACATCAGGTTGGGCCACTCTGATGGGGACAGGGAGAAGGCAGCAGTGTGTTGCAGGGAGGGTCTGGCAGCAGTATCCCTTGCAGTGTGTTTTGTGGAGGTGTATAAGGCACGGATGTGCCCATCCAGTTTGGGACAGAGGTGTGAGGACCAGCTGGAATATGGGCGATTTGCAGAGAAGAGGGAACAAGAAGGCACAGCCATGAGCGTTGCACAGTACATCTGTAGGAGCCACGTGCTTATCTGTGCTTCAAGTACAATGTGATTGGCAGCGAGCTGGAGCAGGGAGAATGGCATCTCTGGAGCAGGGGCACAGCTGTGCCCCTCAGGGTAGGGGAACAGGGAAACAGCCCAGGAACGGGCACGCTGCTTGGCTGCATGAAAGGACAGGCTCACTTGTCTGAGCCATTTCTGGGTGCTGCACCCAGCTGTGAGCTGCTGGGCTTGTTCCAGATCTAGCCCTGTATGGATGGGGAATGGTTCTGATCCTGATGGTGCAGTGTCTAGGCCAGTGCTGGTGGTGGTGGTCCTGGTCCCAGTGTAGTGTCCTGCCCAGGCTCTGGTGATGCTGCCACTTGCAGCGCAGCAGAGTGCACCAGTGCCTTGTTGGCCCTGGCCCCAGAGGACTGGAGTAAAAACCTGCAGACCAGCAGTGCCGGGGCTGGCTCCACTGCCAGCTCAGGGCAGCGCTAGGCCCATAGTGGTGACGCTGCCAGTCCCTGTGCAATGCAATGGCCAGCCTCAGGCAGATGTGCTGGCTCTGGCTTTGGTCCCAGCAGTGCAGTCACCCGGTCCTGTGCAGACTGTGCCAGCGCTGGCCCCAGTCCCAGGGCAGTGCAGCGCCCAGGGCCACGCTGCTGATGCCAGTGCTGATGCCACCAGCGCAGAGACGAGCACCAGTCCCCGTCCTGGCAGGGCCCGTGATCGCGTTGGCAGTGCCGAAGCCGGTCCCGTTCCCGGTCCCAGGGCGGGGCAGCGCCTTGCCGGTCCTGTTCCCGGTCCCAGGCTGAGTCCCACGCCAGTGCGCTTCCCAACACCCGGAGCCGCGATGCGCTGCGGTGCCCAGCTGCATGTGCCGCCAGTCGGTGCCCGGTGCCGGTTGACGGTGGAGGCGGGGCGGGCCCGGGGCGGGCCCGGCCGGGCGGGGACGGCCCGCGGGTGATGTCAGGCTGATGCTGTCGGTGCGGCGCGCGGTGCATTGTGGGCGAATCCCGCCGCCCGCCGCGGCTCCGAAGGGGAGGATGCGCTCGGGGCC
>VZRF01012751.1:42988-173797 GCA_013396875.1 Vireo altiloquus
GGCCGCCCCTCAGGGCCGCTCCTGCCCGGGCCGGGGGTCGCGGCGATGCCCAGGGATGCCGCCGCGGGAGAGGCGGACCGTGGCCTCGCTGCGCTGTGCACGGCAGGGGCGGCGGTACCCCGAGCCCTGAGAGGCTCCGCCGGAGGGATTGGCCCCGTCGGGTGGTACCGGGGGCCGCCGCCGCCGGTCCTGGTGCCGGGCGGGGACCGAGGTGCGAAGGCTCCCGCGGCCTTGTGCTGGGCCGGGCCCTAGGGAAACCCACGGAGGGTGTCGGCCACTTCAGGGGGGACCAGGTGCCGCCCGAGGCTGGGCACAGCATCCTGCCCGGAGCCACTGAGTGCAGCCGCATGTGGAAAGCCAGCCCGCTCCATAAAGGTCTCTGGGGAGGGAGCGCTTCTATCGCGTTACATTGGGATAACTCCATGGTGCGCGGGTTTGGAGCAGGAGGCTGAGAGTTTCTCCTCTTCGGCGAGGCGGAAATGGTGCTCCTGTATGCGTGGCCGTGTCTCCTGAAGCTTTGGGTCTCAGAGTCTCCTGCCGTGGTGTCGGTACTGCTCGTGGCGCCCAAGTTGACATTGCTGGATGCAATGTCCATAGTCATTGTGCTTTCCCTGCATTCTGGGAGAGGAGGTATCCGGTAACCTGGGTCTGACCCACTGAGTACTCTAGAGATGAACACCATGACCTTGACGTGCATCTAGGATTTAACAGGGAACCAGAATGCTGTACGAAGCACTGGAATGGCATGGTCGCTCTGACAGCTACTTACTTGCATGACAAGTTCAAGACCCACTGTGGGTTTTGGGGCTGGGGACTTCAATACTTGTTGGTGTCATGTTTCTGAGCAGTTCAAACCAAATCTATTTTGAATTTTCTTAGACTTGTAAGGTGGTTTGATTGTTAGAAGGAGAGGTTTGCTAATTCTACCATTTCATATTGGATTTTTTGTAGCATCACTGAAAATGTTGCCTTTTAGCAACAAACTTCTCCGTGAGTCACAACACAGATTTTCAATGAGTGAAATCAAGCCTCGTGTTGTGTTGTGCCACAGGGTGTGCTAATGCTCCCTCAGCAGCAATGCTTGTAGGTGCTGTGCCTGTACAGGTGCTTCAACTAAAGAGCATCAGTTCTGTCTCACAAGTGTCAGTGTCACCACATTTGAGTGTGCTGCCTTCTTCTGAGAGCACAGAGGCAGAATAGGAATGATGTGTTAATATCTTGGCTTTTTCCCTTTGTGTGCCAGTGATCATCCAGCTCATAAGGAGCATCCTCATGGTGATATAGGTGGAATCAGAAACTCTTTGAGATGCTGTGTTCATGAATGGTTTATGTGGTATCCCCTGCTGTTACTGCTGCGTGCTTTTGCGTGCTTTGTGATAATCTCATTCCTTCAGGAGTAGGCTAAGTTCCTCTTCTCAGGTGAAATAAAGCACTGGAATCTCTTGTAGGACACTTTTATCAGGGTCAGTCTTGAGGACACTTGCCTAACCTTTTCTTTCTTGGAATAGCCCTCAAGGAAAAAGCCAGGTCCCTGTCAATGCTATTGGTCCTCCAGAAGGGAGTGTCTCTAGTGCTAGGAAATCTATTCCATCATCCCCCAGGGTTGGTGCTAATGAAGTGGTGCTCATGGCCCATGTGTGGATTTCCTTCCCTCTCCATCCCAGTGTTTGTTGGTGAAGGCAAGTGTATCTCCATGCTGCAACAGGCAGCCTGGAGCTCTCCTCCAATGGAAGCAGGTGACACTTGTTTTTCAAAGCAGGAGTGATCAGACAGATCCAGGAAAAGCCAAATCCCTCTTTGATCTATATTTTTAGTGTGGGAATTCCTTCATGCTATTTCTTGGTCTCTCTTATGGAAAGATTGACATATCAGAGCTTATCAGATAGCCCACTCTTCTCACATGGGTCTTGATGTGGGCTCACCTCTTCAGCTGTGTCCTTTCAGTTTTCTGCCTTAGTGTTATCTATGTATGCATCAATGTGCAGAGTCCAGAAAAACACTTCAGGAGCGGCTCCTCATCCTGAGAAGCTCCTAGGGTAGATTTGTTTGCCAGAGCTCCATAGTGACCTTCCAGTAACATTGATTCACTTTGAGGACAGAGCAGAGGACAGAAAATAGGTCCTTATAGAGGAATAAGTGTTTATAAAATCCTCAAGGACTTTGTAAACTTCCTTAATTTTTAAGAACATGTTGTCTTTGTTAGTATCTTTTACTTTGAGCATTGCAAGGCACAGCCTAACATTTGCTGAAGTGATTGTGGAAGCATTTGCTAAAAACCTGCTAGTTCATTGAGCAAGATACAGAGTGGACACAACCAGTGCTTCCCTCCCCTTCTTCCATGAAAAAATAACCAAAAAGTGGGTATTCCTCTGAAACATCATGAAATCCCCTTAAATGTCACTGTGGGACACCATCCCATTGGAATAAATGTTAAGATTGCTTTGAGAGGGAGGACTAAGGAAGACCAGCTATGAGACCTCCCTCCCTAGTCCAGAGGAAGAGAGGGAGAATTTGCTGGGTATTTATTGAAGCTTTAGGAATGAGAGGTGAGGGAGATGATGTGACTTTTGCATGGTGCATTTGAAAATTGAGAGTCCCTTGCATGTGAGAGTTTCTCCAGCTATGAACTGGACAGTGGCTCTTCCTGTTGGTCAGACCAATCCATGGTCTTCTCCGCAACACAGCCCAGTGCCTATGGATCACACTGTTGAGAGCCACAACATTTATCCCCAAAAATATGGAAAATAATCTAGCAGTAGCAATGTGGCTTGGACATTATTGTATCAAGTGGTTTTTCACGTGAACTTTTCTGGTGTTTTGGAGACTGGTGGATACGTAAATAGACTAGACTCGACGGGGAAAATATAAAACTGCCACAGTAGGTTTTTTTAATGAGATTCACAATCCCTTGGTCCATTTGGTCTTACCCAGTTCCATGCTGTTTTCTGTTGGGCCTTCTCCACTACCCAAGAGCTGCACACATGGGAAAGGATTTTTTTTGTAGTTGAGAAGGAAGACGTTGACAGTGTGATGGACTGTAGAGCTAATCAAATAAGATGCGTTTGGAAACCCTTTCCTTTTGGTGTCAAGCTGTGTCATCTTTAATTTGGTGAACAATATGAAAGGAACAAACTGGATCCTGGGCAGGCTCCAGCCAAATAGGTGCAATGGAGAGCAGAGAATGCCTGTGGGCACAGATTTCCTCTTGGAAGAAATGAGGCATCCCAGCTTTCAGAAAGAGATCTGGTGTCAGCTGTGGCAGATGGAAGTGGATTCCTCTCTGTCCATGCAGCAGGAGATGTTGTGAGGCCAGGAGCTTCCTGGGTACAAAGGTTAGGTGGCCTCCCTCTCCTTTTGGGAGAAGACAAAGGGATAAGAAGACACTGATGTCTGGTGAAAAGGTTTTGATTACAGGATCATAAACTCCAACTTCTCAGGCCAAACCCCCAGACTGCTCCAGTCCTTTCTCTGCCAGTGACCAAGAGATGACGCTCAAGGAAAGGCTGTGAAGACAGGCGCACTGTGCTTGCCCTGGTTACACCCCTTATCACCTTGGTGGTGCAGGATGCAGCTTCTCAGCCTTTTTATTTGTTGGCCTGCTGAATAATTTTCTGTGTATACAAGGTGTGACCTGTGTGCTAAAAGCACTCTGTTGTGAAACGTAGCTCTGCATTCCTATGTGTTTTCCTCTCTTGTAGTCAGTTATTAGAGGAACTTTAGTTTTATCCTGGAACATCTTAATTTCTAAGGCCTTTGGCCTGATACCACACATATCTATGTGCTTGTTGAGCCTTCCTAAAAGCACCTAGCCTTTCCTAATAGATCTGTAAATCAGGGCTTCTCCCTTCTGCCTGCCACTTAGTTTAATTTTTAATCTTCAGTTTTCTAACATGTCTGTTGTGGAAGACTGATTTTCCGGATCCTCTGCAGAGCTCTTCAAAATAAACAGCAGCCAAAAATCCTTGGCATCTTCTTTCCGATCTTTCCTTCAGTCAGTCTTTCTATTTCTTATCTGTCCATCATTTAGCAGACTGGCTGGCTGGCCTCTGGTCAGGTATGGATAGAAAATACATAGATTTTATCCATAAGAATTTACTTAATCTCTTTTACATCATCAGGAAAAAACATTATCACTTTGAATAATTTGTACTATTTTCTTCTTTTGCACACATCTTCTATTCTAAAAATCTTCTGTTGGCACAGCAAGTCAGAAATAAAATGAAGTAGAAGTTGCACTGGCCAAAGAATTTTCTTTTTGTCTTTTTTTTTTTTGTTTTAAGGTGATAGATTTCTGTTCAACAAAGTGGAATTATTTGTAAGTTACATTTTAAATTTCATCTTGGTAATATAACCTGATCTGCATGAGGAAACTGAAGTTCCCTGTTGCCTCCTGTTTCCTAAAGGCACAGGCCATCTGTTCTCACATGGCAAATCACTGTTGCTGCTTTATTCTGGTCTTATGGGGTAGCTTTACTATTACATTTTTTCCATTTAGCCTTGATACAAAATTATTTCTTTATCTCCTATGTGTGTATTTGTTTATTTTGTAGTATGTAGTACTCTTTCTGCCCTGGAGTGACCTGGCCTTTTCCCAGGTACCTTTTCCATGGAGCACTGGAGAATGTGCCTGGGTAGCTCTGTGTTCACCCTTGAATCCATGCGTCCTTGTTCCCTACCTTACCTCTGAAACCTGTTGCATCTCGTTGATTTTTTGGGTTCCATTTAAATACCTTTTAATCCTGAAACTGCTCTTTCTCTGTGTGTGTGTGTGATCTTTCTTGTAAAATTCAGCCCATTTGTTCCCTGAACTTGTGGTTCTTTGTGAGAATTTGCCTCCCGGCACCTGCTGTGCCACTCCTGCTCCTGACTGGTCTGTAGCTTCTTGACACTCAGCTTAAATTTTTGATACCTGTTCTGCTCACTGAAACAAGGGTAGCGTGTAGCTGTCGGATACTTTCACCTTCATAGAGGCCTCAGTGCAGTGCTCCTCTTGATTGGACACTCTAATAAATTGTCTGGCTTGTTTCCCTTATTTCATGAAAGTTGCTTGTCCGCTTCCTGTAGCACCTCAGCCAGAGAACAGAAGTCACCTTTGTGGTGACATTGTATTAGGAGACTTCGACTTTGTGGTCTAATTATGGCTTGAATTATTTAAACACAATCTAGCTGCGTTAGACTTCTAAAATTCACTCGTTTCAGAGTTGTGCTAGTAATTATCGAAACTAACTGGTTTCTTTAAGTTTTGTTTTCCTTGGGAAAAAAAAATTGGCCTCAGGCAGAGTTAGTCCAGTGCTTTTGAGCAGAAGGGACTGAATCCTTTGATCTCACAGAAGGCCAAGAGCTTCCTGCTGTGGAGACAAACACAGAGCACAGCTTGACTGAAGCTGAAATGGATCTGAGGTACTGCTCCTCCATTGTGCTGCACTTGCATTTGACTGACCCTACAATGAACCAATTCAGGAAGCTCTAAGCCAAGGAAATGCCCTTGTTTATGAGGAGGAGGAATAGTTTTTCGCTAATACAGGTCACTGAACCCATGGTGGCCCACCAGCCCATGGTGAAATCTCACATACACCAGTTCAGAGCTGGGAGGAGAGAGGGGAACTGTTTCTCTTCATTTCAGGCAGATTTTTAGATTGGGGGCCTGAAGCTGTGGATCCAGCATTGGGGTCTGTAGGATTTATGGGATAATGTAGGTAATATGGTGTAACATTCATTCATTAGCATCTAAGCACCCAAAATGTGATTTTGCGTGGGTGTTGGGTGTTTTGGTTTGGTTTTTTTGTTAGTGTTTTTTTTGTGTGTGTGTATTTTTGCTTCTAGTAAAATTTGCAGTAGCTAAAGCATGCCTTTTTAGATCTGCCCAACCTTGGTCTGAAAAGAGAATCCACCGTCTTTCTTGTTCCAGATCCTGTCCTTAAGGAAAACACCCATGAAAAACTAATTTGCAGTTGTCAGGCTTCACCTTCTAGCAGAAGATGAGCTAAAATGTCAGAGCCCTTCAGTTTCATAAATTTTCATAATACGGAGGTACTTCACTACATTCCCTTGCTTTTTGAGGTTTCTTTGGGCTAAGTTCCATGCATTTTAGAGAGTGTAGTTTTCAAGTGGAAGGCACCTTCCAGCCTTTTTTTCTGATCCAGGATTTTTAGTAGGCATGAGGCATGGATTACTGGACTCTACTGTCTCTTACCAGTAGGCAAGGACAGAATTGCCTCCTTTTTTTTTTGTGCTTCTCTCTGCAGCAATGCTCTGCTCTGTAAGCATGACCTCTATGGCTTATTCATAGATGTCTGAGCGTGAGTTTGGTTGTATTCAGAAGCATTTTGTTGAAGATGCACTTTTTTCTTTCTGCTGTTCCCCATTTCTATGGAGAAATAAGGAGTGGTTGCTTCTCAAGCAGAGACAAGGTTTACAGGGCTTTGTCCATTGAGCCAACAGGACAAAAAGGAAAATGTAAAAGGTGGAAATGCAAAGGGCAGATAGTCAAGTAGTTTGTCACTCTTGTGACAGTTATCTAAGGGAAATGACAGGAGCCATTTGGTTCCCAGGGCACAGAGCTATCTGATTGCATAGGTCCTGCAGCCTCTTTTCAAGTTTGGTGGCAGCTCAGGAGCTGGCATTTCTGGTGTGCTTGCTGCTTCTTTTGCAAAACAGATATTCTTTAACCTTGCTGCCTGTGTTTCTGATTGGGATGAGATTATATACATTTTTTCCCCTTCCAAATATCCCAGGCTGGACTTGAACCAGTAATTGTTCTGTCTGTGGAGTATTTATTATTAGAAGCATTCACCAGGAGCCAGCTTACTCTGGCAAGCTGAGCACAGAATGCACAATTACTCATTGCAGGTTGAGATAGGTTTGAAAAATTGCTATGAGCATTGACCAAGTCACGTACAAAATTTCCTTTTCCAGTACTTTACTACAGGTATGAATAAAAAAATATTTTTACATTAAAATATGGCATAAGGTTCATGATGCTTTTTTACAGAAACAAGTTCTGACCGTGTGTGTTCTGTAATAGGAAATTCTCAGAATCCAGTTACTTGGCATAGCACTGGAAAATTAACAATCAAAGTATAAATGTGGTTTATGACAATGAATCTGTTCAGAAGAACACATTTTAAAGTTTTGTTAGGGGTTTTATTGGTGTGGTTTTTGGTTGTTTGTATGGTGGGTTTTGTTGGTTTTTAGGGTTTTTTTCCCTGACACAACAAGCTGGTGTAAAATCTGATAACAGAAGGAGAAGGCACATGCCTGAGTCAGAGCTGCTTAACTCCACAGATAGGAAAACTCCTGGATGGGAAGCAGTTACTGGCATGTTCTGGGAGAGTGCAGGCAGGTATTGACAGCTGTGATCTAGATGGCATCCTCTGCACATGTGGAAATGGCTTTTACAAAGGCAGTCCAGACCATCTTGTAAGGCTCTCCATAATCTTGGTAACACCCTTGTTCCTTGGAAACTGACTCACACAGCAATGCAGAAAGAAATGAAACAGACCATGCTTGCATGTACAAGAATTTTTGTATATTTTTCTAGGATGTTCTTGCATAGACTAAATATCACCACTGGAAGCAGTGCACAGACTGTGAGGGTGCAATATCCCGGGGATTCCTTTGTTGGAGGTTCTTCTTCAGAGACACCAGCTTGAGCTTTTATGGCATTGCTGCACCAACAATTTTCAAAGGAAAATGATTTGACATCTGTGTGGACTCTTGGTGTGCTTCTGGGTTGGGTCATGCAGGAAGAGTCTTATGGAAAGAATGGGGATTTTTCATATTAGCAGGGAAGAGAGTGTGTAGTAGAGAGGAAATAAGCAATTCTTTAGAATCAGTACAGTTACCTGCAGAAATTGCTGGGATGCATTCCCAGCACGAGAGGCGCTATGGGAATCTGTAGCAATTACCCTCTCCAGTACAGCTGTAAAGGCTGAGGCCGGACAGCTTCTGGGACAAGGTGCTGTTGTGGCAGTGACCACAGGCAAAGGACAAATTCAATAGACCCCAGGACTATGTATAAGAAGGACTGCTCAACAGAAGAAGAGAGACAGTGGGAAAAATGGGAAGCAGCCCAAAATGGTGGAATAGGGAAAATTGAGGTAAAACCGATTCTGCCAAAGAAATATTTAATCGCTCTGGCTGGATGGTTTCATGATAAAGCCCAAGGGGGAACAGAGGCAATTGCTAACCAAGTACAAAGGGTATGGATGGCTCCAGGAATTTATGTAGCAACATAAAAAGAATCACAAACTCTCTTTGGAGGGTTCTTAGCTATACTTGGAACTTAAATCCTAGGGAAGGCCAGTTTACCGGATGGTTGTGAACACTTGAGCCAGTATGTTTTCTATATGCACAAAGAGTTCCAAGAGCAGAGTAAGTGTGCTCAGTGGTATCCATCCACTCCACCTGAAATGCAGGTGCATTATATACAGCCTGGGGGTGAAGTGTTAGTTAAAGCATTCTTTAGGAAATCCAGATTAGAACCTCTCTGGGAAGGTTGATGTGCTGTTTTATTGTGTTCCTAGTTTGCTGTTAAAAGATTTAGGTAAGGAAAATTGAATATGCCATTCTCACATCAAACAAGTAGTGATGATCAACCAGTTGATAAATGACTGGCATCTGAGAATCCTTCATGATTTTGTATTGGGAATCGCTTAAGTATTTGTGCCTGGGAATTTATAACCTTGGACTCTACACTTAGGACAATCTTGTTTGTTTTAATTCTGTTAAGTTTGTTATTTGATATAATATTGCAGAAGGATAGTGGTTTAACACCTCAAAATTGTTTTGTTTTTCCTTTTACTGCATTAGCAGGTATGCTTAATTAAGATAAAGGAAGAACTGTTGAGGAACACACCTGGTGCAGGTAGCTGGGTGTGCAGCTGCAGTGGGAGCTGCAGGTTGTGCCCTGGATGGCAGGAAGTGTCTGGAGGCCCAGGCAAGGGCCATGAACTGGTGCTACCCTTTTGCCAATCAAAGGGCATGGGGCCTTGTAGGGCTGGCTGGCTGGTTCATCCAGAGACTGTAGAACTCAAAACAGGAGAAGACCTCAGACCAAATATCCCCATTTACCAAGAGGCATGTGCAAGGGGCACGAAGAGCACGAGAGGAACACAGCCTGTGAGGGCACAAAAGTCCAGTGGTGCCAGTGTGACTGCCAGAGCAGTTCCTGAATGGTCAGACAGGAAAGTTTCCTTGGCCAGCTGTCTGCAAACTAAAAAATGGGCGAGAGAGATCAGAGAATGAAACTGTAGATTTGCAGGCAGCAGAGGAAGGATGAACCTACTCTCCTGAGCATGCTCCAACAAGGGGGAAGTGTTCCTTACAAAAATGGGAAAATGGTTACAGAAGGGCTGTAGTGGGATGATTTAAGTGACTAACAGTTGGCATGATTTGTCATGTTTTTGCCAGTCCCAGGAAACCTCTTCTGTGTAATAACAAACAGAATCTCTGTTGTGTTCTGCATTGGGCTTGAAAACAAAAAATGTCCCATTTAGTCTGATATGACATCAGTGCAGCAAGTGGCAGTTGCCCCACTTATGCTAATTTTTATTATGAAAGTGCTTGGTAATATGAAGTCTACATGGCAAATATATAAATACATGAATTTTCCTAGCAAAATACCCTGTCTTTCAAAATTTGAATCAAATTACAAAATCTCTCATCAGGAACATACTGTTACGTTCCTAAACTATAAATAACTTTCTGACAAGTTTATTTAATACTTGATAATTATGGTGACTGCATCTATCATTAAATTTTTTGAATGGGTAGGATGAACACAGCTTTTTCTGGAATGGAGGTTTAAAATGATTGATCTCAGGCTTTGGGCCTTTTAATAACTTGATATAATAGGTTATAACAAGACCATTGAGGAGCAGATGTTATCAGTTTGCTGTGTGCCTGAGTTGTTTTTTCAAGATAAAATCCTGTTCTTCAAGAATAAGAACTCGAGGAAGGTCCTGTTGACCACTCTGAAAACTGACTTGGAATGGCCACATTTGATGGAAGATGAGTAACAGGCTCTGCACAAAAGCAGAGAGAAGGGAGAGGATGTGCCTCATGGGACTTTTAGCATTACCTGAGGATTTGGTCACACTCTTGTCCAGGATCAGGTGATGACAACATACCCCTGTGTATCAGGTGTAGGCTGAGTTCTGATATCATAACTGGAACCTCTGTTTAGTTCTTGCTTTTATTCAGATGTATTTGTTTTGACTGCGAGCAGACTACTCAAGCTTTTCAGTAGTGATTTATATTGATTTTGCAGGTACGTATACTTAAGCTGCAGTTAAATGTTCATTGTAAGCAAACCATAATGTTTGCCTGTTAAATTAGTAAAGGTTGAGCTGGTTATGATATCAGAGAGATTTCCAGGTGTTGGATCTAATGTTCTGTTTCAAATTTGGAGCAGCTCTGTCAAGGAGATTGGTGGAAGATAATAGACTTTCCTTTCGAATTCTCCTGCTCCCCATTGTTTTACTTTACTGCTAAGATGCGTTTGGGGAGGATTAGGATCACAAAAACCCCTGGCAGCGTAGGCGTGCTTATCTGGTGTGTGTTCCTAATGATTTGTTGTCATAATTACCTGTGCTGATTCTCCCTGCAGATAGGTGGGTTTGGCACAGAAATTACTGGTATGTCTGGCTGCTCTGTAATGTGTGTGAATGCAGTCTCTGGCAGTGTGGTATTGTTTGTTTGTGGGTTTTGTTTGATTTCCTCAAGTCCTATGCTGCTACATTTATTGTGCAGGCAGTGAATTCAGTTGGCTGTGCAACTGGGTACCCATAATAATGCTGTCAAGTTGCATCTGTTGTCGTGTTTAATATGTATGTTCTGCTCAGTACAGCCTTGTGTTAGCAGAGAATCTGGACCTTGATTGATTGCAGTCTGCCTTGATTGCAGGTTTTTTTGTTTGTTTTTCCCAGTCACTCCTTAATGGTCATAAACCATTCAAAGATGAAAAACAGTCCCAGCATCTTGCAACCTCACCTTCAGATGTTTTTAGTTTTACAGAAGTGAAATGCTGTGAACAGCAAGTCCAGAATTTCTAAGGCTGATGCCATTCCATGCCTATGAGAAGAATATGCCACGTAGGAAACTTTAGGCTGCAGCTCATAGAAGCTGAGCCTGCTCTCTAAGCAGGGTTTGCTGCAGCAGGGGCAGCCAGTGAAGGAAGATGTGTCTTCAAGGAACAATTCAGAACCTTATGAGCTCCTGCTGTTAGACCTACCCCAACAGTGAATGGCTTGTTTTTCATTGCTGTTTCAAGTTCAGCAGGGAGTATGGTGTATTCCAGGGCTGAGGGGCTCTTAGTCCAGTGCACTGTATTTTTTTAATCAACTTCTTTCCTGTACTGTCATATGCATTCTTACCCTGATATCAGAATGCTAGTGCGTGGTACAACTTAATTATACAAAGACTTAAGGTTTTGCTTGCTTCAATGTGAGCAATTTAATTTTTGTCGTTAGTATTGTGTGTTGGAAGGAGATTTTGGAAAAACAGTGAGGAGCACTGAGTCCATGCAGCTACTGCTGCCATTAACTGAGTTCTAATGCTGCTGAGCAGTGGCACTTGGAAATTCCACTGGTTTTTATTTTCTTACTTCTAAGCATTCTCAGTCCTACATGTTGTGTTCTCATCTTATTCCCCACCCCATCTGTTTCATTCATGTTCATGTTGGGAACAGCAAAATTATGCTTAAATTCTATTTACAAGTATTTTTTAGTTGTTCCTCCCATGCAGGTATTGGGCAGGGAGATTGATCTGATTTCTGGACTGCAATTTATTGGGTTACTTCTTTTGGTTTTGCAGATATTCAACTTTGTCTCACCCCCCCAAAAAAAGCTGTAGTTTACACCAGTGTTCCATAACACCTCTGGGACCTGCTCTTAAGGTGGATCATGCTCCTGAGGTGGTTCATGGTGGAGATTTGGTGATATAAAGAGGGTCATGGGATACAGCAGTCTAAATCATTCTAATTTGTAGACTTCCAGAGGTAAGGATGTGTCCTGAAATTAAGTGGGATATTGCAATTCCTCCACAGTGAGATTAAGACACTTAAGATTATCCAAGACCTTTAATAAGGTGGTGAGAGACAGAATTCCATAGCTTCGTTCTGCTGTTTAATGACCACCTCATGTCTGATGGGTTTTGAGCTTGATGTTTGTGAGTGTGGCTGTATTTTGAGCACTCCAACCATAGTATACTGATACTGAAGCAAGCCAGCATAGGAAAGATCTCTTATATTCATTAGGAATTCCCAGAGGGCATGCTTGGTATTTATAAGTTTAATTTTAGAGTGCCATAATCCTGTAAAATGAGGAAATATTTTTTCCAATACAGCTGTTTAAAACTTTGCTTGCATGAAAGAGAACTTTGTAAGATAGATGATTTGACTTTGTATATGGGACTTTTTCTATTGATTCTCTATTTTTTTATCTCCTTGGAGGGCTAAAGGAGACCTATATATTATGTATACTTTCTGCTGAAAGTACCTCTCCAAGACTCAAGTCAGGCCATACTGGTCTGAGTCATACTGCTGGTCCATCTAGGCCAGCATCCTGACTTAAGTTGGCCAAGAATGGATATCTAGGATAGAGAATAAAAGCTGGAAAAGCATATAAAATGACTCCTCAGACTGCTCATGCCACTTTCAGTGAACTGGTAAACATGGGGTTTTTGCACTTCTTTTATTATAAAGGCCAAAACTGAATTTATAAAACTATAAAGTTTATATGTTTGTAAAGTTTATGTAGTTGGCTGAAGGAGATTGCAGTATGGAAGAGCTGATTTCACACTTCTTCATGCTGAGATTGGTCAAGAGATTTAATTTGGTCCTACTGTTGTCACTGTTTATTTCCCAGCTGCTTTCTTTTGTGCTTCACTTGCTATTTCTAGGAAGGCAATTTTAGAGTATCTTAGGCTTGCTCAATTCCCTTGCATCTCTCATCATGGGACAGGGGTACAAGAATTTCTTGGCATCCCATCCATTTCCTAGAGGAAAAGACAAACTGAAAGTTCTTGTTTTCACAGTCACTGTACTTTCAATTATGTCTCTTTATATTCAGTGGTCAATATGTTTTAGAGGTAAAGAGCATGGTGCAGTGTCTGGGTTTAAGACACTTGGGTAACATTTAACATGCAGAAATGATGCTCTCTGCTGTGTACTGGGGAGGAGAAATAGTGCCTTACCACTCTTCCAACCATGAGTCACCAGCTCTTCCCTTCTGTTAGCAAAGTCAGCTCTGGCATAATGCTGGCTGCAGGCTTTCATGCTGGACAAACAATATCTACGTGACATTTTATTGGTTTAGAAGAGATTATAATAATGCATAAATTAAAAGCATAATTTAGATGGTTTCTGCACAAAGGTAACTTCATTCCTTCTTTTGCCCCTTGTGATGGTCCTGGGTTTTTAGGTTAACATGTTAGGTCTTGCTATGGATGTAGATAATGCTTGGCCCTTAGGCCTGAGCATGTTTCTGCAGTATTTGTACTGCCTCAGGAATAAAGCATGGATTTGTGCTGCTACTGTGATCTGAAACAGCTTGGAATTTGTTTTGGACTATAATTAAATTGGCATTTGCTTTGGTTGCATTACTCTGGCGATACAGGAGCATATCTGTAAACTTAGTTCTGTAATTCAATATTGCCAAATGGCTGCTATTCGTGGTACTGCCCAGGAGGATTTTATTCTCTTTCAAAGCCAGATTCCTTTAAATAACGGACATGTTATCTTTGTACACATATATTAAAATTTTGATAAAGGAAAGTGGAATAGTGCACCAGGGAAAGTGATTGTACCTTGCCTGGCTTTGAGTGCTTGTGGGCTTTCAGTCTCTCTAAAATTATTCCTTGGGATTACTTTCTACCATGAGTCACCAGACTGAAATCTTATGCTAAAGTGATGTGAAGAGACCTTCAAGAGTAGGGAGGGGATACTTATTTCTGTGTGTTAATGTTGGGGGGGGTGTGTGTGTATTTTTGTAATGTTCAAAGTTTGGGACGGTCTATAATTAACTAACTTTCCTTTAAATACCAGAAGAAAAGCCAGCCTTAAGGGAGAGTTTTGAAGGGGTTCTCTGTCCTGTGCCTCCTGTGGTGGTGTGCAGGGAGGTTGTGTGCTCAGCACCCACTGGTAGCTTAGGGATGGCCAGTTCAGGTGTTCTGGTGAGCATAAAGGTGCCTGGGAATGACATTCCACTTGCTCATTAGAAGAAGCACAAATGTGCTACCAAACACAGCAGGTACTTTCTCTTTCCAGTTTCTTTCTTCAGTACCTGATGATTGAAAGCACAGCTACCCCATACAGATGCAGGACTCTTTCAGTGAGAATTCGGAACATTTTGCAGCACCTCTCTTCTGAATCTCTTTAATACCCAGTTTTTTCTTATTTCTCTTCTATCATTTTGATTGTCCTTTAGCAGATGTTGGATTGAACATTTCTCAGCAGCCCTCTTGCTGAGTTAGTCTGCTGCTCTTTTTTTTTCATTTTGTTATCTTCCATATCTGGAATGAAATCTTCTTTTGTGAAGATTTTTATAAGATCTCTTTGAGATCTTTTGTTCTTTTGTTCATGTTTTGTTTGATCATCCTTTGTCTTGGACTTTTGACATACTTCTGTCTGCTCCTTCCTTGTGCACACTACATGCTGGCCACTTCCTAGCCTTCCCTCTCAGCCTTTTTATTGCTAGGGAATGAGTTCTTTTCTTTACTTGAGCTCATAATTAACTGGTAGTGTTTTTTCCTTTTTTTGGACCTGAAGAATTGTGATGGTTGAGTGACCAGCTCTACCCTTTTTAAAAAATTTGGAATTTATGTTGTTAATCTAAATCTACAACTAGAGTGCTACAGTAACACTCATTTTTAGAAAGGAAAATATTCATATTTTGGGGGAAGGACAATAGAATTGCCAAGACCTCGCCTACTTCTAAAGCCAGTAAAATATCTAAGGAAGATCTTTTATTAAGCCTGTCTCATTCATTTTCTTCTTGGAAAGCTGAGTTAATGTATTTCTGAAAGTCATTTTTGTAGAAGATTTATAACAAAAACCCCTTAAAATTAATATCACCATAGGCTATCTGGAGCTCCATATAAAGGCAGGAAAAAGGGGCAAGATGAACACCACAGGCACAACTTATCTCTCTGTATTTTAATTTTATCATCTTTATATCTTATATCTGCTATATCATTTTAGCACTGTGTGTAGGGTATGAGGAGGGCTAATTTATACCTGGCTGAAGCCTTTTCTAACAATCCCCATCTTCTCTGCTTGTCTGTTCATTACAGTGATGTGTCTGTAACACTGGCCCTGTACAGACCTTCTACCCTATTCAGGCTTTGTAGACTTATTGAATGCAATTCCTGGCAAACCTTTCTGGTTTGTGTTGGATGTCATCCAGTGCAAGCCATAAAAACAGCCGAGGTAGCAGCTTCTCTAAAGCAAGATGTTTTTGCCTGGTAACAATAAGAACCCTTGCAACATTTTGGTGTTGGATTCTCCTTGTATTGTCAATCCCAAGAGCACTGGACTGCTGCATGGTGTAGCTGGTGATTGTCACCCTTTAGTTTGTGCTACTGACTTGGAGCACGTTTGTGTCTGTCAGGTTATGCGTGGAGTGAGCTCAGGTGCTTGCAAGGTGAGTTTGCCTTCTTTTCTAAGAGGCTGACTCTGATTTAGTCATAAGCAAAACCTGTGGAAATGCAGCATG
This sequence comes from Vireo altiloquus, assembly GCA_013396875.1. Lineage (NCBI taxonomy): Eukaryota > Metazoa > Chordata > Aves > Passeriformes > Vireonidae > Vireo > Vireo altiloquus. The sequence continues at coordinate 58,702 of VZRF01012751.1, forward strand.
TACTTATAATGTGACCTGTACTCATTTTGTCATTCATTCCCCCTACCCCTTTTTTTTTCCCCCCCCAGATAAATGGCTCATTTAAACTGGGAGCTACTGAAATACTCTCTGGCTGGCAAATGCAGTGCCTAGCAGCAGTCATCAAGGACGAACCAAACATGAGTGGTGGAGGGGAACAGGTCGACATTCTCCCGACCAACTACGTGGTCAAAGATCGCTGGAAAGTGGTGAGTAGCTCTGGCTTTAATGGCCCAAACAGACTTCCTCCTCCTCCTGCAGTAGTACAGCAACTTCCCTACTTAATCCTGGCATCTGGCAAGCAACAGTGGAGTGGTGTGATTTGATATGTTAGCAAGATACTGCAGGAAGAAGGGTTTTAGATTGGTATTTTCAGAAGACTCAACCTGCCAAGAATTTTTAGGTAGGATTGAAATGTTGCAGCAGACTTGAGTAATTTTTTAGTAAGAAATTTAGAATTTTAATTACTGTGGCAAAGAATACTACAGAAATTACTATAAATAAATTGTATTACAATAAAATAATATAAAACCAAATGTTTCAGGCTGAAATGTCAGTTACTTCAAGAGTCAGAAAGTCCATGATTACCCAGCTGGTTCAACTTCTGTGTAAATTTATTAGGAATCTTCTTAAAATTATATCATCATATGTTAAGAGTTTTAGTTCTTATCTCATCTGTTGTGCAAGCTGGACTGGCTTTGCTTTTCAAATGCTAAAAAAACATTTAAATCTCATGTGTGCCATTGTCTCAATTTTTAACTGGGATTATCAGCACTCTCTGAATCATTAAGCTCTCAGCAGAAGCCTCACTAGTCTGAACTATAAGTGATTTTCAGTAGTAGCGCTGAGTTGTTCTTTATGCTGACTGGCTGTCCTACAGTGGCCCTGTGAGTTTTGCAGTGGACTGTGGACAGCAGAGGACTAAAGAAACTTGGGACTCTGAATCCACTTTGGCTGTGGATAGGTTATTTTTCAACAGCCCACTTCACACAAAACATTATCCTTTCATTAGACTTGACTTGTGCCTGTATGTCACTATTGACCTAGGCAGTTCAGCTGAGCTCTGTTCTTGTTATTCCCCATTGCCTGTCTCTTCACTTTGTTCCAGCTTTCTCCACAGCCTTCACTTTTCTGTCTGGCCTATTGCTGAACAGCCTATTTATATTTAAGCATTTCAAACTGTTCTTTATTCTCCTTGCTTCTTGAGAGCAGATGGAGAAGCTCAGTTTTCTCTGTGATTAGACACCAAAATGGAGACAACCCCTTTGCCCCTCCCAAAGCTTTCTGTCAAAGCTGAAGGAAAGCTTTGCTGTGCTCCTGCAGCTCTGGACTGGAGCACGTATAGTTGTTTTGGAGGGATGATCCATGGGCAGAGTAACTGACATACAGGACTTGAAACATGCCCTGTGCTTACCAGTGTCTCAGAAAATGATGCTTGCAGCTTTTGTCTGTCTCTCCTTGCACAAATGGAAATTTTCCCAGACCCTAAAATTTGGTCAGATTGGTGCATGTTCTTTGCCAAGCTGAATTTCAGTGCTCTCCTGATGCCTCTGCTTCAGGTGCATGATTGCTAATACTCATTCTTCCTTAACATGAAGAAGAACTCGTTTATATTGAGGGTGGCTGAGCACTGGTACAGGCTGCCCAGGGAGATTGTGGAGTCTCCCTCTCTGGAGACATTCCAAACCCACCTGGATGGGTTCCTGTGTCACCTACTCTAGGTGTCTCTGTGACTAGGTGATCTCCAGAGGTCTCTTCCAACCTTAACAATTCTGTGATTCTGGGATTCTCTGTTCTCCTTTACCTTGGCTAACTTTAGTTTGTACCATTCCCTATTTGTCAATCTTGGAGTTTCTCCCTCCTTGACAGGAGTGCTAAAACTTCTGTAAATGATGGGAGTATTTTTATAATAAAGTCTAAACAAAGTCACTTAATTCTTGGCAACAGCAGAACTCTTAAAAGCACTGAAAACTCCAAATAAAGTCTCAAATATGCTCAGTGATGCTCACAGGGGAACATTTTAAACCAATTTTGAAGTCAGTAGAGGCACTAAGTGTGGAATTCAGTGCTTCATTGTGGCATGAATCTGTGACTGGGGCCTGCTAGAAGCTCTACCCACTAACTCTGCCTTAGAAAAGATAGAAATGTGCAACTCTATTGTCAACTGCAACTACCTCTTACTAGAGGAATAACCTTTTATGTTTTATAATGTCTCACGGTAGCCTTAAATACTGCAGTGAGGTCATTGCCCCACTTGAAGGCTCTGAGAAATTACATGCCTTGCTAAAGGCTGTAAATAGCAATGAGAAATCCTTTTTCCCAGCTCGGAGTAGAGCTGGGAATTTGACCATGTGCTAGCTGACGTAGACATTGTGAGCCTTCATTGAACAGTCATTTCTCTCCCCACCCCCCTAAAAAAAAGTGCAAAGTGCAGACCCTTTCATTTTAGGCAGGTCTTCTGTGCCTTCCCCTTGCTTTAAGTTGGTGTAGGACCAGTCAGAACCACGAGCTATGTGGGGCTTGGAGTAATCTGGAAAAATGATGAAAATACTTCTGGTGGCCCGAGGAAATAGACAGCATAGGACATAGGAAAAAGGGACTGCACCTTAAAGTGAGTGTACAGCTGTAATATCAGGAGTAGCATTATTTCCTTTTGTCACAAATCTTTCTGAATAACCCAGAACGTGCCAGCTGTATGGTCCCAGCTTTGCTGTGGGTGATAGATCCTGCTCAAGCAGGTGTGTGGCATATTTATGCAATGCTGGGGTGCAACTGCCAGAAGGTCTTTTGTGTAATTTGTCCTCCCAGTGTCTCTAACTGACTCTGGCTGGGCGTCTGCTTGAACCTTGTAGCTCTTAGTGCTGGCATACTTCCATTATTGAGCCGATTTCTAATTTTAGATTGGTGTAATGTATTCCTTGAATTCCTTTCCTCCTTTCCTCCTTTCTGCTGGCTGACAAAGCTTTGACAAATGAAGATGCTGGTTCTCTGCAGTTAGCCTGCTGGTAGTTCATTTTCCTGTCACTCGAAGTCAGTAAAGTTTGGCTGTCTGACAGCAGTTATATTTTTGTTCTTATTTGTGAAAAAAAAGACTTGGACAGGGTGTGCTTATGGTTTTTATCAAAACTTGTGGATTTAGAAGTATTATTTTCAGTCATCATTCTTTACTTGCAGATATTTCTGATGCTTTGACTAGATGAAATTTAGAAAGTACTGGAACCACATAACTTCTGCTGAGACCCCAGAGGGTCTCGATCCATGTGTGCTCTGAATGATGTGAACAGCTTTGTTCAGGGGAGGGAACAAAGTCAAATGTAACTTGTACTTGCTTTGAACTAGATATGGATGTTAAAGCTGAATTGATGTGTCTCTTTATTTCACATAAATGCCTTTTACTGGGGATTCACAACTGACACTTATTAGCAAGACAGAGTTGGCAGTTCCTGCACTGAGCTTTGAACACAAGTGATGACTCGTGTACATGTGTATGTTCTTTTGCTAGGTGCAATCCATGTTTTGTTTTCTTTCAGGTTTCTGAGCTTCTTGATCTGAAGCTCTCCTGTTTATTTTGGAAACCTTGCTGGAAACCGCATAAAACTTTCATGGGTTCTCTACCTTGTCTTGCTCACAAAGGCCATTTATTAGTCCAAGAGGGAACCTGGGATAAGGAATGTTCTTTGTCAGACTTGGGGCCTGTTTTGGTCTCACTCTGAATTGCATTAAGTGGGCTTTGACAGGTCTTCAGATGATTTAGAATGTGGCTGGTTGAGTTCTTGATTGGCTTCTCAGTTCATACCTGTTTTACCTGAGTTTTTTTTCCTTTGGGATCAGATCCAGTCCTTTTAAGCAAGTTGAGTGGACTCTGAAGAGTTTGATGAACATAGGTCAACTCTTCTTCAGCTGTTAAGTCAGATGAGGCCCACTGGCCATTTCTGGATCAAGTAGCCCATTGAGTTGGGCTGCAGGAGTTGCAGGCTTGACTACACAAGTGCTCCTAGAAGACAGCCACAGTGGTCGCTGTTGGACCTTGTCAAATCTTTGAAGCACGTGGATGACAGCCTTGATCCTGGTTGAGTTCACTAAAGGTTGCTGGCTTTCCATTTGGTCTTTTGCTCTGGATTTAGATTACACATTCCTGTTCCTTGATCCTGCCGCTGAACCACTCTTGCCTTGGTCCTGGAATGTTATCCTGGGAAGGTCTAGTCTTTATATAATATCCTTGGAAGGCAGACTTTGTTTAGAGCAGTGCTGTCATATATGCTTCTGGAATAAAAGATTGAATTTGTATTCAAGCCTATTTTTGTCTGGGGTTGTGTGTTGCCTTGGTTTTTTGAACTGTGTTTGAAAGTACTGATTTTTGCTTAGTGAGAAAGCTGTGTGTTGCTGTTGTTGTTTTGGGGTTTTTTTTAGTAGGCTTTAGAAGATTGTGCTACAAGAGTCTTTTTCAGGATAAATCCAAAATATTTCAGAATATTTAAAGGAGACTTCAAAGGGAGCCATCTGTGTGCTGTGTAACTACTGATTGTCCGTGTGCAAGTCCAGATACCTCCCTGTTTGATCAGATGAACTGTTCCCTTGATTCCACAGCCTGGAATAGACACCTGGACACCCAGCTGACACAGGGGCAGTTGGGTGGAATGAATCCTGCTGGTGTTGTCAGCCTGTATCCCAATCTTAACAGTAAGTGGGCTGGTAGAAAGTAGAAAACAGGACCAGAAGAGAATATCCCCAGGGCAGTGAGGCTTAACAAGGGCTAATGGCTCATGATTACCACTTAGGTGATTCTAGTTAGATGTTTCATTCTCTTTCTTGACTTTGTGTTTGCAGTTTCATTAGTGGTTTGTGGTTTTTTGAGTGGCATGTACTTTGTGTCCAGCAGAAGGCTGTGCCGAGTTCACCTTAGAAAGTGAACTCCCACAGAGCACCCAGTCAATGAGGCAATGGATGTGTCATAAACCCCTGACCTCAGCCAAGACCTTAAAACAACTTACTCTGGATCAAAGGAAAGGAAATGGCTGCTGATGGCCTCTAGATGTTGCCAAAAAGTCAAGAAGTATGGCAGTGCTAGTGGTAATGTTGAGTAGATGGTACCATCTGGTATGCTGGGAAAAGTGCCACAGAATAATTTCCATAAGAGTGTGAGCAAGGATGTAAGGAAGCAAAGGCAGCTTTGACAGCCTTCCATTGGCTGAAATGTGTATATAAAATCAATTTTGTGATTCAGCAGAAGCTCTGGTCTTGATCTTGTGTCATCTCACATTTGTTTCTCTGTGGACTTTTATATGTCCTCCAGTTTGGCTGTTTTGCCTGGTGTGCAGTCTCAATGTTCTACTTTATTTCCTGAACCTGCTTCTCTGATGGACACATTCCTTTGCTTTTTCTGAGATAGCAGCCCTAGCCTGTCCATAGTTTTTCCAGACTCCTGATCATTCTTTTACTCCTAAAATGAACAACTCCTAATTCAGTGAGAGCCTCTAGAGCAAGGTGTTTGACACTGTGCATCATACATGACTGGACCTTCCTACAGATCCTATCCTGGTCATATCACTATGTTGTTCCATTTGAATTGTAGCACCTTTGCGTTTTGACAGCTGTGCTGGACCATCAGAGCTGTTCCTGTTAGGGCCCATGAGAGGAAAAGGATCATTATGTATGTCTGTGCTGGCTCAGCAATATTTCTCCCCGGATCTAGTTCTTGAATTAATCTACGCAGTGAGACGTTTGGGTAGCCTGTATTTTTTGTCCATCCCAGCTATGCTGTGTTATATTTTTTACTGTTGACTTTTGCTTGTTATGTTCTCCGTTTTCTGACTGGGAGTTTTTAAATCTTCCTCAAAGTCCCTCCAGATCCCAGCTTACCTTTTTGTCTTCTGTAGCTTTTACTGTCCTTCTTCCTTTCCCACTAATATATCAGACAACAGAAGATCTTGTGTACTGAATCCTGAGGTATTAGCTGACATGTTGTTGCTATGCTGAATGCATCACTGTTGTGAAAGAAAGATTTTTTTAATAGCCAGCTCACTTAGTGTGGATTTCCTAGTGGAAGTAGGGCTGCACTGTAATAATTTATGAATAATCTGTGTTGACCTAGTTATTGTTGACCTAGTTGACCCTAGTGGGCTGTTTACTATGTGAATATGCCTGTTTAGCCCCATGGAAGGTCACGAGGAAAAATGACAAGAGGTTGCTCTGGACAGTGACTTTCAAGTAATAGCTTCAGAGACAATAGTCTTAATATGGAAAATACTTCCTTTTTCATGTGGAACTGTTTTTCTTAACCTGTGAGCCAGAAAAGCAAATTATTTGGGTCACCTTTGGGAGGTAAAAACCCTGCCCTTGGTAGGCAGGGCCCTTTTTTCAGCAAACTGGACATCTTAAACATTGTGTAGGATCCATGTTTGACTATCTGACCGAAACTTCTTTTCCTGTGTAAAGTGTTCCAACTGCTGTTTCCAACTGCTGCTGTTGGAAAGAAGTGGCACTCAGGGCTTCCAGAGCAGTTGTTAACAGAGGGAACACAAAATGCTGGAGGGAAGGGCTGCAGCTTGGTTCAGTGAACAAGTGCTAAGCAAATCAAGAGAGCCCTGATCTATCCATGCTGTAAACCTGAATTTCCTCCTGGGCAGCACAGTAGGCTTTAAATATATCTGAGAGAAACAATAATAAAACTATTTTCCTGGTGTAGACATTTACACTTGCAACACATGAGGAGTTTGTATTATACATGATTATATATAACTATATGCACATATGCTGTCAAGTCTCAGCAGAAGGAGGATCAAGGAATCACCTTCCAGGAAAAGCAGAGAATCCTGACTTGCTCTCTGAATGGGAGGCTACTCCAGAACAGGCAGACAATCTATCTCTAGAAGGTATATATCAAATATGCTGAAACTTAGACATCTTTAGCTTTGAGTTAATGTCAGCTGAAGTGATGGAATCCTATTGTGAAGCAGTCTTTAATTTTGCTCAGAGACACAAAAAACATTATTTGGTTGGGTTTCAATCTAAAAAGAAAAAGACAGAGACTGAGAAAGAATGAAGCGGTACTGGTGGCTTGTACACAACTGTTTTGAGGTAATGCAGTTGGCAGTTTTTTGAAATGTTACACTGAAGTAACTTCACTACCAGAGCAGGTAAAACATCTTGTAAAAGATTCCAGTGGATGTTTTGTTCTGTTTTTAAAATCCTTTGAATGAGATGTAAACTACATTTATTTCTTGAAAACATTAGTTACAGCTACCATGCTTTTGTATTTGGTGGGGATGAATGACCATTGGCATCTACCATGGTCTGGACAGTGGTTCTGCTATCTCCTTGAAGGGCCTTTCCTTGAATTTTGGCAAGAACATCATGGAGGCAATAGACATTATCATTTGCTTTTAAAAGTATCACCTGTCATTGCTTGCCAGGCTTGTTCGTTGTTGTCACAGCAAAAAATTTATACATAGCACAGTCAAGTGGGTAGCTGGACTTTTGCCAGGCTGTGCAGTGAAGGGATTCAGGCACAGCACAGATTGGGAGCTGAGCTTGTTCTCCCTACGCAGTCGAGGAGCTGGCTTTGTGAGAGCCAGCTTGATGTTCCCTCTCGAGTACGTTGTACCAAACCATTTTGTACTTTTCCAGCTGAAGAAGATCGGTGGAGGTGGCTTTGGGGAGATCTATGAGGCGATGGATTTGCTGACCCGTGAGAATGTGGCCTTGAAGGTAGAATCAGCTCAGCAGCCCAAGCAAGTTCTCAAGATGGAAGTGGCTGTCCTGAAAAAGCTGCAAGGTAAGGCAAAAAGCCCTTTGGAAGTGCTACAAGTCACTGTGCATGTTAACAATTAGAATCCAAAGCTGCAAATGGTTTTTATAATTTTCTCTTCAGCTTCCATCTATATGTGATGTCACGTTAAGTCATCCAGCTCAGAAAGTTGTTCTGCAATTTGAGTGAGATCCAACAACAGGGACTATTTTGTTTGTCAGGATATAAGGACAGTGAGGAGTCTTAAACCAAACTATTGATAGACTGGTCTGTGCAATCTAGTGATACTGATTAGAAAATAAGGAATAGAGGAAGCAGCATCTGACTAAAAAATGAGGTTGGCTCCCAGAGGATCTGGAGCACTTTAAGCACGACAGTCTCCAAGTAAAATGGTCGACTAGTAGAGGAGTGCAAAAAGTGGATAACAGGAAGTATAGGGAAACTATTAGATAATTTTTCATGTACCTTGTTGTCCTGAAGGCAAAGCGTGAAGTGATATGCCTATTGTTAATTAGAGTGCAAGGGAGCTGTCTTGATGCAGTTGCTCTTGGCTGAAGGAGGGGGGCTTCTACTAAACAAATTGCTATGGAGGGGTGTAAACAAGGAATTTCCAGATCTGCCTTTGAGGAATTGAGAACTGCTGTTGACTGAAGGGCATTGTACACGGATTTCATTGTTAAGGCAAAGCCAGCTATTGCCAGGTACAGTTCAAGTGTTATAGTATAATATACATTTGAAGGGATGTTCCTTTCTGCAGGATTCCTACTTGGGCTGAGGAAACACCTTCTGCTGAAGCAGTGAGTAGGATCCTTATCACCAGGACTCATGCTTCAAAGATAGTGTTGTGGCCCTATGTTTGAATCTATACCTTTGCCTTTATACAAAATCTCTGGAGAGATCGCTGGATTCAAGGGTGAGACTGTTGCAGGCCTTATGAAATGAGTTACTCAATGTTTGTGACAGATTGCCTCTAGGTAAAAGCCAGTGAACTATTTTTGAAGGTCAAATTGTTTTCCACATTTCTGCTCTCCCAAGAGGAGGACTGATAAGGCCTCTTTTGAATACTTTGGATTGTTCTAGATGCAGCTGAGCAGTATAAAGGAGAAATCAGCCCAGGTTATTATGAGGACTCTTGTTGATCTGTGAAAGACCTGGATACACAAGCGACCAGAGAGCAGCAGAGTGGGTGTCTGAGGTCTGAAAACACTACAATGAGAGCAATCAAGGCTGTGATTGAGATTTTTTGATTTTGTCGTACACTTGAAACTACTCTGAATTGAGTGAGGGCATGACTGTGTAGAACAATAGACTAGAGTACCAAGAGATAATGCTGTCATGCTGACCTGTGCCAAAAGGTGCTGCATCCAGGGCAGGGATTGCTTGAAAAGCATGACCTGAAATCACCAAAACAGGACTAGCATCAGAAAATACGCAAGGTGTTGACTAATACATGTGTTTATTTTTGGAAGATTGTTGAGAATACCAAATGCTTGAAGAAACAGCCACATTTGTGCGCACCTTGATGCTGGTAACTGGGGAGAGGGAGTGGTGCTGTGTGGAACTAGGAAAAGCCCCTTGGCAAAGCAGTAAATATTCAGGGAAGGGACAGAAAAGACAGAAGAAGCAGAATTGACTGTGCATCAGCTATCCTGCACATAAGAAAGACACTTTACTTCAGCCATGTTTTCACAAATCAAGCTGTTCTGTGAGGAATTTAGCTTTTTTTGGTTGAAGGTTAATCCCCAAATGCTTTGCTGAAATAAATGATAAAGTTAAAATAAGAAATTGGGTTGAGAGCATGGGGAATCGTGTATTGTGTATGTTTTCACTGTGAGTGTTGTAAAGAGGTGAGAAACATTTCAGAAAGGGAGATGCTACCTTTTTCCAACAGTTGGTGGGTGGACTAAGTTGGTGGTATTACCATAGGTAGTGCAATCAGTTCATGGGTTTCCAGATGAAAAACAAGGGAACAATGTTGTCTAAAATTCCTCTGTAGTTTTCTGGAAGAATTGAAATTTGCAGTCCCTCTGAAATAGTGCAACTTTATTGTTTTCTATTTAGGTGTCACACCAACCTTAAAGGACTAATGAGCTGCTGCTCTTTGCAGAGCTTGTGATCAGAGTCTTGCAAGTTGCAGAGTTTGGGATAGGGAAGGTTGGCCATTGGCCCATACTGCAGACCTGGTTTGGGTACAGCCTGACCTTTGAGTGCAGTAGCTCCTGGTTGGTGTGGACTGCATGCTGTTGCCAACAGTTTGACTTTCTTGGACAGTTTGTGGGATAGCCACATAGGGAACATAGCTGCAGGTAGGTCCCTCACAATGTCCTTCCTGCACTAGCAATCCACACAGAACAGCTGGGGAATCGACCAGGTAATGACTCTTCTACAGAGGCTCTGTACCTTCTAATAAACACCACGTGTAGTTTTCTGCTGTGAGGGTAGTCATGTGCTGGAACAGGTTACCCAGAGAGATGATTGTATCTCTGTCCTTGGAGATATAAAAACCCAGCTGGATGTGACCTTGGACAACATGCTTTAGCTGTCTCTGCTTGAACAGGGCCGTGGACTAGATGGTCTCAAGAGGTCACTTCAACACAAATGGTTCAGAGATACTTCAGCTTGGCTGTGTGACATCACTGCCACTTCAGTATCTCTCACCTGCTCTGTAGAGTCATTCTGTTCTGCTAATACTTTATTTGATTTTTCTTCCTGCATAGTGCTTTTTCTGTATATGTTTAGTTATTAATATGTTTTCCAAAGGCAAAGTTCTTTCTAACTTGCATTGTTACTTGCAGGGATCGTAATTCACCTTCTCACCAAACTTCCAAATCTGTTCACTGTCTTGGGTCTGTGAAACACCAGCCATGGTGCCCTTTTATGCTTTGGGTGAAACACAATTAAGAAGTCAGTTTATGGAGTTTCTGGCTCAAGCAGGTGATGAGCTGACGCTCTCAGTTGTCCTGTTGTTGCACCTTTACCCAAGAAGTTTTTAGCAACATTTTTGTATTTTTCTTGCCTTCCATAGACTTTATTAGTCAAAATCAAAACCTTCTGGTCCCACAAAATTGCCGTAGAATATTTCCTTGTTCAGGCTGGACTTGCAGGGCTCAGGACATTCTGTCTGGTGCTACTCTATCTGGCCAATTCTAATCCGAGCACCACAAGATAGCTTTTTATTGTAATCCTTGTGAAGCGCTGTTTGGCTTACATTGTCTTGTTGTTCCTAGAGAAGCTAGTAGAGAATTACCCTACTAGGGTTGAAAATCTTACCAATAACCAATTCAGAAACTGTTTCAGGGATAGTTGGGGCACATCTGCAAAGTGAACTTGTGAATTAATACAGCTTCTCTGTCAGAATACTATTTTAGTGCCAAGCCTTCATTTTATTACCTTAGTCATTGCTGTAAAACAATCTTTAAGTGAAATTTGTGTGATTGTACCATTTGCACACAATTTTAACCTATTGGGATTTTCTACTTTGCAGACAAGCATTTTGAAACCAAGCCTGAGCTGCACTGGCAAAACACTTCCTGCAGATTGTTGTTGGTTTAGTTGTGTTTGCCAGTGTTTTGCTGTGTGGACAAGCCTTTGGATCATGTACATTAAAAACTAAATGGAAATAAGATCTGTATGGCTAAGTGAATTAGTAACTTGCATATCCAGAGAGCAAGAAAGGCTTTGGCTGGGTTTTCTGTGTTTCAGTCTCTTAAGCAATGTCTCCATTAGTGAGAAGTACAGTGCCTGCAGATCAGTGGTTAGCAGCAGCTGCTCAGGCCTTTACATCTCCAGCAGATATGGCTTGGGGGTTTTGCACTATAAACTTCATTGATTCAGGGCATTTTGCTTTGGGTTAGTTTGCTTTGTGGTTTTTTTAATCTGCCCTCCTGTCTGAGGGTCCATTTTTTAGTTTGCACTCTGCTTTAGGATTTGGGGATTACTTGGTGTGCACCTGAAATAGAACTTCATGGTTTGTTTGCTCAGAAAACCTTACATGACCCAAAGCCACTCTTGGAACACTGACATGTGGTAGTTGTGATGATTTAAGGCAGTACAGGGGCTTTCCTTAAAACCTCATTGCTTTTGTAACCAGGACTCTGAGGCTTCTGGTTTTTTTAATCAGGAGGAGAAAAAATGGGATGGTTTCCTGTCATTGAATACATGGAAGGAAGAACATTGTCACATCTGGATAAGCAGATGTTCTTCCATCTCTTCAATGCTTTTCTAACCCTTTGAAATACAAATGGACAGCAACCTGCCTGCTCTGTCTATGATTTTTTTTCCCAACCCTGAATTTGCTGTGGAGCAATATTCAGGTGACAAAGGAGCATCAGTACTGTCTGGACTCAGTTTCCTGTCTATGACATCTTTGAGATTAATCAAAATGCCACATCTCTCTGAGAACAGCTTTGGCATAGCTTTTGAGGTGCTTGGCTTGGGCTGTCTCTGTCAGTCTGCCTTTCTAACAGCAACCTTAATTGCAGAAATTGTAAACCAGTATCCCTGATGAAATCCAGTGGGCTGCTGCACAGAGGGGTGTAGAAACTGTCTTAGGTGGCAAACCAGGAATTTCAGGAATTGTGTTCTCTCTTAATGCTCAGCTGGAGCTGTGTGAGGCTCAGAGGCAGATGCTTTGAATTCAAAAGTATCCTCCCTGTCCTTACCCACACTGATAGGTGTCTCTGGGAGCACCCTGGGGACTTGTGAGACCAGGGCACTGCAAAAGGATCTCTCACAAGGAGTGCAGTTTGTATGCCTTATGGTCCATAGGCTCTCTAAAATATGGATATGGCCACAACATTCAGTCTCCTGTGATGGGATTCTCTTTGGAGCAACCTAGCAGATTGTAATTTAAAATGGCCAGATTATTCTCGTGCTGAGCACTGTTTTCTGTTCATCTGCAGTGGCAATGTTGCCCTGGTGTGAAGCTGCAAGGCCCAAAGTATTTGCTTTTGATCTCACTCGGCTGCCAGATATTGCTAAGCTCTCTTCAGTGTGTTGTTTTCTTTATAAATGCCTTCTTTTCAATGTAACCAGTTCCATTGTGTAGGACTCTGATTAATTTTATTCTGCAGTGCAGAGATCTTCTGCATATTGAGTAGTTGTGCAAGATGCAGCCTGGTCACAGGCAGTGTAGTTTCTGAGTACCTGATTTTGTTACAGCAGATAGTAAAGCAAGTCTGTACTTGCCAGGGGTTGGACAGATAAGAGTTTCCTAGCAAAATAATGGAAGAAGAGGCACCTTGCTTTTCTTACTCGCCAGTCCTAGGGGTTTCTGGTTTTATTGCATATGTGAGGTTTTTGTGTTAAAGTGGTGCCTTAACTCTCTGTGATTCAGTTTCTGTTACTTTTGTAGACATAGTTTATGTTTTTTTACAATATTTTGCTAGGTTGATATAACCAAGCTATCTGCAAAGGCTAGAAAGCAGAGTAAATTAGCCTAAAAGCCTGCCAAGGGTATCCCAGGATGGCAGATTCACAGACTTGCCGTAACTTGAGCATCTCTGTCCAGCACTGCATTTTTCCATGTGGAAGAGTGTTTGAACGAACTGGCATTTGGGACACATGATTTCTGTGCTAACTATGGTGCCGTTGGGTGGGGGAAGGTCATGGGATGGCTGAAAAAGGATTTAAAACACACTTTTTTTGAGACTTACTGTGCTTTGACCTGTGCAGGATCTATTATCAGTTATTCCTTTTAAAGTTGTTAGTCTTGGGAAACAACTAGAGGAAATTATGCCGTGCGAGCTCAGTCAATTTTACCTTTTACTATTTGATTAGGGGACAATGACAAGCCTTTGGGGTTTTGTGTCCATTAGTTCGTTGATTTATTACAGAAGCACTAGCAAGTTTAACCCAGTTGGTTAAATCCTATCTGATTCCTATTCAGTAACGGAGTTATTTAAGCCTTACTTCCAGCACAGAATTTGTTTTCTTTCATGTCCAAAACTCCTTTGTCTAGCTGAGATGACAAGTCCCTGAAGTCAGCTGGGCTGTTGTCTGGCCAGAGATGTTTGTCTGGCCAGAGATGAAACTTGGTAACTGTAGAGGAAAGAAACCTATGTGAGCCAGCTCTGCCAAGCTAAAGGCAGCATTTCCAAGTAAAGTTAGAAGATGATGAAAATAACTCTCATTTCATTTTCTAGTCCTGATGAATCCTCCATTTCTTTACAATATTTGTACAGAAGTGAATTCAATATCCCCACAATACAAAATCTGTGATAAGCTGATAAACCTGAGACTGACAGGCAAATAGAGGATAGCTGTAAACTGTACATGATAATGTAGAGCATTGAGAAACACCTGCAGCTTTCCAAATACCAGGGAGAGTGATTGTACAGTTACATGTGAATAGCTGGGCATATTGTAGAGACTCCAGCAGTGCCAAGTGCTTGAGCAAGTTATGTTGTGCTTAGTGACCTAAGGGCTTTTCCAAGTGAGTGTGACACAGATCCAGAAGAAAATTTAGGCTGGCAGGGAGGACTTCTGGAAGTCTCTAGTACAGCCTCATGCTCCAAGCAGAAGAAAAATAGATCTAGTTGCTCTGGGCTTTTATCAGTGAAGTGTTGAATAACCTCCAGAGATGGAGATCCTACAGCATCTCTGGGCCCCTGTTCCAGGGTTTCACCATCCTCATGGAGGAGAAAGAAATCGCACCTAACAGGAACTTCCCAGGTTGCAGCTCATGCCCAGTGCCTCTCTGTGTGCCTCTGTCATGGGTTAACCCCAGCTGGCACTAAGTACCACAGAGCTGCTCACTCAGCACCCCTGCCCCCATGGGGTGAGGAGGAGTGGAAAAATGTAAAACCTGTGGGCTGAGATGAGAACAGTTTATTAACTGAAATAAGAACAATAACAGTAGTAGTGAACAGAGGGATAAGAAAATGAAAGGGGGGAGTAAAACCCAAGAAGTACAAGTGATGCACTATCCTCTGAGCGATGGCCAGCACATTCCCAAGCAGCCATTTGTGCCTCCTGGTAAATCCATGACATCCCATGGTAAGCAGTATCCCTTTGGCCCACTCGGGTCAGCTGTTCCAGCTGTGCTCCTGCAACGCCCCAGAAAACTCTCTCAATGAGGCTTTTAACAACACTTACGGTTGTTCATGCACTTTTGAGTTGGATACATGGGAGAAATACAGACAAGATCTTCTCAAGAGGTCAAAACAACAAAACAGCTTTTACTGGCAGCTTTAGAAAATCGGAGAATTTTGGCAAAAGGTTTAGAGCAGCATTCAATCAACACAAAACACTTCTCAAAGCATTGACTTAGCCCACTCAATTTCACAAACTCTTAGCCCATTTGATTTTAAGTTACTCAAAAAGAGGGAATTAGAAGAAGAAGAAAGAGAAGGACAGAAAAGGACCCATAGAGGTACCAATTCCTGGGTTCCAGTGATGTTCAGCTGATGGAAACTCCAAGAGGAGGTAGAGTCAAGATGTGCTCATCTTGTGTTCATCCTTAAATACACTTTGGCCTTCCTGGTCCCTTCCCCCAGGTGGGACTTCTGGTCATTTGGCCACTCAGGAGCTTGGTTAGGGGCTCCAGGGATGAGGTGTGGGGCATTTTCTCCAGTGTGACAATGATTGGCAGCTCTGCCAGGCTCTAGGGGTGCACTGCCAAGGCAAGGCTCAGCCTGCCCTACAAGCATGCACTCCAAAATGACTTGAGATATCAGCCTTTCCAATCTCTCACAGCTCCTTCCTGGCTTCTTGTGCAGCTCCTCACTGGCAGAGCAAGGGAATACTTGAAAACTTGAGTTAGGGTAGGCATTACTAAGCAACAGCCAAAACATTCCTGTATTATCAACATTATTTTCATCCTAAATACAGCACACAGCACTGTACCAGCTATTAGGAGTAAAAAGAAAAGTCAGGCTCTATCTTCTTGGCACTCTTCTGTTAGGTAGCTCTGACCAGCAGATAGTTTCCCTTCTATTGCCTTTCTAAAGGCTGAATAAACCCAGTTGTCTAGCACTTTTTATTAATGTTACATTCTCCTTTCCCTACCATCACCCTGATGGGCGCTGCTGGACTCGTGATGTTGTGTCAGTGTTGGTCTTGAGCAGGAGAAAATGCAGGAATTGGTAAGGTAACAGTAATAAGAGTAACAATTGCTGTGAGATTTATGATAATTCATGCAGTAGAAATTACTTCAGTGTTTTGGGTGAACTGATAGGAATGAGATAGCTACTCCATGGAGATGAATCATAGAATTTTAGCATAAAGTTAAAAGATACGATTTTTTAACTTCTTTGTGGAGAAGAGTGGTTACTGGTTTTCTGGTGAAAACACAGGAAATATGGAGTCTGTTACAAAAAAACAACTTCAAGTTGCAACAATAATCTCACATATTTCCTTCTTAGTATTTGATTTGTTTCATTGCTGCATTGAAAATGCATTAGGAATGTTTAAAAACTTAAATGAGAAGAAGGTTGGAATGAATATTGGTGTCCACCAGTTTGGAATTGATCCATGTGAAAAAATAGACTCAAAAAAGGAACATAATTTAGGTTCCTTTAGGGGCTGTGTAATGAAAGCTTTTCATGTAATGAAAGTTTCAAAGTGTTCAAATGGGGACTTTAATCATATCTCTACAAGGTGATGAATATCTCTCCAAGGGTGGAACAGGTTTTTATACATGAGAACATAATTATTGACTGTAATATTTAAATTTCTTCAGAACAAGGATGGTGAAGACCATTTCAGTGGCTGAAATATTTCTTACCCCATATTATATGGGACATTATTATATTCATTGTAATTAAATGACCGCAGTAGAAAGAATATTTTTCTATGGTTGAACATTAAAATTTTGCTTTTACTAAATGCTTGTGAACAAAATAAAACACTCTGAAACTTTCCTCAAGTCAGTGCTTACAAACATCAGGCTGATGTGTTCCTCCAGTGGTAGTTAATTAAACAGGCCTAAACTCTTTATAATCTATTGCACTGTGCTTTGCTTTGTTTTAGTAACAAACAAATACAGATACAGAGCATATTTTCTATGGTATAACTTGTGACCCTCTGGAATATCTGGGCAGCTGTTGAGCAGAGCAGTCTAGCGAAGGAGCAAGTGTCATCTGGCAGTCAGTGCAGTAAAATGGTTGTGAGGCTTTCCATACTAAATTTACACCTTGAAAAAAGCATTTTTTCCCTCCCTCATCTGTCTCCTCTGGTTCAAAATATGCTTTGTTTCTCTCTGTGCTATGATCTCCGTGCTTGAGGAGGGCATGTATGAGAAGAGAGGGCTGTTTCCTGCTGCCTTAAAGGGAAGTTCATGGATGGAATGACAGTTCCATCATCCTGTCTGCACAGGAGGTTATTAACATGATTGTTTTTGTGTGCTTCATAATTCTGATCGGCCTCAGGACTGAGCTGCAGGAATCCCAAAGTCACACCTGACTGTCAGTCTCCATCTGCTGCTTCAGCTTGGCATGAACCGTTCCAAGAGAGCAAACATTGTAATCTGGTGCCTCCTTTAGATAACAAATGAGTGAAAGCCTCCGGGACCCAGAGGGTTTGATGCTGCAGGCATTTATCCCACCAGTATGGCTGACTGGCTGTACATGCACCACTTCTAGCTGTGGTCTGCTTTCTCTACACTCTGTTATATTTTTGTTCCATGCAGAAATGGGACCAGTTTTCCCTCACCTCCTTTCTTCTATTTTCCTGGTGTTGCTTGTGTTGCAAAACAGTGCATTGCAGAGCTGTGCCAGGGAGAGCCTAAATTCCCAAGACCAACAGGTCAGGTCCAAGCCCATTTTAGGCTGGAAAGGAGGATTCAGTATAAAATCAAGTCAGTTTGGGGATGCAAGTCATCAAGAACTGTCAGTCAATTCATTATTTTAAAAAATTATAGTAAGCAGAAACACATTGTCATCCTAAACAGGCAAACAGTTCTCAAGAATAATAAACTAAAAACTTAAATACTTTTTCTTCCTGTAAAATTTTGTGATCCAGAAAACAATAGTATATGGAGGAAATTGATTTTTAAAAAAAATCTCAGATTTACACTCAAAATCGGAAGAGGCAGTAAGAAATTAGTAAGGATATGTCTTAAGTCATATCATTGGACACTACTCTTCCTGTTTCACTGAAATTAGGTTCTCCCTGTCAGAGGATTGGTTTTTAATGTTCTTGTCTGTAGTTTTGCTGCAACAAAAATCACATGGTGTCCGTGCTTTGCAATTATTTAAAACAGTAAAAGCAAGTACAAAAAATGAGTAATTTACCCTTTCTACCACACAATAGCTTGCATTGTCACTAGAAACAGTCACTGGTTTTTGGCTTTTGCCTCAATATCCATCCCTTGGTGCTCTGAAAGGCAAACAAAGCAAAGTGGGACTCGCAGTGTGTCTGTGCACATCTGTGAATCATGGCTGGGATGAGTGTGGGCTTGCTCTTGTCCATCCTCTCTGTGACCTGTGTAGGTGGCCAGTTTGCTGAACCATAGGAGTATTATGAGCTCCTAAAGAAACAGAACTGGTTCTTTCTGAGCTTATCCAGATGTGTTGACTTTGTAGCCACAACTCTGGCTCTGAGGGTCCCTTCACATTGGCAAACAGCACAGCCACCCCTATTGGACCACATGGCAGGAGGGTGGGTGGGACAGTTGAGGCTTCCCGGTGAATTCCTTCTTGGTAATGCCCACACCAGGACATGTTCTATATCTACACAGTATCTCAAGAATCTTCCTCAGAAAACCAAAAATCTGTCTGTCAAAATCAACGCTGAATTTGCAATGAGGCTGTCAACAGTGAAAAAGCAGTGGTACCCAGTATCTGTAGGCACACACAGGTCATGGGCCTGGTATGTGAGAAAGAGGATCAAGGAAGAGTGTGTGCCCAGTGGGAGCAAGGTCAGGTGACATGGAAAAAATACAGAGATGCTGCTTGCCACTGTAGGAAGAAAATTCATTCAGCCAAAGCTCGGCTGGAGTTTAAGCTGGCCAGAATTGCAGGGGACAATAAAAAAGGGGTTTTTTTCAAATATATTAATGGCAATAGGCAGTGTGAAAATAACATCAGCCCATTACAGGCTGGGGATGGTCACCTCACAGACAAGGATGTGGACAAGGCACAGGTGTTTAATGCATTCTTTGCCTCTGTCTTTGACAAGGATGGTGGACCAAGAGGGTCTCAGTGCCATGAACTTGGAGGACCATGAGTATGAGAATGATCAATTCCCAGTCGACCCTGAAATTGTGCAGTCTGCTGCTCCAGCTGTATCCCTACCAATCTATGAGGCTTAATATGGGATTCATCCAGGAATCCTCAAAAAGCTGGCTGATGTCATTGCAAAACCTCTCTCAATGATTTTTGAGTGGACTTGGGAATCCAGAGAGGTCCCAACTGATTGGAAGCTGGTGAATGTTGTCCTGATTTTCAGGAAGGGAAAGAGGAAAGACCCTAGAAAGGTCAGTCTCACTTCAGTGGTTAAGTTATGGAGGAGAGAGTTCTGGGAGGTATTGAAAAACACCTGTGAGACAATGCAGTCACTGGTCACAGCTAGCGCAGCTTCATGAGAGGGAAGTCCAGCTTATCAAACCTGATTTCCTTTATGACAGGGTAACACACCCAGTTGATCAAGGGAAGACAGCTGATGTAATATTTTTGGATTTCAGTAAAGCTTTTGATCCTGTCTCTCATAGTATCCTCTGGAAAAAATGTCCATCCCCCAGCTGAATCAACACATCCTGGGATGGGTGGTTCATGGGTTGGGCACAAAGGGTTGCAGTGAATGGGGGGACATCAGACAGGTGACCTGTCACTGGTGGGGTTCCACAAGGCTTCATCCTTGGACCTGTGCTCTTCAGTATCTTCATCAATGACCTGGACACAGGACTGGAGGGGTTACTAAGGAAGTTTACAGATTATACAAAACTGGGAGAAGCTGTTTGTTCCCTCAAGGGCAGTGAAGCCCTGCAGACAGATCCAGACAAATGAAAGGACTAGGCAATCACCAACCACAGGAAGTTCGACAAGGGGAAGTGCCAGGTTCTGCACCTGGGGTGGGCAACCCTGATGTACAGATTGGGATATGAAAGGCTGGAGAGCAGTGCCATGGAAGGGGACCTGGGGGTCCTGGTTGATGGCAAGTTGGACATGAGTTGAATATGAGCAGTGCCCTGGCAGCCAGGAGAGCCAACCATGTCCTGGGGGGTATCAGGGACAGCATCGCCAGCCGGACCAAGGAGGGGATTGTCCCACTCTGCTCTCCACTGGGGCAGCCTCACGTCGAGTACTGGGGGCAGTTTTGGGCACTGTAATAGAAAAAAGATATAAACCTATTAGGGAGTGTCCAAAGGAAGGCAGTGAGGATGGTGAAGGGCCTTGAGGGGAGGAGCAGCTGAGATCACTTGGTCTGTTCAGCCTGGAGAAGACTGAGGGAAGTCTTCATTGCAGTTACAACTTCCTTGTGAGGGGAACATGAGAGGCAGGCACCGATCTCTATTCTCTGGTGACCAGTGACAAGACCTAAGGGAATGGCTGGAGTTGTGTCAGGAGAGGTTTAGGTTGGATATTAGGAAGAGGTTCTTCACCCAGAGGGTGGTTGGGCACTGGGACAGGCTCCCCAGGGCAGTGTTCACAGCACCAAGCCTGATAGAGTCCAAGAAGTGTTTGTACAGTACCCTCAGGCACATGGTGTGACTTGAGGATGGTCCCATGCAGGGCCAGGAGTTGGACTCAATGGTCCTTGTGGGTCCCTTCCAACTCAGAAATTTCTGTGAAATACTGAAGAGAGTACTTTCCTAATCTCTGAATATCTTTTCCTGAAATATGGTGGTTTGTGACACTCCTTGATGGTTTCAGCATGGTCTTGCACATTCAGTCCTGAGACTGGATAATGTTCATGCCAGAGACATGAAAGATCTGCAGATACATAACCTTCTTGTTCATCTAACGAGATTTTTTCAAAGGGATTAAGGAGTAGTCAGGGTCTCTATTCTTCCAGTTCTGGTTGCCAGCAACTTTGTTATCTCCTTGTGGTAGGAGAGAGAATGTGGTTGTTCTGGCGTGGGATACTGCTGGGCCCAAAAGGGCAGGCTCGTGATGCTCTTACTGAGGGTCCTGGGATGGAGCTCCATATTCCACAGCTCTGTGTACTGCTCTGGTCAAAGCTCTGGTTCTCCAGTGAGAAAGCTGCTCCTTTGTCTCCTGCTGCCCTTCACGTCCCTAATCTGTCATGTCTTGCTGTCCCCAGCGGTTTCTGATGCCCCAGGCCTGTGGTGTACACAGTGACAGCAATAGCAGGGCCCTGAGGGTGCTACAGGCAGTGCAGTTACACTATGCATCTGTGTTCTTCCCTTTTATTCTTTAAAACTGGGAATTATTAATCAATAAGCTTTAAAAACTAATTCAAATCACCATTGCTCAAGTGCTACAAAGAAACATAGGGCAAAGTTATGCAATGATACTCACCCCCTTCCCTGCTTAGAAACCCCACCAGGAATCAAGAGTTCATCATTGTGGTGTGGATCAACCTTTAGTCTGTTATCAGCAGTCTGCTATTAGGGGAACTCATGCCTCATCCTTCCCCTTCTGAGAATCCAGAGAGCAAACCATCACAAATCCATTACAGGTCAGGATCTGAAACCACAGCCTCCGCTCCCCGCTGAGGACCAGCTGAGTATTGTGGGGTGGCTGAGTTAGTTTGATTTTGCCTGAATAGATGTAGTTTGTACTAATGTCATGCCAGAACTTGACGAAGAATGGCCCCTCTTTTTTTTCCTTCTGTTGTTATGAAATTGCTTTAATGTTTTGATGGAGTATTTCCATAAGCACCTTTCTTTTCCAGGTGTCTCTGATTATTAAAATCAGGGTTTGTTCATGTCAAGGTACCATTAGATTAGCTGTTTTACGTGTAAGCGGTGGTAGCAGGTGAGTGTGGTGGTGTGTACAAGTCAGCTGGTACTGAGTAAAGGTGGTGTAATAAGCTGAGCTCAGTTTGTTATGCAAAACTCTTGACTTGATACCACTTTATGGGTACCAGCCCTGAATCAGAAACCATTTTTCTAAACATCATGATCACAGGGTTGTTATCTTATGTTCTCTTCTGTTCATTTCTGTTTCTTTTCAGGGAAGGATCATGTTTGCAGATTTATTGGCTGTGGAAGAAATGAAAAGTTTAATTATGTGGTCATGCAGCTTCAGGTGAGTTCTGTTCTTCACCTCTCCCATCTGTCCAGTGGAGATGGCATCACTGGGAAGGATTTACACCGAGAGAATAAGGCCAAGCACTGGTGTAAAGATTTTGTTGTATACAGAAAGAGGATGGAATGGAAGACAGTGAGAAGGGGTGGTTGTTGCTCTGGTATCCCTTGGGATGGCTCCAGTCATCAATATGTGCTAAAATATTTCATGGCTCTGCTTTTCTGTTTAAGATGGCTTTCTGTCAATTTTCTGGGGAAAGCACTCTGTTCAGAATGCTCACAGGAGCAACCCACAGCGTTGTGCAAGAATGGCAGCTCTTTGAAATACCTCCTGCTGAGCTGTGATGCTGTATTCAAAATATGTCTTGTATCAGAGCTCAGTGAGAGCAGTGGTGTCACAGCAGCAGTTTCTCTGTGAAAGGCCATGATCTCTGGCTCCCCTGTTTCTCCCAAGCTCAGCAGTAACTCAGCTTCTGCTGTGGAAGTGTTTACTCCTGTTTGAACACTGCTGATATCAAGTCAATAAGGGCAAATACTTGGGTAGCTACCACATGGTGACGGCACTGCTGGACAGTAGATTAAGTAAAACAGGTACCAGCAGATCCCAGTACTTCTTTAAAATAAACTTCTGATTTTTTGTAGTTCTGCTTTGCAAGACAGTTGTATAAAACCAGTAAACTCCTGGTGCTTGTGTTTGCCTTTTATGTACCTTTGGCATTCCAACTGCTGTTATGGATAGAAAAAATCCTTTTGCTCTCTAAACAACCCTGGCTATTGCTGCTGCTGCAGTGTGAGTGTGAATATGAATTGTGAAAGGGCTGGCCTGGAGCTTGTGGAAGAACAAGACTTCTACCCTCCCAATCCTGTCCTTACCAAGCCTGATAAAAGGGACTTCACCTTGGAAAAAAACTTCTCTGCATGGATTCTCTTACTTTCTAGTTTGTTCTTGACTATGTAACTGAGCTCGTAGAGTAGGCAGAGCTAAAAATAATTTCATTATTTGCAGATGAAGACGTTGATACATAAAGCATTAGCTAGTTTTGCACCATCATTCTTCAGGCTAAAATTCTCCTTCAACTTCAAGACCTGCTGAGACATGGTTTGTCACGTGTCCCTCGACTGTTGTGTACTGCAGTTCTCTTCAGTCACCAGGACTGAGTCTTCCTTCCACTCCTTTTTGCAACTCATTGCATCTGCTCTGTTCCGTAATCAGCCTGATGGTGTTTATTGGGAAAATAATGCTCATTTTGTGTCTTTTCCAGCAGTAGCAGCTGGGGAAACTTACGTTACATTTCAGTGTGCAGCCTTGAAAAAAATGAGCCTTGCTTTCCGTGGTACCGTTGGATAAGAGAGCTGGTGTTCAAGGAATAGCTTTATGGTGGAAAGCAAGATCTGCTGTCAATTCAGTAACTTGGATGTTTCAGGATAGCGATGACAAAGCTGTGCTGCCTCTAGTGAAGTGTCACAGAAATTCAAGAAGATAAGCACTAAAGAAGTGATTTAGCTTGATTTTGTTCATGTTAAGGAGCAAACCTGGGTGGGCTGCTGTGGCTTAAGCTGTATCTATGAGCTGACCTGTACCAGGTGTGATTCTTCAAGGATCCAGAGCCTGAAGTGGAACATGGCTCAAAACCATTTGAGAGACTTGTCATATGCTACATGTGCCAGCTGGCACCTTAATGTCTGTAAATAACTTGAGAACTGGAAATGGGTGGATGAAGAGATGGCATTTGGAGAGCAATCTCTGTTTTCTCCTCAGCTGTTTGGAATCTTTTGTGTATTTGCTGTTGGGAATTTTGTTTGAATTCATGTGGACTTGTATTATAAGCATTATAAACATAGATGTCTTCTATAGATGTCTTCACAGAAGCAGAATCAAGAGATTCTAAAGCATAGTAATGAACAGCATGTCCCTATAGTTTTTGTTCTTGGTACATGTTCTCTGAAACAAGAGACTCTTATTCCCAATGTTTTTAATGAGTTGGTAAATGCATTAGTTCTGTGGATTAGAAGAACACTCTGCCACGGAATACAATCATTTTAGTAGCTTCTCTTTACAATGCTAAAGAGGTATAGACAAAACTGAGATGACAGACATCAAAGAACACTGGGATTTTTCTTGCATTTACTCTGTCCTTTTTTTGCTTTTTCTTTCCTAAATTGTCTTTATTTTCATGTATAGCTGCTAGCCTTTTTGTTTTTTCCTCAGAAATTTAATTAACAGGAGGTAAATTAGCAATTTGTTTTGATAAGTGTTAAGTCAGTGGAAAAATCCTCCTTTCCTGGTTTTGGGTATGATTCTCTTGATAAATAACTTTCCCCAGCATGGTGAATGCTGGCTTGAGCTTGAACCAGACAATGTGTGCTGGGAAGTTTCTGATGAAACTGCAGCATCATGACCTGCTTATCAAATTTGTACTGTTTTAATCTCTAGATGGCTCAGAGAATAGTAAGAGGTTGTTTTTATATCAGCTTCTGTATGGTCTGGGTTTAACAGTAAGGAGATGCTGTTCTCTGCAGTCTGAGGCACTTCTGTCCATGCCATGCCTATTGCACAAATAGTGACCAGCTCACTTCCCAAGATAACAATCTGGTATCTTCTTATCAGCAAATGCATCACTTAAAAACCAAAATGAACTACTGGAAGATCTTATACAAGAAATAAAGCAGATATGAGGTGAGCACCTCTCTGAGTAGCATGTCTGCTTTTTTGGGATTGCATGTTAGAACTCACAGCTGTGAAAGGCTCTGCTTTCATGTGATGGTTTAAGTGTTTTATTGACTGTTTCAGGGCCGAAATCTTGCAGATCTCAGAAGGAGTCAGCCTCGAGGGACCTTCACACTGAGCACAACGCTGCGATTGGGCAAACAGATTCTGGAATCAATAGAAGCCATTCACTCTGTGGGATTCCTGCATCGTGACATCAAGCCTGTATGTTGTTTTGGAAATTTTCCTTTTGGTTGTCCTTATGTCTGTCTGTTTTGCTTGAGTCAGTAAACACAGTCTGAGTAGGGGCAGGTCTCAGCAGATACGTTTAGGCCTCCTTGTACACTCCCACTGTCTGACATGTTGACTGTTTTCTATAGGTACAGAATAGTAGAACAGTTCTTCCTTTGTCCTTCCTTTAAGTGCATAGCAAACCAACTTTTATTGGCAGAGGCTGCTCCATGGTGGGTTGGTAGCTGTCATTCATACTTGCACCAGTCAAGATCCCACAATGAAGCAATCTAGTCCTGAATGGTCCTTTGGAGTCCAGCCAATTATCACTGTAAAAGTTGTTCAGAAAGAAAGTCTTGTTCTGTGACACATCACTTGAATAAATGCTAATTCATGTATTTGACTTAGCTAAATCATGCTCTTAATCCTGTATGAGTGATTGCCAAAAGAATTGGAGCACAATTTCCAGTGTCAGAAACGCAGTCACATTGTTGGTCATCTGACTAGGCAAAGCACAATAATTCCAATTCTTGTTGTTGAAGCCAGTCTTCTTCCTGCAGCTCTTCACTACTTGACCTGAACACTTGCTGCTGCACCATACCTGGGACCAGCTTCCTTCCAGTAAACTTATTTGCTCCTTTTATAACCAGCTGCTTTTGGCTGACCAGATGCAGCTGAAAACCAGTCACTGATGTGATTGGCTACAAATCCTTTAGAGGCCATCTATTATGGTAAAGGATAGAACTTTAAGATTAAAAAAAAGAAGCAGCTCCATTTGCTTTTTATTGGTTTATTTACTAAGAACCAGCTTCATTTGCTTTTTATTGGTTTATTTACTAAGAACCAAGCCTGGTGGTTTCTATATACCTGAATGTTCAGATAGATCTAGGCAATGCAACACAGTAAATGGAGATTCTGGGAGTTAGGGCAGAATAATTCATGCTAGCAGCTGAACCATGAACAGAAGCATTTGTCTACCATAACTCCAGCCTGTTATGCAAGTCATGGAGCTCTCACTGCAGAGCTAGTGGTGTTAAATGTAGCTCTTTCTCAGAGCAGCTGAAATTTAGCTAAGCTAATGTGAATTCTAGCAATTTTTAGACTCCACAGTCTCTTATATACAAAGTGAACTTTTTATCATGGTAGTGGTTCTCTAATCATGATGTTTAAGGTGCATCTTAAAATTAATCTCTTTGACTTGTTTCCACCAGAGGTATGTGGAGCTACATGACAAAGTTTTGCTAATAAATGGCCACTCTTACCCAAGCTGCTGACATAAATTTGACTTCTTTTCTTTCTTTCTTGTCCAGTCCAACTTTGCCATGGGCCGCTTACCTTCAACATACAGGAAGTGCTACATGTTAGATTTTGGTCTGGCCCGGCAGTACACAAACACTACTGGGGAAGTCCGACCAGTAAGTACATTTCAAGGAGGTTTTTTTCCATTTCTGCAACTGATTAGGAATGGAAAGGTTTTGTGGTTCTGTTTGTTGTCGTTGTGCATGGTCATTATACTGGACTGCATTTTCTGCAAGGTGAGAAGCAGCAAGTGACTTCAGCTGAGTTGGGGATCTAAGAAGGGATGCTTGATTTTGTGTTACAAGATGTGTGGCTTTTTTTTTTTTTTTTTTTTAATTTACTTTAGGATAATCATGTTTTCCACAGGCTTGCAATACTTACCGAGTATAATATGGACTAACAAAGAGGGTGAGCCCAATGCTGGCCGTGTAACTTCTGTAGCCCCAGAGGACTGGTCTAGTTCAGTTCTCTGCGGTCTGGGGAAACAGGTTGGTGTGTTCTCAAAGCTTTTTATAAAAAGATGTGCTAGAAGTTAGATGCTGACCTGATCTCTGAGGCTGAGATTACTGTGAACTACAACCTGTAATGCTATTCTCACCCCTCCTGGCTTTGGTTGTATGTCTGTTGCTCCTGTCCAGGTTTCCTAGCAGGGATATTTTAGTGTGCCTGCCTGGATGGGAGGTATGGGCAGGGGGCATGACTTGTGCTATGAAATATGGGTTTTATCTTCAGTCCTTTTACCGGTATGGTGTTATCTGGGGTCACTCCTAAGGATGTGTAAAGCTTCAGATATTCTAGGATCTGTCAGAGAATTCCCAGATTTATTTCAGAACACAGTGCAAGCAGAGAGTGCTCATACAATCTCTCTGTTTATCATCCTAGGCTTACGGCTTTTGGTCTGCACACCTTTTCCATCTGGAAGAAAATTGTTGTTCTGGAAAATGTTGATAATGTGCTAGCTAAATACAGAGACTGTAGTGCAGGGTATGGTTGGGGAGCGGGAAGAAAGCAAAGGCCATGAGCAGATTTTTTTTCTTTAGTAGATTAATATAGCTGGGGAATTTTTCCTTCTATTTTTTTTCTTCTTTTATAAGTCTTTTCAGTTTTCTTTTTCCCTGTAGTTGGGAGCATATCCAAAGGTTGTGCCTCCATCTTATTCTTAGAAAAACACACATTACATACTACTGGACTTCCTTGTCAATGCTTTCTAGTTTGGGGATGACCCTTCTGCCTATTGCCCTTTACAGAATGTAGCCCCACTCCTTTCCTCTTTCTGCAGTCAGAATTCAAGTCCATTACAGATTGAAACTGGCATTAGGTTTTCTGCAAAATTTCTTCATTTCTTAATGAAGTAATTATAGTTTACATCTGTGTTTCAAGTCCCATTGTTTGAACATTGTTCTTTCTTTATAATTTAAGAAATTTTTTCCAGTGTCTCTTCTTTTGAATCCTCTATTTTGTTCCTTTCTTACCATAATTTAAAATTACTTCACTTTTATTTTGCTCCCAGGCCCTGTTTCTAGAAACAGCATTACATCCAGCCTTGACATTTTCCAGGGGAAAAGATTCTTCGGCTGTGTCTCACAAGCTGGGTCCTGCTTGCATTAGTGTGTGTGAGGAGGGCTTTGTCAGGGTGCAGGATTCTGAGAAGGTTGGTCTTAATTCTGGTCAGTCTGGCGGTTGATTTCTTGCTTACCACAGATGGATCTCATAAAAGGATGAATGACATATGATCTTTTCCTAAAAAGATACCTGCAATCCCCAGAGGGGTGGGAGTATGCTCTCCTGAAAGTGGTGAAAAGTCTCAGTTTGTTTGGGATATGAGAGGATCATACAGGGTAAATGTACCTATTCTCTCATGCTACACTTCAGGGGGTCAGGCTTTTTGACAGAAGTGATACAGCAAAAAACCAAATAAATATTCATTTCAATGTCTTTTAACGTTATAGAAAAGTCACTGGGCTGTTTGGTCCTTTTGTGTCCCTGCTGCCTGATACCACTTTGAGTTCCACTTATCAGACCGAGACATTTGTCTGGAGAAACACAGTGTGATTGTTGCTGCAATTGGTTTTGTGTTTGGCTTTTTTTAATAAGAACTTTATCACTTAATTCACCAAAGAGATTATTTCAAGCCAGTAAAGTAAATTCTTTTTTCTCCATTCTCTTTCCATTCATTTATTAATGAAGGATACATTTTCCAGATTTATAACATAATCATCTTGAGCCTAGTATTTTTGTAGTTTGGTTCTGAGGTACAATACACAAGAGAGGTGAGGGAAAGGGCTCACTCTCTCTTTCTGGAAGCATGTCTGGGTTTTGCTTTCAGTCGTATTCAATTTTGTAACAGAAATTTTCTGCTCAAATAGGTTCTCTGCAGTTTCCTACAGTTTTAGGAGCATTGTCATACTTTATGTATAATACCATATTTTCATATCCTCTGAAATTCAGAGCCTCAGTCTTTTTTATCACCTTTTCAGGAAGACTCTGACTTTCTAGTAGTACAGATAATGAGCTGGGTCTTTAGGATGCTGTGGATTTGTTGGGGGTTTGGATTTTTTTAAGCTACCTCTTTCCTCTAATTTCCTAGAGATTTATTAAAACTTTGAAGTGGGATAATTTCTACTCTGCGTAATCTTCATTAACCATTTGTTTTCTTCATCCTCTGGCTTCCCAGGCCTTCTTTTAAGGGCTGTCCTGGCACCTTTTACCTAGGGAAAGGTTACTCTACTGAGCCTTTGATGAGTGTTATGGATTTGATTTGTGTGTCTCTACAGACCATGATTACTTGACTGTTCAACTTGGTTGCTCAGCATTTGTAAAGTTATGGCCCACTTAGTGTAACTAAATCCAGATTTATTCTGAATCTGAATTTATCCTGTGGTTCTAGGAAAGGATCTTCCTTATGTGGGATGCTAATATTAGCACAAATGCTAGTCCTTGGAGAAAAGCTATTGTGGCACGGATTTGCTTTCGTAGGAATGGTCTCACCCCTCTTACTGCTTGCCCATTGCCACATTACAAAGTCTGCTGGGTAACAGTCTGTAGGAACTTACATTGCTCTGTAAAGACAGAAGGTGTTTGGGGCCAGGAGGCAGGTAAGGAAACTTCAGCCTGTTGGTAATCAGAGAAGCTCAGCTGTTCTCAACAGTCTCATTATTTGATATTTCTTTGTGGCTTGTAGAAGTCAGTCTTTGATAGTTACTCCTTTGGACAGGCAGAGCAGATGTGCATTGGTCATGTAGCCATATGGTGTCCGTGGTGTGCTGGGAGCTGCTTAGGGCCTGGCTGAAGACTACCAGCAGCATTTCTGGCATTTGGATCACAGCCAACATCCTGGCTAGCAAAAGGGACTCTGGCTATTATGAAAAACAGGACAAACTGCTAGTGGACAAAAAAGAATTAATATATTCAGTGTGTTTTGTTTTCAAACACTTTCAAGGACAAGTTCCTGAGCAAGAACAGATAGGCAGCTTGCCAAAACTGCTAGAGGAGATGCTGATTTCTTACTGCTCCTCCCTGCCTCTCTAAGCCACATTCTCTCCTGTTTAAAAGGTGGCAAATTCTGGTTAAGATCTGTCATCATGTATTCAGCAAGGTATGTTTGAAATTTTCCATTTCTCAAGGGTGCACTGTCAGTGATAAATTCACAAAGTGTCCCTGGTTTATTAAGCTTAGTAACATCTTTTGGTGCTCAAGACTTATGTTTTCTGACAAAAGGTAGTGGAAAAATTATTTAGTCACAGTAAACAGGGCCTTCTCCAGTGCTCTGAGTCTCCCGACATCCCTTTTCTAGGGAATATATTTTAATTTTGTGCACAGCTGTAAAGCTTAAATGAGAGGGATTTCAATATGCCTGCTCCCGTTCTGCCCGTCGTTGAAATACGTGGTGGTTGTGGTATTGTGCTGTCAAATGAGAATGCAGGAACTCCAGTAGGAGAGGAAATTTTTGAACCTGAGACTTCCAAACTTTAGGTGATTGATCTGATCCTGGAGAGAAGAATCACATGCAGATTCACAGAGTGGGTAAAGTTGAAAGGAACCACAGTGGAGCATCTGATCCAAACTTCCTGCTCAAGCAGGGTCATCCCAGAGCACATGGCACAGGATTGCATCCAGATGGTTCTTGAACATCTCCAGTGAGGGAGACTCCACACCTTCTCTGGGGAGCCTGTCCCAGTGCTTGGGCACTGCACAGTAAGGAACCTCTTCCTCATGGTCAGGTGGAACTCCCTGTGCCTCAGTTCCTGCCCGTTGCCCTTTGTCCCGTTGTCCAGCACCGCCGAGCAGAGCCTGGTCCGTCCTCTGACCCCTCCTGCAGACGCTGACAGACATTGATGAGGTTCCCTCTCAGTGTCTCTTCTCCAGGCTGAACAGGCCCAGCTCCCTCAGCCTTTCCTCAGAAGGGATGTGCTCCTGTCCCTTATCCTTTGTCACCCTCTGCTGAACCCTCTCCAGGAGCTCCTTGTCTCTCTTGCCCCAAGGATCCCAGAACTGGACGCAGCACTCCAGGTGTGCCTCACCAGGGCTGGGTAGAGGGGCAGGATCACCTCCCTGACCAGCTGGCTATGATCTTCTTAATGTATCAGGATACCACTGGCCTTCTTGTCCCCCAGGACAAGACCGAGGGCACTGCTGGCCCATGGACAGCTTGTTATCCACCAGGTCCCACAGTGCTTTTCTTCAGTGTTGTCCTTCTGTTATGGCTAAAAACTTCAATTTCTTGTTTTTCTCGTTCTGCTCAATGCTCACCAAAAAACTCCTGGGTTGCTTCACCCTGCTGTATTGTCTCTGCAATGTATAGATGTAGGAGCAGTAGATACAAGAGTAATTCAAGTCCTCCAGGGCTTGCAATAGCAAGGCTTCCTTCAGTTTTGTAAAGAATGTTTAATCTATTTTTAATTCGTGATCAGGCAGTCAGTAGCAGGTGCCTACAACTAATTATGCTACCTGCAATGATCACTTACCCATCAGTAGTGAGTGTCCCACCCCCTGCTCCAAGGAAAGCTTTGTACATTCAATCCACTCCTGTGAAAATGCACCTGCTTACCTTCCCAGTCCTTTTTTCCATTCATTGCAGCGCTCAAGCCATGCAAGCGGTCCCACCAAGTCTCTATAATCCCAGTGAGATCACAGATTTGCAATGGCACATAGAGCGCTCACTGCTCCTGTTTGTTGCACACAGTAGGTGGTTTTGGACAGGCTCTTGAGGTGAGCCATCTGTTGTGCTGCATCCCCAAGAGAGATGTGGAAGCTTCTGTCATCCTCTCCCAGGTCACCTCCTCACAGTCTCACTGTTCATCCATTTCCCTTCAGGTTAAAGCAATCCTGTCCCACTGTGCCTGCTTTAAGTCCTCCTCACTGATTAGCAAGATGAGATGCAAAGTCTTTGCAAAGATGCTCTTGCTACTTTGTCAAATGGGTCCCTTCTTCCACCAACAGTTCTTTTTTTCTCAAAGAGGGACCTGTGGTCACAGAAGCCAAAGCCCTGTCTTTGACAGCTTGGTGTTGATTTTCACAATGCATCTTCTGCTACCTAAGCTTCTCCCACTCACTGGCAGGATTTAGGAGAGCATCCAGAACCCCATGCCTCGAGGTCTGCAGTGACTCTTAGAATACTCAAGGTCACTGCTTGAAAACCAGCTTTTGGTGTTTCCATGAATGAGCTGCAAGGGTTAGTAGTCAGATGGCCACATAAACTTGGCAATCTGTCCTTATTATCCCATATCCAGGCTCCCAACAAGCCACAAAACACTTGAGATGTCGAGTTAGGTCAGTAGATGGGGACTTTTATTTCTGGCAGGAAGGAATCTTCAGTGAACATCGCTCACCTTTGCTTCCCTGTATGGGCATTTGATTCAGGCTCAGGTAGCTCTGAGGTTTTGTTCTTCCTCATCATTTCCCAGGATACTACACCTGCAGATCTGCATGTGGGGCAGGAGGCTCCCTTCTGCTGCTAGCTTTCCCTTCTCTTGGGAATCTCCATCTGTTACTCCTTTGAGAATTACTGCTAGCTGTCCCTTTTCCCTTGCATTGCAGGGTTCTTGATTTTCCCTTCCAGAGGCTCAGTGAAGATTCTGTTGATCTCTTGTTCATGTGGGGAACCAGGCCCTGTGGCTCATCACCACCATTACTGCAGTCCCAGGGAGGCCCACACGGTCCTGAGCAAAGTTACTGGGCTCCCTCACCCCCTTGCTTTGCTAAG
Source organism: Vireo altiloquus (assembly GCA_013396875.1). Classification (NCBI taxonomy): domain Eukaryota; kingdom Metazoa; phylum Chordata; class Aves; order Passeriformes; family Vireonidae; genus Vireo; species Vireo altiloquus. The sequence continues at coordinate 91,058 of VZRF01012751.1, forward strand.
TGCTGTCACAGCTCCTACAGCTCTGTTAGTTGTCAGTTTACTGTGCTGCTTATACATGCCATAAAGAGAGGGAAAAATGAAATAAAATTTTTCATGCTTTTCATGCCAGAATTTTTGTAAAACATCAAGAACCAGCCTTGCAGTTAAACTTTGATATAAAGGAGATCATGTTCTGAATTTGGCTGATTTCAAAACTCCTCCTTTATTGCCTCTTTAAAGGACATATAGTTGACACCACTCAAATGAGAGAGAAATGTATTTTGCAGTGCAATTTCTTGTAGTGTGGACCTTTTGAGGGGCTGATGTTTTTGAAAACTCAGCTGTACTGTATGGACTAGCTTGCCTTTGCCTATATGCACAAATGCTGCAGAGAACACTGTTGGTGATATGCTACTTTCCCTTAGAAAAGCTGTGTAGACTTTTCCTAATTAGAAAGGTTGCTATCACAGCTAGTTACATTTCTGCTGATTTTGTTCTTTAGGAGAGTGTCAAATTTTCATTATAGTGTGTGGGGTCTGAACCAACATTATGCCTTTTAAAAATTAGTATTGCACATGCCAGATGAAACAGAATGCATCTGCCCAGTTCCCTGTGACCTACCTGCAGGATATCCAGAAACATCTTCTTTAGGACTGGATTCTATTCTGAGATTAATAGAGCCAGTGATGCAATTGTTACGGTCAATATGGAATAGGATGATGAAAACTACACCACCTTTTTAGTGCCTTTGTGCAAATCCAGATAACAGTTGATGATGCATAAGATATCGCCTGTCCAGTTTCAAAGGTGTTGCAGATCTGAACAGTATTCAGAAGACAGTAATGACAAACTCGCACAAAGAGCGATTGAAAGGATTGTGATTATAACATGCATTATAACAAGAAGATGAGTTAAAGGAACTTTAATTATTAAAGTCTGTAAAATACTAGTTATTAAGTGCTTGCAGTTGCAGGGTTGTTGTTTCTCTTCTGAGAAACAAGTCCAGTTTTTTCTTCCAGATTTCCTCCCCTTCCCTTATTCCCTCTCACCCAAAAAGTCCGTTTTGTGGAGAATTCCAAGAGCTTTTGTAACAAATTTTGATATTAAAGGATGCAGTGATCTTTTTTAGGGATTTAACTGTTATTTCCTCTAGGTGCAACCTTCTACTGTGGTTCAGATAGAGACATGAGCAGTTTTATTCACCATGACATTCTGGTTGTGCAACCCACCTTCGCCAGGCAGCAGTGTCAGCAGTCGGTTTCAGTGCACATCTTAAGACAACAGAACTGAGCAAGTGGGGAATGAACTGAAAAACGTTGTGTTTTTTAAATATGTAGAATTTTCTTCTCTAGTATCTGCACAAGTCAAATTTTTCATCTTGCATTAATTTTTATAGCAAAGAGCTGGACTAGCAGAATCTGTTTGATACGGAGAGCTAAGGCTGAGAAGAAAATATGAACTTGAAGGGGGAAATGAACATAGACATTGTAATGCAGATGATGAAGAACATATGCTTATGTAATGGAGGTGTTCTGAGTCACAAAGGTCTTCTGTGCTAATGTAGGTCAGGTTTTGGACAAGAACTCCTTGATCATTGCTCAGCTCTGCCTGTTTTGTCACGTGCAGTACAGAAAGCATTGTGCCTTTCCTCTGTCTGTGGCACCCTGACTTCAGAAACATATTCCCTGTGGCTCCACAAATACAATTGAAAATGTTCAAGGGTTTAGCAGCTTGCTCTTAATTATTTATTTGAAAACAGAGGCTATGTTTTCCTGAAGTCTCATTGCAGGATATGACAGTGGACTGTTCTGCTCAGCAAACATTTTATTTTAGCTTAGTCAGCTGCAGCCCATTGATTATATCTCGATCTCCTTGTGGCTCAGACTGCACTGCAGTAGTTTGCAGTGCCTTGCTGGAAAGACTGCACATGCACGAGGGCGGCTCTGGGAGTCAGTGGGCACAGGGATGATGGTGTAGGCAGGACAGTGCACAGCCTGTGCGGAAGAGCGTGAGGAAGGCTGAAGAAATGTGTCAGCTAATTGAGAAAAAGGTATTTATTTTCCAAATGTCTGTGCATAGTGTTAAAAATAAACTTCGCTGCAGTGAGCAAGGTATTAGAAGAGGAGATGATGGTATGTTTTTCTACTAAGTAGTTTTCCCCCCACTGGAAAATGAGCTATAAAATAACAGAGAGGATAGGAAATTCTACATCCTAATACCCCAAATACGCAAACATAGAAGCCCAGTAGCTTTATATTTGCTTTGTACTTGAAATACATGTAAATCTGTAGTATTACGTAAGGCATTAACATTTTGGAGTAGAATAACAGATTTGTGGAGCTGTATTACTATGTTAGCTTGAGAGGGAACATCATTTTTGTCTCAACCTTTATATTGTAAAAAAGTAATCACAGGAAGGGCTGAAAACAAGCATAGTCATGTTTATTCAGAGATGAGGAAAAGGAAAAAGAATGGACCTAGGTCTTAAAAATATTTCACATTTAATGTATAATAGAAATGTAATTTCTCTGGGAATTGATTAATTATAAAACAAATCATCACTAAAATTACATTAAGGTTCTCATTGTTACTTTCATTGTTGAAGTAGCAAATTTGGACTTGAGAAGGGAGATTATGTTCTGGTTTAAAACATCACAGTTGCAAAAATCCAATGCTCTTGAAATTAAATGTATGGAAAGCAGACTAAGTGATGAATTTGAAACTCTCTTCGCAGGCAGGGAATCTGGTATTTTGCTACATGTTGCTGTTTCTCTGCCTTCCTCACCTGGAAGCCTTGGGGTCAATGAGGGTGACCTCAGATCATCTACATCAGGTTGTTGTTGGTTTTATTTTACACAGCAGCTGCTCAAGGGGTGAGGGAAAAGGAAAGACAGCTCAGGCTCAAATTTTATGTATACCTGCAGGGGACTGAGATCCCATTTTCCATCTCTGAGTGCTTTTACTGCCAAGCTGCAGGGGGTACACATTACATCTGAATGTGTCATTCCTTCTGGTCAACACTATTCCACTTGAAGGTCTGATTATTCTTCCCACTGCAAAACAGAGGGAGGAATATAAAACTCTTACTGTGGCTAGTGATGAGGGAACAGAGGCTTTGCTCTCTAGGCAAGTCAATGTTGGATTCGAGTTGGATTGCAGGTCAGATCTCACTTCAGTCAGGTAAGTGCATTTGCTGCCAGATCATACATTTCCTCCCTCTTGGTAGTAATTATTCATGTATTCTGTGCAAAAGGTATACTTTCCAACCTGTGTGTTCCTAAACTTGCATCTCAAAGCACCCTGTGGCTTAGAGATGAGAGTGTACTCTGGAAGGAGGGAGGTGTGGTTTTCATGTCTGTTCAGAGGGTGGGGAGGTTTGAACTTCAGTGTGCTGCATCTCAGTGATTTCCACAACTACCTTTTGTCTTCTTCCTTTTGATAGAAAAGAACCATCATCTCCATCTGGCTCCAGGAAAGCATTTTGAGCTCTAAATCCCAAATGATGTGACTCGAAAACATTTCCATTTCAGTAGCTCCCCTGCTCTTTTACAGCGGCTGAAAAACTTATCTTTCTTACTTAGTACTCCCCATTCTTCCTATGGGGATATTCTGTGCTGCTTTTTTGCCTTGTGGGACAAGTAAGAAACAAGTGCAGCTCTGAGGCCAAAATCCTCTTGTTAAAAATCGTGATAACTGAATAATAGGATTACAACTGAAATAAACTTTTGGCTAAAAAAATGCTCATTCTTAGCCCTGTTTCTACTGTGAGAAAGACATTCTCATCTTCAGCACAAGTTCAGGTGCAGGAATCATGTGATGAGATGGTTGATGCATGCTGATTAGAAAGACAAAATTATCTTGGTCTTTAATGATGTTAAAATTCATTGGAAGTTTTGAACTCTCCTAAAGTAAAGGAGGAAAGATGGCATTTTAACTCAACTGCTTTATGTCTTTTGTTTTGGAAAGAATAGCAGGAGACTTAAATAGCTTTCTCAAAACTAAATTTTATGCACAATTTATGGAATTCTTAAGATTTGCACATTTTTAGGAAAGGGGAGCAGTGAGACTCGAATAAGAAACTCGATTGTGTGGTTTGCTTCTGATTACTTGATTTCTGTCGGAATAAGTATCTCTCAGTCAAGGTCTTTCCTTAGGTCACTGTATTGAGTTTTAAGGTTATATAATATATTATAATATTAGTTCTTGCCTCTGATGAGGATGTCCCTCAGATTTCTCTACTGTGCCATTCACAGACACAATGATTTCTCATGTGACCTAAAAGCAGCTCTGAGTTTCATCCTGCTCTCTCCCAAACCACCATTCTGCATCCCCCCCACAGACAATGGAGCACTGCAGCAGTCACCAGGGAAAGGGAACATGCCTGAAGTTGGCAGCTGTGAAACCAGTAAAGTTGGCAAGCCACTGTTTGCATGGAGATTAATTGTGAGAAAGCAAGGTAGTGGTTGCAGAAAAAACACAAATATTTTGGGTGAGAAACCATAACAATTCAAATAGGAAGGGGGAAATTGCTGTTGATTTTTAGGAACTTATGTGCTAGCATTTGAACTTGCTCTGGATGAAAAGGGCAAGAGAGGAGAGAGCAAATCCCCTTGCCCGTTATTGGATCCATTTGTCTAGCGGAGGGAGGGAGGTGTACACGTCAGATAATTGTAGGAAGGAAAATCACAGTAGAAGTGTACAAGTGACCTGTGGTAAGGCTGTCTGCATGGCTGCTCTCAGCTTTGTTTTTCCATTTATTAGGTGTGATATGCAGGCAGGGGAAGGTTCTCCCTAGAGGGCCCCCTCTCACCACTTACCAAGCACTCACAAACCACACAGATTTGTGTCACGTAACGCTCTGTGTCTTTTGTGTCAAAGTGAAACTCAGCACAGGATGGACCAACAGCCCTGGGAAGGGTGATGGGAGATGGCAATAGCTAAACAAGGCACAGGTTTCTGTTGGGATACAATATTGAATGTTTTTTAATTCATTTCTGTTTAATTTTTTTCTCATTTTGTTGTTTTTTTTATCATGTTTTTCTTTGGGTTTCTCTCTGTTTTACAGTTCTTTTGGGCTCTTCTTTTGAGGCTGTGTTTGATGCGTTGGCTTCCCATCCGCTGCTCGTAACCATCTCTGCTATGAGTTGTGAGTGAGCCATCACCATGCTTCTGGGTTTTCATTTTGGTTTGTGCTTTTGTTATATATGGAAGTCCAAATTACACCTGGTTTTCTTTTTTCCCTCATGATATGTTTGTTTTTCAGCAGGATCGTGACAGCTACCTAAATGTGATGCAAAGGCCTAGAATACTTGGGATTCTGCCTGAGGGGCTGGCAGATATTTGGGTGGTGCCAGACTGATTTTGTCAATTCTGTGGTTTCAGAGGCAGGGGGAGGGGAGTTTTCTCATCTTATTTTTCTGTCTCCAGCTTCCTCTATTCATTTCTGACTCCCCATGAGCATAAAATTTGATGAAGTCATTAACGATTCTACAAAACACTGGTGTTTAAATTAGCAAGTCAAAATGCGTATAAGAGGTGTGGATTTTGTCCCCACCGGAAGAGGTAGAAATGCATATCCCTGCATCTCCGTCGTGAGCCTGTCTGAAGAAGCAGATCCCTAGAGATCACAGGGATACTTCCTTTTAGTTCAGTTAAAGATTTCTTTCACTTTTCCTTCTTATCACAACCTTTCCAACAAGTCATTTCTATACAAGATGTATCTCCAAATGCTTTCCATGATCTGTGGCTTTTCCTCTCTCCCATTATCACCTTCTCTTCAAACTGTGCTAACTTTTTTTTCCACATTCATACTGCTGAAAATCCTTTTCCTGATTCCAGGAGAGATGGGTTAATGATTTTAGATGACAGCAGGCCTGCCAGAGGCAAAGGTGGTGCATCTCACGAGGTGTCTGAGCCGACTTCCAGAAAGCTGGGGAGGAACCAATGGTCAGGGTCACTAGAGTACCAGTCACAAAAAACAGCAGGAGGAAAGTACTGGGGTCTAAATACAAGTTTTTAGGAAGTGAGCTGGAAATCGGGACATTCAAAATATCCAGTTTTGAATAATTTTAATCTCTATGAATGAACGTGGTGTGAGGAGCAGGGATTCAAATTAATGAGGAAATATGAATGCTCCTCAGATAAAAAGAAAGTGTGCAGGAAAGACAGACTTGATGTGAATCATGAGGGAGATGCTGTTGGCATTTGAAATAGAAATGAGTGTTTGACCTGGAGAATGATGGGTGTAAAAGAGCACAGTTCGGAAATGCATCCACTTATACAGGATTTTGTTACCTAGTTCTGTCTCAGTGTGTGTGGTAGTCTACATTGCTAATGCAGTGAAAGGAACACAGAGTGTAGGTTTTGCTCTGTGGTAATGATCTAGCACATTCTCCCAAGCTGAAGCTCATTTTAAACCAAGTTCTTAACACAGTACGGTGCTGTGTAATGAACTGCTTTAGTTTTGTGGTAGACACAATATCAATGAAAGAAGAGATGCACTTTATAACATTTTTTGTAGTAATACTGTTGTGTAAAAAATAAAAAAAGGAAAAAAGGTCTGTAGTTTAAAATCGTGCTTCAACTTGCTAGCTTATTATATATTCATAGTTTTGTGGATTCAAATCAGTTGGATTAAATATGATTCCATAGTCTGGAGCTCCTAACTGTTGCAATTTCAATTCTGTGTCAACTATGGACTGGTCTGGACAGCAAGGATGCTTTATCCAGGCTCTTTTCCACTGCTCACCAGTGCAGTGTTGGGATGAAGTTTATTAACTGGAAGAAATGAAGTGTGTAAAGAAATCATCGGGAAAACTAGTATTTATGAATTCAGAAGAAAAGTCAATGATAGTTGGGTCTGCAGCATGTGCTACAACAAATGCTCAGGAAGGAGCTGTTTGTTTGGATGGGAAAACAAGATACCTCCACAGCCTGGGAAATACTTGATTGCAGTGATCAATTCCTTGTGACAGGCAGGGCAGGCAAATATGGTTAAAAGAGGTGCAACCTATATGAGCAAAGGACATTGTTACACAGTTAACATCTGCCATTTTTGTTCGAAGGACACTAAAGGTCCTGTCAAAGCAATTGCAAGGTCTCGCTCAGTTGCAGTGTTCTCCCTTCCCTGAGGTGCCACATGAGAGAGCAGTGGAGGGACAAATCCTCTGGGATCAGGTGTGGGACTGCTCGGGAGCAGCCGCTGGTGTTGGCTGTGGGACAGATGCATGGTTAAAGGCCTGCACTAAAAGCTGGGCTTCTGCCTTGCTTCTGAGAAAAAAGGGGAATACACTTGCAAGCTGCCTGGCACTGGGTTCAGAACAGATCTAATAAAAGACTGCACAGATATCCTGTCTGCCAGAAATAGTAAGTATTGATCTAAAACAATTTTCAGAGACATTGCTGACATACTGAAGCCAGCACACATGGTACTTGGTTCAGTACTTGCATGGACTGCAAAAATTGAATAATTTTTGTTCTGAAAACATTACAGGTTACATGTTAGAGTTGTTCACAATACACCCTTACGGCTCATGAAAAGTAACCAAACACACTATCATCCATTCATAATGGAAAAGAGGAATGTCCTCTTGCTTTTGAATGTGTAGAACAAATTTGTGGTGATGACTATATTCCAGTGGCCAGTATCCTGCTTTTCAGGAACTCACATCTGTGAATTCTTTGGAATTCTGAAAAATATTTTGCAGTCCTTTGTCAGTGGGAATCCTGAATTGCATAGTTCTGAGAGCAATGAGGTACATTGTCACAAATACGATATCTCTACTATTACCTGCTGCTAAATAAGTCTCTTATAGCTCAAGCTGGTGCACTGGAAGATTAAATGCTGCGTTGAGATGTGCATATGGGTTCTCTTTGGGGAGTATTTGATTTGCATAAAAGAGTTGTACGATAGACTTGCAGCTTTTTTTTGGCTTAGAGTCCTTAAAACTTAAGAGCTGCTTTGTGTGCAGCAGGTGTGGGTATGTTACATGGTGTTGGTGAACTTGTTAAAAAAACATTTTGTATTTTATTATTTCTGAGAAAATTGAAATACAGAGCAAATTGCATGTATCCAAAAGGAAGCAATTGAATTTTAAACATATTTAAAGTGACAGAAGGGTGCCCTAGGATAAAAGTACAGAGTTTTAGGCCTAGTTCTGAAAGCACAGGCATAGCTGAAAGAACAAACCTGAATCCACTGACCTCTGTAGGACAAGTTACTCAATTAACTTGTTATTAATGTGCTTGATTTTCTGCTGGAGTGGGATCTTCAGTTTGAATATGTTTAGTTCTTTACCCAAGCTTAGCCTTATGATGCAAGAAGTCTGGGCCTGAACCTGGTTTACCTTAAGAATTTTGAAAGCACTGTTGTTAAGTCTCCGGTGCTTGTAGTTCAACTAAGAGAATTTGGTGGATGTCATTTAAATGCACGTTTTTCAGGACTATGACATCTGCATTAAGTGAACTCACATGGTCTAATGTTCTTGTGGAGGCAGCAGTAGAAAGAGTTGGAACAGTTGCTCAGCCCCCAAAGCAGAGGAAGCCTCCAGATGGGACAAATAAGTCACAGGAGGGCTGCCCTTCCACAGCCACTATATCAAGGCTTTATTTCCCAAGGACATGAAAAAGAGAATCAGGGAAAGAGGAAAATAAAGATAGGATATACTGGGAAGAATCTGGAAAAAGGCAAGAACCCTGAAAGTCAGAGCTCTCTAATTTCTTGAAGTCTTACAGAAGATGCTGACCAGCAGTGTCAGCAAACGTGTGTGGTTGTCTCTCAGAGCAGATGATCCCCGTTTCCATCCTGTCCGGGCCACCTTCAGGCTTTGTTTAGCTCATGTTACTCATGACTCAGTTTTGCTTTTGTGCTTCTTTGCTAGCTTTTCCCTTGACCTGGAGGTTAAAAAGGAAAATCTGATTTGGTTAATGTTCTTATCTTGATGCCTGGACTATTACTGTTCTAACATAGCACTGTAACCACCTTGCCTTCTCTGTAGAGTGAGCTTTTCTAGAAATGCAGAATCGGAGAACGCTCTCTGCTTAGATGCTAGAGCACAAGGAGGCAGTGAGAGTCTTGTATCCCCTGGGTGCATACGAAATAGCAATTTAGACAAGAAGTTCTCAGGAGCTGGCTGCACGGGGGATTCAGTCATCTGCTCTGTTTCTGAGACGTCTCTCTTGTTTCACTCCAGCCTCGCAACGTTGCTGGTTTCCGAGGAACCGTCCGCTATGCCTCCGTGAATGCACACAAAAACAGGGTGAGTATTTTGGGGTTATAAGGAGTTAGGAGTAATATAATTCACCCTCAAAACTTGTTTCTAGGAACAAAGGAGAAAGAGGTATGAGTTCTGGTTTGTTATCTACAGAAGTTAATATATCAGATGATTTCCATTAGGTAGTTAAGGCTGTTGACTGAAAAATCAAAATTATGATTCAGTTATTTGATCGTTTCTAGTTGGAAGACTTAATAATTGTAATTATTGCATTACCATACACTTTTTAAAGACAAAGTAAACCACACTGAAGGGGAAATCTGGCTGCTTACTGCTAGTTTCTAGCAGAACTTGGCCAGAAATTACCAAGTGCCCGGTAAAAAGCCATTCTTCATTTGTAATTTTTAATATTAACATCATGATGCCAGTTAAAGAGCCACCTAGTGAAAATTAGGTTTCGTTTTCCTGAAAAGAACCATGACTTACAGTGTTGTCTGGCCTGTTTCATTATGAATGCTTCTAAAAGGCTGATGTAACATTCTTCTTAAAACACTCCTCTATCCTATTTCAGTAGCATTCCTTTGCAGACAGTAAACAGTAAGTTTGGACACTACTGTCAGGCTCAGGGTGTGATTCTTGGGGTGTCGTGCACATGGCCAGGAGTTGGACTCAATGATCCTGATGGGTCCCTTCCAACTCAGCATCTCCTGTGGTTCTAAGTTCTGCAGTTCTGCTAAGTGCCTGCCAGATGGAATCAGCCCTCCAGCATTACCTCCAGGTTTCTGGCCTTGCTTGGAATGAGACTGTAGGATTACCTGTGACATATGAAGAAATGTCAGGGTTTTTTATGGAAGGGGGAAGTTACTGTCTACAGAAGGTGGAAAGTGTGATGTGGGGAGGGCAGTTGAATGCCATCATGAATTCTTTCTGTTTCTTGGGAGACACAGAGAAACCTGAGATATAAAATTTGCAAGAGCTGAGTAGGCCCAGCTGTAGCTGGCATCAGCTGAATGTATATTTAGACACAAAAATTGCTGTATAATGCAAGCTATTTTGAGAAATCATATCCTAGACATTGGAAGCTGAGCACCAAAAATGAATTAATTTGCTTTAAAATTTCAGCCTTTATCCTCATGTTTCAATTTCCCATTCACTAGCCCCGGAGGAGAGTTGTGTGTGGAAATGTTATAAATCTGTAAATTGTTGTGGTGCATGATGGTGACTCTTTTGTAAAAGCCCTTGAGCAAATGCTGTCTTGTGAAAAGAGTACAAATGTTATTTAGGCTTAAAGATATTAATAAAAAATGTGTTCTACATACAGTTTGGGGTTTTTTCTTAATCTAGGTTACTCTGCATCCCATTAATAAATATATATCTTTAGCCTTTAATTTGGCTTCTTTAATCATTGAATGGGAAGTATGACTTCTTTCTTCCTCCTCTTTGAAATGAGGTGGCTCATCTGGAGAGTACACCTGGATCCCTGAGCAGTGTGGAACTTTGCTCCTCAGTCTTGGTCTCTCTTTTCTCCAGGAGATGGGTAGACACGATGATCTGTGGTCCCTCTTTTACATGTTGGTGGAGTTTGCCGTTGGTCAGCTTCCGTGGAGAAAGATCAAAGATAAGGTAGGAAACCCAGTGTCTGTGCTTAAGAGAGGGTGCTACATTTTAATTATTATGACTCTTTATTATTCCTCCTGCAGCTCAATGCAGCTTTTTTTCTGGAGTAAAGCCAGAGTCTCCTTTTCATCAGGTCTTGCTGCAAGACGCTAAGCTGCTTTTGTGTGTTCTGATACAGGGTGGGCTTCTCTTATTCGGAGTAACTAAACATTTTTTAATGCACATTGTTAATTATATTTGAACAAGCCGTTTTTACTTTGTTCTTGCAAAGCAAACAATATAAGGGGAAAGACTGAGTTGTCCTTTTGACAAATAAAAAGAACCTTTAGAAAGACAAGAGGATAACACCTTGCTGTGCCAAACAAACCAAATGGGATTTGAAATTACAAAGTTAAACAGAATAAAGCTAAGTCTTCATGATGTCTTGGAAATACTTTGTGCTAAAGAATAAAATCCCTGGAAAGAAGTAGGTCACCTGTGCAGAAAGCTTCTGACTCAAGATTCCCCTTTGACCTCTGCTTGCAGTCCTCAACCTCCTTGTGCTTTGGCCAGCAGACAGGAGAATTGTGTACAGACTGTGCTGGGTCCAGGAAGAATCTGTGTTCCAGGAATGATAAGTGTTTAAAAATGTGAAGCTATGGAAGAGATTCTTGGCTCTGAGATTTTTTGTTTGGTTGGTTGGTTTTTTTCCAGGAGCAGGTTGGCATGATAAAAGAAAAGTACGAACACCGAATGCTGCTAAAACACATGCCTTCAGAGTTCCACCTTTTCCTGGATCACATTGCAAGCCTAGACTACTTCACCAAGCCAGACTATCAGGTGGGATCCTTTCTTTGTTACCAGTGTGATGCATGGCACTCTAGACAGGCATTTAGATTTTTAAACATTTCCATTAATGTATTTGTATCTGGCTGAGGAATACTTTTCCTAGGACCAGGAGAAAGAGGCTGGACTGTACAATTCTTCAAAACCTCAAAAGTTTCTTCATCCCCTTCCACCACCCTGTCTGAAATAATCGTGTGCTCACACCAGATAGCTCTTCCCAAACAACAAAGTACTTCTGGCTTTCATTAAGACACAAAAATTTTGAGGTACTCCAAATGTGACAGAATTTTAACACAGCATGCCAAGGTCTAAGAGCCTATACCAACAGCTCACCCTTGCACACCAACCTTTGATTTCTTGCAGACTCATATAGGCCTGGGCCATCATTATCTCTTTCTTTGATAATAATCTAACATAGGGTTTTTCCTCCCATTCAGTGTTTGCTATCAGCCTGTATGTGAGTAATTCAGACTAACACAACAGAACTGAAGCAACTTGATTCTGTATTGCTTTTTTTTTTTATCACAGTGGTTTTCGCTGTACATTACAGACAGAGTGATGGAAACAACATTTTATAAGCACATCTCTGCAGTCTTGTCTGAGTGCCTGCTCCTGTTGATAGTGCATCAAATGAGTGGGAAAGTGGTAGGAGGGTGTTTCGACAAACTCTCTCCAACAGTGCCTTTGTGGTTTAGCCATGTACATCTTGTAGCATAGCAACCACAAATTTCTTAAAAATTAAAAGGAAAAGACAAGTACTTTCTGGATAGTGCAGTGGAAAAATAATATTTGCCACTTAGAGGAAGAGCTGTAGTGGGATGGAGGTAGACTGATGAGATGCAGAAGGAGCTGGATTTGTTTGTCCTGGAGCAGAGAACTCAAAGAGGGGATCTGATTGATGTCTTTCACTGCCTCAAGGACAGTTGTGGGGAGAATAGAGGCAATAAGGGAAATCGTGACTAAATCTAAGGGGGGGGAACAATGCAGAGCGTGGGTTCTTATATACGAAATAGGCACTTAGAAAAGCTGTGGAATTTCCATCCTTGGGGATTTCCAAAGATTGGCTGGATGACAAATATGATCTGCCTTTTAATTAGCTCTGGTTTGAGCAGATGGTTGGATTAGAGATTTCCAAAGCTCGTTTTGAACCTACGTGCTCCTATATTGTGTTCCAGTTTAAAATAATTGTGTCCTAATGGTACTGAAAAGCCATCCTTGAGACTGAAATGGAAGGGGATGTTTCCAGACAGAATTCAGGCAGTACAAATCACAAACAGTTCTTTCACAGTAGGGCATTTGACTGAAGCTGTGAATTGCCTTTTTGCCTTCAGTTTCTTGCAGTTGCAGCTTGAGCAAGAGGCCTCCAAAAGGGAGCTCCCCACAAAAGTCTGGCATCTGCAGCTTGCCACCTAACACTGATTCTTCTAGTTTGACTTGGTGACTTATTCCAGACAGCAAATTCTTCAGACATCTCAGCTCCAGAGATGTCTTTATGTTGATTTATCTGGATGTGTTACTCTGAAAGATTAAAAACTCTACCAGAGGGCATTTGCATTTGTCACCAGTATCAGACCCACAGGGAAATAAAAGAAATTGGGAAAGTGTTTTTGCTAATGTATAAAGTCATGGTTTATTTAAAAATCAGAATTTAATTTGAAGTTTTAGATTCTCCTAAGCACATGGCATGCTGAGTGGAAATTTCATCACAGTTCTGGGCTCCTAAGATGATGTCACAAGAGAGAGGTACTAAACTGTAACTGGAGACAAAGTGTGACCAGAGGTCACTACTCTCTGATGGATAGATGGCACGAGTTTTGCCTAAACAGAGGAGAGGAAAATGATGGTAGAATAAAGTAGAATAAAATAAAGCTGTCAGGTGACAAATCTTATACCCTGTGTTTTTGCACTTCTTGGGCTCATGGCCTCAGACATCAGCCCTGTCCCTTTAAGGGATTGTTGTCAGTGTTGGTTCATGGTTAGGATCAAACTTTCATCACTTTCACAGCAGGAGGATGTGGGTGTTAGAGCAGCATTTTGGGGTTTTCTGACTCATTTGACAGCAAGAGGCATGCCTCCTCCCTGGAAAAGTGCAGATAGAATGTAGTAGAAAATATTTTGTACTGAACTTGCATACAGTCTGGCTGATAGAGGAATAGTTTCAGGTATGTTTGTGGAGGTGGCTGGCTTCCCTCCTCAGAGATCCATCTTTTTGCAACGAGTATCAGAAACGTAATAATGACCTTTGCTCCTGGAATATTACAGAAATCTGAGTGCCTTTGCCTGGGAACCCCTCCTATTCCCTCAGCTAAGGGCATTGTAAATTGCATTTCACTCAAGGGAAGATGATCACATCAGCTGTTGTTGTTATATGAGAGAATGGCTGTCTTGTACACATCCTGAGTGTGGGGAGGTAAGTTTCCCATGTGGATCTCTTCCTTTAGATTCAGTCAATACCAGATATTGTCAGAGCTATTAGAAAAGACTCCCTGTGAACAACCAGTGCTGGTTTGAGTTCTCTCATGCTGACCCAGTGTGGTGGTTTAGCTCCAGCTGGCAGCTGTGTACCAGGCAGCTGCTCACTCACTGTAGCCCTTGCACAGTGGGATGGGGAGAAGAATCAGAAAAAAAAAGGAAAAAAGAAAAAACCTTACAGGTTTGGATAAAAGACGATGTAATATTTAAAACGAGTAGAATATAATAATCGTAATTGTAATTTAAAAAAAAAAAAAAAGAGAAAAATAAAACCCAAGACAAGCACATGATGCAAAATACAATTGCCTGATGCCCAGCCAGTCCTCAGGCAGCAAATGGTCCCTTCCAGCCTACTTTTCCCAGTTTATATACTGGGCATGATGCTATGGTGTGGAATATGCCTTTGACCAGTTTGGATCAGCTGTCCCAGATGTGCTCCCTCCCAGCTTCTGGTGCAGCTCCTCACCGGCAGAGCATGGGACACTGAAAAGTCCTTGAATGAGGGTAGGCACAACTGAGCAACAGACTAAACATCAGTGTGTTACCAACACTGTTCTCATCGTAAATGCAAAACACAGCACTGCACCAGCTATTGGGAATAAAATGAACACTATTCCTGTTAAAAACAGGACAGCAAGCTACTAGATATCTTCCATCATAATCTTAGTTTTCTCCCTAGAAGTTCTTCTAGGACTTAAAAACACAGATCGGGAGCATTCCTTTATCAAAAGGGGACTCCTGCCACTGAAGAGGTATGCCTAATATTTATTCTTAAACACTGTGTTGTAGATTACAGAGCAGTTTAGAAACTTGAGCAAGAGCAACTTGCTGTGCCCAAAATTTCTGCTGAAAGCTTCCATCTTCCTAGATAAGCTCCAAAGAAGTCAAGGCTGGAGCACCTGGACAATCCATAACTATTTTAGTACCTTTTATATGTGATATTTCAGGATTGATTGTGATTCCTTTCCTGAGCCTTGGCCAGGAGAAGGCATTGGACAAGATGTATGGTGACAGCTTAGTGGGTAATTCGTGCCCCATTGGCTGCTTCTCTCATTCTCTGGGCTGTCAGCCCAAAACATGTCATGCTACTACATAATGTGCAATTCAACTTTGTGTCCTTATGGACATTAACATCTTTAGTAGAGAAACATACTGGGCCTCATCTTTATCCCACCAGTGGTTTTGATACTCAAAGAGTTGGAATTGCACATTGTCTTGCCCAGCAGAAGAAAACTCAGCATGGGACGCTTGCAGTGACTGCAGAAATTCTTCTGTTCCCTAATGTTGTGTCTGCAGGCAGAGGATCCCTAGACAGGGGGATCCAGTAACTCTTTGCATGGCTTTCTGGGAGCAGTGGTTATTGCAGGGACTGTTCTGTGTAGTTTTTCACTCCACTTCTCTTCTTGTAAAGCTTTGACCTTTCATCAGAGCTATAAAGGTTTCAGAGAAAGCTGAGAAGACTCAATAAGTCCATTAAATAGCTTGAGAATAATGGCAGATGAGGACACCAGTATCCTTCAGCCTGTGAAAAAAGACCCGACAGGGAGTACAGTAGAGGGCTGGAAAATCCCTAATGGCCTGCAAAGTCAAGTGCAAGAGTTACAGAATAACTTATAGCAGAAAGTAACAAAAGTTGTTTCGACTGAGTGGGTCCTTGAAGGAATGATAACAATAAGACAGCTGAACTTCTAATTTTATCATGTGGTTTCTTACTTCAGTGTCAAAGGAATGGAAGGTGGCAGAAGCAGTACCAATTTTTAAATAGCTTCAGAAGATACCACTCCCTGACACTGACATGTCCATCACAAAGAATCAAAAGCTGTGATAAGACTGAGATTAGTGGACAGATGGGTGAGGATGATCTCATGAACAGAATCCAGTGTGGCTTTATAAGGGCATCTGTCTTCAAATGTGTGGGGTACTTGCAAGGCATCTTTGAGGATGTGGGGATATTTATTTCTAAATGATACTTGACAGCAATCATTACCAAAGTAGCCGTCAGAAAACAAATACAATCCTAAGAATTTCCTGTGCCTTGGTCTGACTGACAGCCAACTCTGGAAATTCTATTAATCAAATGTAGTGCTACCACCGGAGGAGAGCACCTGATTCTAGGGTTCTGGGTCACAAAAAGGAGGAAAAAGATGGCTCATCTGAAAGCTGCAAATAGGCACTTTACTGTTTGCAGTTTGATGGAGGGTAGTAGGAAATGGCAGGCTCTCCTGTCAGGCTGAATCCTGTCAGTTCTGCATTATTTAGCTGAATAATTTTTAGAAATACAGGACCTCACAGCTCTGGTGACCTACAGCATTTAGTTTCCCTTTGACAGCAGAACATCAGATTTCTCTGGTGATGCATTGGTGCATGGAGAACTATTGACAGTAATTTCATTTTCTCCTAGAGGATATCAGTTCTTTGAAAAGCAACAAGGATAAAGCACATCAGCATAAGTATTTGTACTTGCCATCTTATAAAGAAAATTGTATCATCCTTTTTAGGATTTTATTTTTTCAGGCAGCCAAGTGTGTCAGGCCACATTGTGCACATTAAGCACAACACAGGGCTCCTGACTAAGCCATATTTGGGCCAGACACTGCAATGAGTCTGCATCCTAGGACTGCCTTTTCCTGTTCTGTTTAGGTCTTCTGGCAGCCCTTGAACTATCCATATCAGATGTACCCTTCTGTATATGTCTAATCTCAAGGAAAGCTGAAGTTACTGATTTAGTGCTGGAGTAACAAGCTAACTGCAAGATTTCATCGAATCAGTGTCAAAATGTTGCATGCATTTCTTTTGTAGGTTTGAAGAAATTTCACTTATGAAGCCAAAACCAACCTGAGAAACAACTGTTGCAATTTTATGAGTTTTGCTTTCATTTCTTAGGCAAACTGGAGATTATAAAATGCACTTGGTCTTTGTGCACCTACTTCATATTTTTGGTGAGAACCACTCTTACCTACTTACCAGAAATTGTTCTTGTAAATCTATTCCAGCTAATCATGTCCGTTTTCGAGAACAGCATGAAAGAAAGGGGCATCACTGAAAATGAAGCCTTTGACTGGGAGAAGGCTGGTACAGATATCTTGTTGTCCACTAGCACCTCAACTCCACCACAGCAGAACACCAGGCAAACAGCAGCCATGTTTGGGTGAGTGTTGCAGTTACACCAGTCAGACGATAGGCAACAAGCTTGTTGTTTTTTTTAAAGATTTCAAGACCACTATGATTCTGGGAAGTTGGAGCTGCATGGCAGCCACCACTTGATCTGACTTTTTGTATATTAATGTACGTCTTTGGTGGTGGATAGTGAGCTGAGTACACCTGAGTGCATGCACTGCTCACACCTCCAGCACAGCTCCTCAGCCTGTTTATAGTGTGTTTCATGTGCTGCTGCAAAGGTACATCGATTGATGCTCAGAGGTGGAAATGAGTGCAGATAAAAAAGACTTGATAAGGCCTGGTTGACTGGTCTGTCTTGGTGCTTTTGGGGGCCTGACATTAGGGCATGCCAGGCTAGTCTAGTAATGTTACAGAAGATAAAAACTATAAGGCCTGGTAAGCCTCATTTGCTCGTGCAAAAGGGGAAGTTTCTTCACACTCAATATTGTATGATGGGCACTTGTGAAGAAGCTTGCAGCCTGTGTATCAAGGGTCCCAAGATGCTTTCACTGATCCATCCCACTGTCTTTGTAACTTCCGTTACATGGAATCCTCTTCATTCAGGATGTTCTATCTGGGATAAACCTGGACTGCCTGTTTTTCAGCTTAGTAATACCCTGAAATCTGCTAAGGAATTCCTGTGGGACAGTGTGATAGGCTTCCTTCTTTATATACTGATAATTTTATCTTTCTTCTTGTCTCTTCCATAGGGTGGTTAACGTCACTCCAGTACCCGGGGACCTGCTCCGTGAGAACACTGAGGATGTCCTACAGGGTGAACATTTGAGTGATCAAGAGAATGCTCCTCCCATCCTGTCAGGTCGGCCAGTGGAAGGTCTTGGTCAGGCTCCAAACACGGCTTTCAATGAGGGTGAAGTTTGGGAAGAGACAGATGTGAATCGCAACAAACTCAGGATCAGCATCAGCAAAGTAAAGAACATTTCCTTGTCTCCTGTGACTGTTAGACGTAGGGTAATGGTTTCATAGGCTGCTAGAAGCCACTCAGATCCACTGATGTAGCATCCTATGTAGGAAGCCCAAAAATCATTGAAGAATTTTCCTGTGGAAAGGGGAAATTACAAACAAATTTTTACAGACTAAAAGCCATTGAGATTAATTTAGGTCTTTATGCAAGTGACATTTTGGGGGGGCTAGTAATGCTGAAGTGAATCTTTTTTACAATCATATCATTATCTAGGATTTTGATATTTCAAGCAAGGAAATTCTAGTCCTTGCATAGCTGATACAATATCAGAAATGCCCCAGGCTTGGAAATTATAAACCGAAATGTTCTTGCGTCCCCACCTCTAGGGTAAATAAATGTAATCAGAGATGTCTTCATAAGCCATATTTTTCTGTACCTTGAATCATCACTCATTTTTGCTTTTTTTAACTTTCTTTCTAAGGATAGGACAATCTGTAAGAAGCATCTAACAATGGTTTCACCCCTGTGAAGAGTGAGAGAAACCATTACTTAATATTCTCATATTTTTGCATTCCAAGATCATATTAAACTTTTTTAGCTTCTGTAAAATGTATACTTCAGTTGATTTTCCTTATAATCTCTAAGGTGTTTCTCAGTCCTTTCTTGTAAATGTTACCTAATTTCTTGGAGGCATCCCCAGTGAAGGTTGATTCCATAATAAATGTCAAGTAGAAGAATCTGTCAGTTAGTTTATTAATCAGGTTAATTTACATATTGCAAGTAAATTAATATTAGTGGTAGGTCATCAGTCACATACAGAATCCGTTAGCAGAGAAACATTCACCAGACTTAAAATGTTGACAAGGCATATCAGATTCACATCACAAACCTGTCTTTAATGGGCATTTGTAGATTGGTGTGTTAAATCTGTCCGTCTTCTGGGGCAGAATTCTCTTCAGTCTCTACTGGTACGAAGTTAGTCCTTATTTCAGCAATATAGGTATCTTCACTATCCTTCGTCTTCTTAGAAAACATTATGCATGGACAAGAAATAATCTAATCTAATTTACTTAAAATTCTCCAATGCAAATAATTCAGATCAACGTGTTACCTAAATGGAACATTAGCAGGGACATTACCCAACACTGAGATATTATGAACCAAGTTCAAATTACTTCTTAATCTTTCAGTGGTAACTGCGTTCCCTGAAGTTTTCATCTGAAGGTATGTGAAATAAGAAATGCCTGATAGAGAGGAACAGTTCTGTTCACACAACGTATATTAGAAAAAAGAGTATTACAGAAAGATCTTAGTAACTTCTGTGTGTTTTTCTTTGTATTTCTACCACCAGGTGCCTTGATGCTCTTCAGTCAGACTTTGCACAGGGGAGTCCTTTCTGCATGCTAGTTGTGTGTCATGTCTTAGGTACCTCATTCACAAGTCCTGTCATAACAGCAGCTAAAGGCAGGAGAGGTTTCTAGAAGCTCCATAGCACAGCCAGGTGACTCTCCTGCCAGGCACTGTGCTATTTGTTGTCAGGTTGCTGCCAAAGGAGCTTAGGGAGTTACTCAGCATGGCAGTGAGCACTTCAGCTCTGACAGGTTCTGTAGCTACACAGCGGGCTGTGCAGCAAAGCCCAGGGCATCAAGCTCTCCAAAGCTGAACTCCTTTCTCTCCATGAGGCTTGTCATCTCTAGTTTGACTCTTGCCTGTCCTTTTGCTTTGCTAGACTTATTATCTTTAGTCTGACTGTTCTCTGAGAGAGGATCAGTTTTTATTTAAGTAACTGTCACCACGTGGAGAAAAAAAGGATGCTTCAGATTTGATACCTAAGGGCACAGCTTTACCTCTGCTTGTAATCTGAGGCATCTGTTGTGTCTTCCACAAGGGCACTGGTGTGTTTAAACACCCTTCTGCTATTCACAGCATCACATCCTTCATCTTCCGGTCTTGTAGCACTAGGATTAGCTGGCTCTCCCTGTCTTGTACTTTGTATTTAGGGGATGAGTGGATCTTGCCATATTTTTTCTCTCTAATAACTCTCTGAGATGATCCTTACTTCTCTGTGTACACAATTCAGATCTCCTTCTGTCCCACTTCTCCCATTTCTGTGTTAAGGACAGGGCTTATTGTCACTGTCCCACACCACCCCCCCCATTTGCTGCTCTTGAATCTTACCAAGTTGATGCTACCCAGCAGTTACATCAGCACTTTGCTCCTTTCACAAACACATTTGACTTTTCCTTGTCACTGAGCTTCTCCTGGCCATGACTGGATTACAGATTAAATCATTATCATCTATTATGCTTTTCATCTAAGCTCGAGAGTTCTCCTCCACCCTCCCTAGCTGCAAAGGCTCTTTAGTTATGCATTCCAACTCCAACTTGGGTGGTTTAGGTCTGCTAATTTATGGATGATGACTGACTTACCATGTACACATTGCATGCACAAAGGCAACTGTCTGGATCAGCAGCATTTTTCTGAGATGCTGCTTGTGTTCAGACCCTCTGTCATTAATAGAGGACAAGGGAATGTAGGGCATGCAGCAGGGAAGGGAGAGAACTCTCCATACACATCCCCACACAGAGGCAGTGTGTCGTAGCTGATGCTTCATGGCTGGCAACACCACAGTGTTGAATGCAAATCCTGTGCTGCTGCTGTAGCCCTGGGACCATTCTGCCTCTGTGCTTTTGCCCCTCTCTTCCAAGGACAATCAGCACTGTGGAAGGCAGAGCTGTGTTGGTCACCTACTTTTGCTCCTTTGTCTGCTGCTAAATTTTAAAAAATCACATTTAATAAGGCCATATGAAAGAGGAAATAGGTAGAGATAGAATGTCCATGAGCATGTTCAGCTCCTTGCATGTCTATGGAAAGCTCTTACAGATGTTGTGGTTGGGCAGATGTGGAAGATTTTGTTTAAAGGACCAAGATTTAAACAAACAAACAAAAACACAAACAAAAAACCCAAACCACACTGGTAATTAGGAGATGCCTTAGTCATATCAGATGTAAAAGTTTGTACATTACAATGTAATGCATGGACCCTGCTTAAACAAATGTTGACAAACAAGGCTCTTAGACATCTTGGATAAGCAGTTAAGGTTTGCATATGCAGTAAGTTAAGCGATGATCCTTTGGATCAACACTCAGGGCAATTGAAATGCATAGGCCACCTTGTAAAGATGTTTAAATATTTGAATTTACTTTAAATGCATACTTTACCAGCTGATTGCCAGGGCAGAGGGACCCTGCCTCCCTTCAGACATTGCTTGCATTGATTGTGAAAATGCAGCTGAAAGTATATCCTAGGAGAAAGTCTAGAGCAACAGTAAATGACGGAAATCAATGTCTTTGGCCAGATTTTGTAGTTCTTTGTGTTTACCCCCTCCAGACTCAGTGCATGGTGGAAGAGGAGCAGAGAAACGGGGTGTGCCCCAGTTCCCCTGTCCGAGTGCCTCCGGAGTCCCCGACCGCACAAGTGCGCTCCCTGCGCTACCGCCGCGTCAACAGCCCCGAGTCAGAGCGGCTTTCCACGGCTGATGGAAAAGCAGATCCACATGAAAGAAGGTTTGTTCACCTCTGTAGCCTCCTGCTGCTTTTAGCAGTGTCGAGGATTGACTGTTGAGACCAACCAAATCAGTAGATCAGGAGCCAAGGCTCACAACTTTATCTACATTGACCTTTGGTTCACCTCCTTCTCTACTTCTCCTTTTCATCATCAAAAATTTGGATGTCTCACACATGAAGGTCTCTCCCCAGAAGAGTCTGCAATGAGTCTTCTGGATGATCCTTGTTGAAAACACACTGCAGTTGTCTTAAAATCTGGGCAGCAGATGCTCTGGCTTTAATGCAACAAGCTGCTGGCCTCTGAGATAGGCAGAGAAGCAAAGCAAGCATCAGCTGCAAGCCAAATGAGAAACATTGATCAGAACATGGTTTGGGGGTTTTTTTCACAAGCCAGTAGAACTTAACAAAGGGTAAAGGTGTTGTTGGGGGAAAATGGTTATCATCCTGTCTACAGAGGAAAGATGATGGATTGGCTATCATACTGAAGCACTTCTTGATGCCATTTTAGGTTCTAAAGAAATATTTTTGTTTAAGCCTGTCTTTCTGAAGCGTACTAAGAAATGAGTGAGAAGGACTATACAGGCTTTCTCTTATGATCTCTGCTTTTAACCACAAACGTGATGTGTTTTTAATGGCTTCTTGTTGTATCTCTAGGTCTCGAATGGATATCCCTGGCTCTCCATCACGGCTCGTGTGCTCCTCACAGCCAGCCCAGATGCTGTCCATCGATACTGGCCAGGCTGACCGGCAGGCGAGCGGCAGGATGGACGTGTCTGCGTCCGTGGAACACGAAGCCCTCAGCAACGCTTTCCGCTCAGTGCCGCTCGCAGAGGAGGAGGACTTTGACAGTAAGGAGTGGGTTATCATTGATAAGGAGACAGAGCTGAAGGACTTCCACCCCGGTGCTGAGCCAAGCACCTCTGGAACCACGGATGAGGAGCCTGAGGAACTGAGGCCTATTGAAGATGGGGAAGAGAGAAGGCGCCTGGGGGCAGATGCTGCAGTCAGGCCGAAGACTCATGATGGGCGAAGTCGGGGTATGCTGCCCGTGACTGAGGAGGACAGTTCCCATAGACATGAAGGACCTTCTCAAACAGTGTCTGACAGTAGACATGAACAGCAGACAGGAAGTCCAGCCCATTCCCCCTTACATTCAGCACCAGCTCTCCGACAAAGGAGACGAGAATCTGAACCTACTGGTCCTCAGAGACAGGTAAGATCCCTGTGTCTGTACCTTATTGCCTAGCATAGCATCATCTTAGGAAACCTCAGCTGTGCTGGAGAAGTCTTTGATTCCAAGCACAGATGCTCTTGTAAAACTCTTCTGACAGTGCTGGCAAGTATTGTGAACACTTTAGAAGTGCTCCCAATAGCCAGTGATGTTCTTCTAAGGACACTGTTATGAAGATCTTTCGGCCATTTTGGTACAGAGACAAGAGGAGAACACAGCTGTGATTCTGGGTATCTCTAGTCACTCCTCTTATGCTCTCCACAGAGTTTTGTTAATAACTGTTGAGTTGTATGGAGGTGTTGCTAGCAAATCTTTTCCACATAGCTCCTCAGCAGCAACAGCAAGCTTGTATGGCAAGAGAATGCCCTCTAATCTAATCACACATCAGCACTGCACAGGCCCACAGCAATGCAAATTATAAAATAACTCCCTGAAAATAATCTTTCTTCTAAATACCTCAAAAAGCTCAGAGTAGCCAGCACATACATCTCATCAACCTTACTTCAATGAGAGGCATTGCTGTTACCATGTATTTACTCACAGAGATGTTCTTTACCTATTGTGTTTTTTCCATGTAGTTGTAAAGGGCTTTTTTTCTTTTAGTTTTGCTTTTTCCCATCGTCCCCTGACGTTATAAAGCAGATCAGTTTTTAGTGGGAGGTGATTTATTAGATTTGCCTGGAAAAATATGATACACTAGGCTCAGAGTTCCTCTCATATCTAATCTTCATTTCGCAGAAGAAGGCTGTCCCAGAGTGTTCAGTACAAGAGACAATCACATTGTTCCCCCAGAAGTTTTTTGTATTTATATATTGATGAAGATCTCTCATGCACATGGGATCCATAAGTGCAGCAAAGAGCAGGAAAGTTTTGGGTCATGTACGTAGTGATACCCTCCTATGACAGACATTTGTGTAGTCTGCTTGTTCCTGTCTGGAAGATGGTAATTTTGTTTCCGCTTCCCTCTTGAGCTTATTCTCCAAGGAAGTGTTCACAGGACTGGAGCACATTAAAAGAACATCCTTCTGTTCAGGTCTTGCCCAGATTCTTCTCTTCTCTGGATCCCTGGGAGGTACTAGAAGAAAACCATGAATGAGACAGCAATCTATGTAAAAGAATCAAAGCAAATCTTTGCAAATCACCAGTTCCTTGCTAAGGTGTATGAGGCATCAGCATTTACAGGAAGGATAGAAATACTGACAGCAGAGTGGGACTATCCTGCTGAGCATGGAACAGAAGCAGCGCATGTTTCTCTTAGAGACTGCATTCCAGTTGCAAAGTTCATAAGTGGAGGTGTTTGCTGTATAAAGCCAATTTGTTGAATGCCCCAGATATCTAGAAATTGCTTAAGGCAAGATTGGCAGAGTTGAAGGGTCTGTGTCTGAATTTGCTGTGTCTATACACTTTTGGGGTTGGTCACTGCAAGATCTGCAAGATGTAAAGAACGTGGTAAGAGCCAGCTGATAAGAACCAGCTGTAAACAACAGCAGGGACACTTCACTGGCGTATTTAGTGTGGCTAAAGAAGGCTGGAGAGGCCTTCTTGGCCAGAGCACGTACACTGCTAAGTGAAATGACTGGAGGAGGTGGATATGGTGCAGCACAAGGACTTTATATCACTGCACAGTGATGTTTAAAAAGCAGGCAAAAAAGATAAATTAATGGGATTGAGGGTGATTACTGCTACTATATTAGGCAGCCTTTGTTCTCCAGCAAACTGCATTTTTTTTGTTCCTAGGTTCTAAAATACCCTCTATTAACTCCACAGCCTACCTTTGTACATACAGACCAACACTGGACTTCTTTGGCTGACAGGGATTTGATTGTTCTTCCTTTGATGTCTGGGTCCTTCTGTTACTACTGCAGCTGTGCAGTGATACTCATATTTTTCCATTTGCTGTCACAAAACCAGCTGTTAACTCTCAAAGGGACTTGGTGCCTAAAGGAAAATAGAAACCTGTTTTCTTTAGGTACAGCAAATATGGAGGGACAGATGGCTGGGACACTAATAAGAAGTTGACCAAGGACTTAAGTAGGGAAAATACTGAAGGCCTCATTAGCAATGGCAGATGTTTCCTGTAGCTCATGCTTGTGCTTCTCTGGGTTTGATTAAAACTGTGATTAAGTTGTGTGTGTGTGTGTGTAGGTGAGTAAATCTTCCTTATCTTAAAATATGAACTGAGCCTATAAAATAGGTTAAAATTTCACTAAATGCTAAACTACCAAGACTGAAGTCATAAGCTTTGTTGTACCCATTTGTGACCTCATTCTGGTGTCCCAAAAACTGGTGATCATCCCAGTCAGTAGAGTACTTACTGAAAGCAAGTGGGGAATCCCTGCTCTAATGCTTCCGTTGCTCCATTCTCTGGCTCCAGCCTGTGAGCCATCACTTGTAACTGACAGGAAGACAGTGACTTCTGGATTGTCACAGAATCACAGCACGCCTGGGGTTGGAAGGGACCTCTAAAGATCATCTAGTTCTACTGTGTGCTCCAGGATGGATCACCTAGAGCAGGTTGCTCAAGACAGTGTCCAATCAAAATATCTCTGAAGATGGAGATTCCAGAACCGCTCTGGGCAACCTGTTCCAATGTTCAGTCACTGTTATGGTAAAAAAAATTTTTAAATTTAAATGTAATTTCCTATATTTCAATTTCTGTCCATTTCTTCTTTTACTTTCACTGGACATCACTAAGAAGAGTCTGGATCCATCTTCCCATCAGGTATTTGATGTTGATAAGAATCCTCCTGAGCCTTCTCTTCTCCAGACTAAACAGTCCTAGCTCTCTCAGCCTCTCCTCAAATGAAAGGTCTTCCAGTCCGTTCATCATTTTTGTGACCTTTTGCTGGACTATCTCCAGTGAGTCCATGTCTCTTGTACTGGGCAGCTCAGAACTGGAGCACAGCACTCCAGGTGTGACTCACCAGTGCTGAGCAGAGGGGAAGGACATCTCCCTCAGCCTGCTGTCTGCACTCCTGATGCATCCTGAGGAGCTGTTGGCCCTTTTTGTCACAAAGGCACCTTACTGGCTTGTGTTCAGCTTAGAGTCTACCAGGACCTCCAGGTACTTCTCTGTCAAACTGCCACCAGAACAGGTGGCCCCCAGCGTGTTCTGTTCCTCCCCATGTGCAGGGCTTTACAGTTTCCTTTATTGAACTTAGTGAAATGCCTTTTTTCTCATTTCACCAGCCTATCCAGGCACCTCTGAATGTCAGCACAACCCTCTGGTGTGTCAGCCACCCCTCCCAGTATTGCATCATCTGTGAATCTGCTGAAGGTACACTCTGTCCTATCATCCAGATCACTGATGAAGTTGATAAACGGTAGTGGCTGCATTATCAGCCCCTGGCTACACCATTAATGACTGGACTTTCCTTCTCCTAAAATGATGCTTTATGACCAGGATCCCACCCAGTTTTCAGTCCAATTCACTATCTCCTTATCTAGCCGATATTTCATTGTTTTGTCTATAAAGATACTATGAGAGACAGTGTCAGAAGTCTTGGTAAAGTGAAGATCAGCAACCTCACACCCAGTCCTCTTGGCAGAAAAAGTTCTTGTGTTCATCAGACATGATTTCCCCTTCATACGTCCACATTGTCTGCACCTTCTTCTCCTTCGTATGTTTGGAAATGGTTTTTTCCAGGAGGATTTGCTCCATGTCCTTTCCAAGCTGACCAGCCTCTCATTTCCTGAGTTATCCTCATGTAGAACTCAGATGTTTCTTCAAATGTGTCAGTCTTTTAGAAGACATCTTGTAGCTCAAATGTGAGAGATTGTGCTGTCCTCGTTAAAACTCTGTGGGTGTAAGAGGGAGCTTAGAATGATCAGATGCTGCTGTGAGGAAAGTCAAGTACAGAGGAGGCTCTGAATAGCCTGGGGGAGTTTCTGACCCAAATATTCTCACATATTAGGTATCTCCCAGTTTCAGATGACAAGCAAATGGCTGTAGTGGAGCATAGATCTCATGGGAAGACCTGGTATAAAAAAGGAAAACAGAAACTATGTCCTGTTCAAGCCCTTCTCTCTGTGCACCACTCAATACATCTGTTTAACAGAGCTCTGAGGGTTTACTTTAATCTATGCACTTCAGGGATGTCCTAATAAGATTCAGCTTTTTTTTATGCACTAGTGTGCAGATAAAGCTATAGAAATAGATAAAGAATGACTGGA
The DNA here is from genome assembly GCA_013396875.1 of Vireo altiloquus. Lineage (NCBI taxonomy): Eukaryota > Metazoa > Chordata > Aves > Passeriformes > Vireonidae > Vireo > Vireo altiloquus. The sequence continues at coordinate 118,218 of VZRF01012751.1, forward strand.
AGAAAAGATTGAACCTGCACTTCTGTTTACATATTAATCCTGACACAGGGTTGCTCTTATTGTTGGAAATAATTTAAATCCATACATCGCAATATAATTTAAAAATCTGTCAAGTTCTTAAGTATGCTGAATAAATTCCCTGATAATTGGCAGAGATGGCAACTTACTGCTGCCTTCTGCACTGACAAGAATTACAAGTGCTCATACATGTGTGAGTTTTAGAAATTATTTCTGACTATAGGTCTGTGCTCATAGGTATTTCTTGACTCTCAATCTCCCCTGCTGCTAGTGCAGTTGACATTGTACAAAATGTTTGGGGATTTGCCTGCCTGAAACATGCCTGTCCAAGTGATGTCACATCTGAAAAACACAAGAAAAGTGAAAAATGAAAGTGGGAGATGATATTGACTCTGCTTTACCTATCCTTGAATATATTCTGCAGAATTCAGAGAGCTTTTTCATTTTGCTTAGGCTGTCTCTTACAATCTTATCTCCCAGAGCCAAAAGTTTATCTGTTAGAAAAGGTCCCAGTGTGAAGAGGCACTAGTATATCTTTCCTCAGCAACTCAGCTGTGTAGTTAGACTTACTCTTCAAAATCATCTTGCTCGATGCTGTCTTCGGTCTCTTTTCTCCCACAGCCAGGAGAGGCCACAAGTGGTCTTGCTTAAAATTGCCCATATCTCGAGCCTGAAAGGGCAGCAGGGGAAAAGGTGCTGTGTGTCTTGGTTTCCTTTCCCTTCTACAGCATCATCTGTGGGCTACTCTGAGGGGACCTGAGGGACCATTTCTCAGTGATGAGAAATGGGCATTGGCAGAGGAGGGGAAGACTCACTGCCTCTCACTCAGTGTAATTCCTGTTGAGCTGTGTTTGATGCCTGTTGTAGGTGATGTGATTCTTTGACAGCTCCTCTGTCTTCTCTCCACATGACAAGAAGAGCTTGTCAGCTGATGGAGAAGGATGAATGTAGAGTTGGCCTCTTACTCTCTTTAGATTCAGGGTCTTTGTCCATCCATGTGTTAGAAATAAAGGGTCTGCAAAAGGTTGATAGTAGAAGTAATGTTCACTTATGCTCTTTATATATATATATAGATATATGTGTGTGTGTGTATATATATCAGGTAATAGCAATCAAAACCTTAAGCACAGTAGACATTCTTAACTACGTTTTAGACCTGTAAAATACATTGAGTTCTATCAAAATCACATTCTCCTGAGACTTCACATACAAGGTGTCCTACTGAACCTGTCCAAGCAGAGCAGAATTGGCCTGATGGTGGTCCAACCTGATTGCTGCAAAGGGATAAAGGGTAGCACCTTCAGCATTGACTGAGTAATTTGAGCATTAGAGCGTCAGTGAAAAAAGGTGGCATGTCTGTAAGCTCAGCTTCATCCTGGAGGCAGCAATACCAAAGTGCACTTACTGATGGGATGTTGTAGTTGCTTTTTCATGGCCTGGGCAAGATCCTTGGTCCTGTCCATAGATAAGGTCTCTCTGGGTAGCTGGAGTGATCCTTTGAAATCTGAGAAGTCTTTACCATATTGGTATGATATATACCTTGGAAGTCATACAATATGCTGAACCCAAATATGGAGCAAAAATTAGGAATAAAAATTCCAGTAATGCTTAGTTGTGCAGCTTGCAAATAACACACCCAGTGCTGAATTTCTACACTATCTATGCAAAGAAGAGATGGTTGTCTTTGTGAGAAATTAGATCTGCTGTCTAGATTTTATTTGTCTCTCTCAAGTACTCTGTATGACAGCATTACATTATTATTATCAGAGACTCTGATCTATGCAGTGACATGCAGTACATTTAGGACTGTGAATAATTGCTTTTCACATTTAATGCCAACCACGAACTGAGTAGCTCTCAGGCGCTTCTGAAGATAAGATATCTGCCTCAAACCACTGCAAAGATATTGAAGGTGACAGGAAAGAGATGACTGGATGACATTCAGCTCTTTTTCTAGTGCAAGGGCAACATCTCCAGTAAGGTAAGGAGAGCAGTTTTGGCTCAAAGAAAATCCAATATCGCCTTTCCACATTTCACCTGCAGAGACCTCCTGAAAAGAAATGCAGCACAAGGAGAGGAATGCATTTGAAAGGAAAAAAGTGATTCCAGGAAAAAAAAGTCTGGGTCTGGAGACTGAGACTGCTGATCCTTGTGAAGGTGCTAGTTTTATAAAAGAGGTAGGAAGGGAAGGAAGGTCTTAGCGCTTTCAGGGTGAAGGATCTGAAGTCATTCCTGTAATGCCTCTCTCTTCCATTCAGAGCGTAAAGGGAAGGTAGGGACTGCAATCTCATCCTGACACAAACTGTCCTCAGTGGGTGTACTTCCTCACTCTCCTGGCTATCCCAGGATCACAGAAGCAGAAAATGGACCTAAGAGTGCGTCTTCTCCTTAGGTCCTCCCATGGCCCTCCCAGTTCTGAATTTCTCACTGAAAGGAGAATTATACTCTGCCTGCCTTTCCAGCTGCTGTCTGTCCAGTGCTTACCAAAACTGGAAGCATTAACACTCCCCCTGCAGGTACTCGTATCAAAACGTATCAGGAGGCCAGCAGTGTAAGTGCAAGAAAAGAAAAGTCTACTAACAGCCCCCAAACTTTTTTTTTTTCAAATTCCTGGAGTGAGTTTTAATAACACTCATTGAAAGAGCCCCTGATAATCCTTCACTTTTAAATACACATAATCATTTTAGCACTAGATGTTTCACCTTTTATCATTCATGTGGTTTCCAGATGTGTTCAGAGTTTGACTGTTACCTATGTGCAAGATTTATGAATAGCCTAGTGACATTGCAAGATGAGCACTGCCAGTGGAACAGAGAGGTGAGGCATGTGGCCTGAAGAGCCAGAGGAGGGGACAGAGTAGCAGAGCCTGGCACTGCTGGTATCACTGTGGTCCACATGTGGCTGGGGAGAGCATGGCAGGCCCCCTGTAATGACAGGCTTCCATGGTGCCCATAGCATCCCTGGGAATTGATAGCTATAGAGCAATAAGTAAGGCCCTGTGTAGAGCAAAAGCATTTTTCATCCGCCAGCGAAGATGTCCGCAGCATGCGCATCACAAACCAGGGGCGAGTCAAGTCTTTGCCTGACACCTTTTCCTCCACTCTTCTTGGTCTTTTTCAGTTGGAGGAGGACAGGCCTTCTCAGCACTCCCTCCCGAGGTACAGCCCCCTGAGAAGACTGGCGTCCTCCGTTTTCTCCTCCTCAACCCTGGAGACAGAGCACTACCCTCACGTTGGTGGCACTTTCATACAGCGCAGCCGTTCGGCGGAGAGCAGCCCCGTGCGCATGCCCCACCGCAGGCACATGCCCCTCACGGCAGGAAACCACAGACTCATGCCTTCCGTCCTCCGCATTTCCAGGTCCCAGCTCCAGCAGGTGTGGGCCCGCTTCACACACAAAACATAGCCTGTTCAGGGAAGCAGCAGCCTCCATAATGCAATAATAGATCCCACCCGCCCACAATGTGTCACCACTTAATGCAATATCGAATCCCAGACAACACTGGCCTAAGGTACTGTAACTTCCAAAGCCCCTGCAACCAGACCCCACAGAGACTGAAAACATCTGCCTTTCTAAACCTCCCAGCAGCCTGAGCGAGGGGCGGCAGCAAGGCCGAAGATGAGAACGCAGATGGTGAACGTGTGGTGTGTGAAAGAGGTGGATGCCAGGGCTCATCTGAAAAACTCGCTCGCGTGTCCTGCGGCCTCGGGGTAGGAAGTGCAGGGCTGCCTCACTGAACACATGCAATCGAGCAACAAACATTGTCAAGTTATGACTGGAATGGAGAGACTGTGGAGGTATCGGCAAACGTTACCTTCCTCAGCAAATCGGTTCAAGCGTCTCTGTTGGTATCTTACACTGGGCCGAATCTGTAGGCAGTTTTACTCCATCTAGATATAGGCAGACTCCCACTCAAAGCTCACCTGAGGCAGGACCTCAGGTTTGTCCCTCTTACGGAGTTACAATCATGTATCTCTTTGTTGCTTTGGCTTTGGAAATCCCCTTGCTTTTGTTGCAGTTTGGTTTCCATACAGTGACCACACATTTCTGTCTCTCTGGTTGTGCCTCTGTTACATGACAGTGGAACTGTGTGTCTGCTCTCCACTCCTAAGCTGCTCCAAATTTTCCTACCTGCCCCCAGAGGCACTTACTGTCCAGTTGGATAGCAAAGATTTTCTTACTGATCCAGCTGTATATTATGCTGTTTTTAAATTCCAGAAATTCTAGGCGCCTGCAGCTTTTCAATGGCAGAGCAGTCCTGCTTCTTGGCCTTGCTTGGAAATGCCTGTGATAACAGATCTCATTTGAGAAATAAAGTGGCCTCAGCTCCTGGTATACAGAGCCCATGAAAACCTTCCCTAAAACTGTGAATCTCAAAGGAAAAAGGAGATCACAATTAATTTAAATTGTCATAAGTATGACTTATTTATTGTGTTTGCAGAAATATATTGCTGTTCTCAGTAGAGTTGCAGGGTAAAACACCAGACTGTTTGAAGACTTTCTGTAGTTAAGTGAATGTAGTAACTTTCTTCTATTGCCATGAGCCTTTGGTCTGATCTTCTGGGAGAAGATGCAGTATGGATATTAAAGTTAAGGAAGAAGAGGTCATGGCTGGTGCTCAGGGCTCTAGGGAAGTGCAAGTCCAAAGTAAAATACTGTGCAGAAAATATGCAAGCAGAGGATACAGGCAAGAAAAATACGTAGAAAGCTCAGACAGATGTGAAAATGGGTTGGGGTAAGTGTGAGTGTTGGAAGGAAGTTGTGACATGGTCTCACTGCATAGGTAGGGTGTTTCCAGTGGGCTTACAAGGAACAATTCCTCCCAAGCAGTGCTTTCTGTAGGTACATCTGCCCTACCTGAGGTTCCCTTAATATTAGATTCAACCTCCTGTAAGCAAGACCAGATAGTGCAGCCCCAGACAGGGTGGGTGGTGCTTCCTGAAGTTCCTAGGACCTGTCCCAGTGTGTCTGCAGCTGCAGGACATGGTCTGACAGGCTGACATGCTGACAGAGCATCCTGGGGGGTGCAGGGATGGAGATGGAGGGAGCAACACACCCTCCTTGAGAGGATTCGGCACAGGTATGACCAGCCTCTTCCCACAGTCATTCTTGAATCAATGACATCAATTTATTTTGATTTGCCCCAAGAACATGTGTGAACGGGACAGTTTACTGTTCAGACAAAGTTTTTATCTGCAATTTGTTCATGAGCTTTATTTTTTAAAAAGGTACTGAGTGTTGCCAAAAATACTTGGGCTGAATTAATCAGTAGCCTAACCCTACTTGGCAGTTCCCTTGTCAAGCACCAAGATACCAGAAAGAGCAAGGCTTTGCTTTCCTCAAAGTGACATGAGAAGGGATGATTTCCTTAAGTACACTCTACTCTGATGTAATTTTTTCCACCTTCAATAGAGACTTTAATGGAACAACAGATTCCAGAGAAAATGGAATTTCTGGAAGCACTACACTTAAATCAGCAACTCTTAATAATTTTTGTTAATAGCATCCAAAACACTGATGTTCACTTTTCAAGGTCAATTTTAGGAATTAAAATTACTCTTTTTCCATTTTTTAAGAAAAGTCAACCAATTTTTAGTATTGCCAGTCAGAAAAAGGAACAAACTGGATAACTGGATATCTATAAACTCTAAGCCTTTTGTTCAGACAAAAACAATGACTAGCCAATAAGTAGCTCCATACATAAATTTCAAAGGTCAGTGATCTATCTAATGCTACTCATTATAATGCTTCTCACACAAACTTGATACTGCTCTTGTAAGTTCAAAAATCTGGTTTATAAAGATGGTTGATTTATACAGACTTCAGTAAGACTTTCTTCCAGTTAAAATTATTAATAAATTGAAAGCCAACTAGACAAACAAAGATGTTTATATGTTGCTATCTCTTACAAGAGGGGCCGTTTCTCATTAGGACTCCTGACCTCCTGCCCTTAGCTCAGCACTATTCCATGCCTTCAGTGTCTGTCAAGAGAAACAAAGAAATCACTGAGGAGATGTTTGCAGTGACAGAAGGTGGGTGGTTTGATAAAACACTACTGACAGATCGGCTCTGCAGAAGGATCTGAATTGCTTGATAAATTGCTTGCATTCAAAGTAATGATTGCATCCACCCAGGGGCAAGGTGATGTTTGGAGTATGAAAGATGTAAGTCACATGTACAGAATGAGAGAAACTGCCCTGGGAGGTGCTGTCTCCCAAAATGAGGTGAGAGTTAGGTGAAGTAATTAACTGCATCTAGGTTCTCACTATGCTGCTGCAGCAAAAAAAAGAACAAATATATTCTTCTCCAGTGTATCAGCAGGAAAATGGAAGACGTGAGCAGAGGGAGATATTTTGTAGTGGTGAGATTACTACTAAACATATCCAAGCTTGTATGGAAATTTTTGTCAAAGATTTTCAAAACCTAAAAGAGAAGAAGTGATACAAGAATGCTTGATTCTGTAAAACCTGCCTTGAAGAAATACGGTCTGTCATTAAATACAAAACTAAAAAGTGACATGATTGCTGTTAGGTGTCCCTGTCTGAATAGAGCAAGAGGGATTTTAACCTGCCAGGCAAAGATAATAAGTCTAAAGGCTGGAAGATAAAGTAGCAAGGGTAAACCTAGAAGCAAGATGCTCATTTTAAAGGCATAGGTATGTGGTAAACCACTGAAACACATTATTTAAAAGCACTGAATTCTTTGCTATTCAGTCTCTGTAAGATGGGATATTGGTTTCTAAACCAGTCCTATTAAACCATGAAATTTGGGCTCTATACCAGAATAACTGGACATGTTGCTGTCACCTGGGTTTTATGGGAAGTCTTATTTCATGATCAATATGTCTTTTACAATTTAATTCTGAACAAATTAATTGGTGCTAATGGCTGGAATCCTGATGTTAAAGTATTATGCAAAAAGTATTAAAAACAGTCAATTTGAAGGGGTTTTTTAACATCTTCATCTAATGCTGTATTAATTACTATGGAATCTACATATTGTTGAGGAACAGTTGGCAAATTAAAGAAATGTGAAAAGAGGTCTTTTTTATATATATGGAAATGTAATAAATTAATATTGAAACTAGTTGCAGTGCAATTCTAAAAAAACTTATGTAGATTACATTTATATTGCATTTGTTTATTGTGTTTAATTTATAATGACAGCAATTATAAATGTAAATATGTCCAAAATCAGTTGGCAAAGAACCCAACTGATGGAAGGCTGTTCACACGAAAATTGGTCCTGGTGGGCTGGGAGGTTAGTTGCCCTAGTTACTTGTCCTTCTATATTTGGTAGGGGTTTTTTAGTTCTTCAGATGGAATAAGCCAAAGGGAATCAATACTAGTGAAATAAAATTCCCTTTTAGCATCAGCCTCTTAGGCAAATTGTGTTCATCAGAAGGGTCCAAGAACAGGATCTGCATCCTGAGGAGATACTCTTCTTTTACTTCCCATTGTACATAGCACTTGTTCTCCTCAGAATCCAAATTGGAAATGAACATTTGCCGCTCCCTCACGGAGATCATTGGCATCAGGACAGGTACCTGTTGCTGGGATCTCATGATCTACTTCAGTGAGCAAATGTTCATCACTTGTATATACATATAAAAGCCATCTTTTTGTATCTTGGCCTCTTGGCTCCTTTCACTTTCTTTCTATGCAGAATGGGAGATGTTTCCATTTTATTGCTCTCTCCTCAGCCTCCTTCCCTCAGGAAGGAGCTAATGAGATACGATTTCTGTGAAAATGTTACTGTAAATGCTTGGGTTAAGCTAGCATTGGATAAATGTGGTTATGCCAGCATGCATTCGCTTTCAGGGGAGACAGTTTTGGTGGGAGGGGGTTGGCTGAAAGTAAGGTGCACTGACACAGGTGCAGTTCTGCAGATGAGATTTTGCATTAGGAGCATTCTCTTGATACCCCCATGATGACAAAGTCCCTGGTTTGAGCCTGACCTTGTCTACCATTCCCATTCGTTTTTACTACTGTAGGGGGCAGGCATGTGAAAAAGTTACGGTGCATCACCTCTTTCACTATTTAGTCTCTTTTGTTGCAGTGATGACAGAAAGTAAGATGGAAATGCCCTGTAAAACAACCATATGGGTGATATAACCCCATCCTTACACTAGCTCTTCATGATGAAGTCGCTCCTGTCCTACCACTCCTTCTCTTTGCAGTCTGACTGAACTTGGGCATTGTGGTGGTCAAGGCTGCTGCAGGACTGCTGGTCTGAAAGGGACAAACTTGTTCAGAAGTTGTATTTGTTGGGCTAAATGGCAGCTGACACTCCCCCTGCCCAGGATGGAGAAGCTGTACTTGGACAGTGGCCTCCAGGCTGGATTGAGATAAGGCAGCTGATGTTCTCTTCTGGGATCTCGTCATTGCTCTGTAAGCAGAGACATTGCTCAGCACTCAGCTTCTGTTCAAATCTGAATCTGGATGCAAGAACAGCAGCAATTGGCTGTAGCCCCAAGCTGCTGGTAGACTTCACATGCAGAACCCCCTGACCTTCACCTCACTGAGAAATTCTTAGATCTAGTTGCCTCTTTGTTCCAATTTGCCTCTCCCATCTCTTCCCCGTATGACAAAGTCTTTTTGCTCTGCCTTGGTTGTCTATGTGTGTCCCGCTCCACACATTCACCTGCCCCTGTGGCTTACCTCCATTGCCGTTCATGGAATCTCATCCCTCACATCCTTATTGCATCCCTAGATCCCTGCACTACTTTCTGCCTTTGCCATTCCCAAGAATTTGCAGAGCATGCCTCCTGCACCAGTTTCCTATGCATTGCATTGTTCACAGTGTGCCATAAAAATCCCTATAGCACTTTGAGCAGCAAAGAGGCCTTTCCTCCCTTTGACTTCCTTGGAAGAAATTGGGAAAAAATGGCACATTTTGGCAACTGGAGTAGTCTCAGCTCTACCTGGAATCTGTGTGAGGATCTCATTGTTTAAAGGCAGCTTGATTTCAAAAATGAGAATGGAAGATACCTTCCATTTTCAGGGCAGTTTCATGAGTTTCAAATCCTGGAATCCTCAGGACTTAGCGAACTCCCCCCAATTATTGTCTGCATCAGCAGCTACATATAGACAGCTGGCAATGCTCTTTCCCTTAAGACACAGGTACCATCTGTGTTTGCCATGTAAGTAGCTGGCTGAACACCACTTCCATTGCTGTGAGCATGTCTCTAAGTTCCACTTAAATCAGTGCTGGCTCTCTATGAGTGAGAAAATGTCAAAACTCCAGTCACAAACTCTACAAGTTCTTCAAAATGGATGGTTTTTGTGCTGGGAAAATTTGCTGTCCCCATTCTCCAACCTAGGAGCTGGGAGAGTGGGGAGGTTACAAGTCAAATAGGGTATTTCAAACAGCCAGGAGAGGGAAATTGTAAGTGCAATAGAGCTGGCACTCTTCATTAGCTGTAAAGGTTAACACACCAGTGTTTCCTCCTGTTGTGTCTTAAACTGGAGGTATCACAGACTGGTGGATTCTTTCTTGGGGAATGGTGTTCTTTACTTTGCTACATATAATGACTGTTTTTCCCTTATCAAGCCTGTGCCACTGCCATTAGGCCACCAAAGTATCTTGTTGTTTTAAACAAGCTCTTTGTTTCTTCTGCGATTCCATTTGGCACCCAGCTTTTCCCAGCTGCTTCTGGAGCAGCCAGACCCAGGTGTTACACAAGAAGGCAGTATGCCTTTAAGAACCAGTCAACAATCTTTCTTTCCTTTTAGCTATATTTTTTAGATACAGGACCTCTGGGAGGAGGCCTGTTGCTTGATCAGCCATAATAAGCGAAGGTGTTTTCAGAACCTTCCCCAGCTCATTCAGGGGCGCAGAGGTTGAGCAGCTCTTCGGTAGCTCGGCTGTTTCATTCCAGAAGTGGCTCTAAAGCCAGTGAACACACAGCTCTTCTAACTCACCTAGGCTGTGAGCACTTGAGATGAGAAACAAAACAGGTGTCATTTGGGACACTTCTCTACTCTGTGCTTCAAACCTTTCTTCCAAAGATTTCACTTTGGAGTACTGATCTACCTCATTTGTCTTTTGTTTCAGTAGCATTGCCAGGCTTTGGTACCATCTTTGACTACTTTGCCCCAATGTGTGCAGCCTCTTCTGAGAGTCTTGGTGATTTGTTTTGTAGTAGAACCCTTCTGCAGTCAGAAAGACCCTTCTGCAGTCTGAGAAACCAGAGCAAACACCTCAATTTAGCCTTTCCAGAGTTTATTCAGAAACAACGCTTGTGCTCATACCTTCCTATGGGCTCTTAAACCCAAAAGATCCCCAAGTGCTTTATTTTTCCCATGAGTCACTTCCCTGCTGTTTGACATGTGGGAGTCAACAGCAAAAAAAGCCTTTTCAGATCATGTCAGGATGAAGCCAGATGTTTGGTTGCACGAAGGGAATTTCAGGAGGCTGAATATTTTTTTATGATCTGTAAATTGTCAGGACAATATATATCGGGTGGGACCTCTATACCAAATACAACAAATATGACTGAGGCATTTCTTTGACTGCAAATCACTGGGAACTTCCCTTGCTCTCTCGTGTAAAAATGCACTATTTGAATCTGGTGCTGTGATCCTTTGTAAATAAATTAAGGCAAGAAAATACAACTGTTGCTAGTTCACTCCTCTCTTGTAAAATAGCTCAACCATAGGAGTGTGAAGGTCAGAAAGCATGGAAAGATGTGTTCAGTCCTTTTCCTGTTTTCTAACGTCCTTCCCTCTCACACCGCTATCAGTCTTCCATGATACGATATGTATGTGTGCAACTTTTAAGAGCTTGACAGCAGCACAAGATTATTCTTGAAAATAGAAGATTCTCTACTGCTTATCTGAAGGGATTGGTGACAGATACCAACCATGTTTGTCCAGTGGGTCTGGCGTCTCTTCCTTAGGCTGCATGGAATCTCTGTGGTATCCAGTCACATTTGTATTACAGCCACATAGTAACTGACGCAGTCCTGCGTCAATGATTGAATTTATGTGTATTGTCAACTGCTGGGTTATATGAATGACACATTTTATTAGTGGTTGTCATTAGAGATTTATTCATGACACTCTCAGAACTTTACCTGAAGCTGAGACCATTTTGCTACTTTCACACTGAATAAGAAAGGGCTCTTTTATCCCAATCTATTCAAAAGAGAAGCTTTTATTTTTATTTTTCCTTTTCTTGTTTCCCTTTGGTAAAAATGGGAAAGAACAATTTGGAGATAGCTATTGTATATTTGTCTAGCTCTGCTTGGCAGTAACAGATGGGCTACAAGAGGCTAGCTGAAAAAAATAAAATTGCATTTCCTAGCAGACAAGGTCTGAAGCCTTTAAAATTGTGGATAATTTGCAAACCCCTAAAATCTTGTTAGTGTTTATTGTGAAAAAATTGCCTCAGTTATTTCTCAGCTGGAGAACATGGGGTACCCTCTTCTTGACCTGCTTCCCTGTAGTTGCCAGCTCTCCCCAGAGTGACTGGAGGAGATGATAATTTCTGGAGAGGCTGACCAAAGTAAGCCAGATGTGCTTCCTGATTTCACTGTTGTCCCCAGGATGGTTTTGTGATGCTTTTTGCTGGAGCTTCCATTTCTGATTGTCTGCGTGTTTGTGTGTGTGCATGACCCACATGTGGCGTGTGAACGGTGGCGCGGGGTGCTGCCTTATGGAGGAGTTTGTGTGCCAGTAGTGGGCCACTTTGCACACCCCCAAATGCTGAAGAGGCTTTTGCAAAGAACAAAGCCACTTACAGAGAGCACCTTTACAGTGTCTGGTTCAGGTGGCACACCTGGCTTCCTCTGCACGCTGCAGGTCTGATTTCAGCAACCTGGCCCAGCCCAGGTCTCTTAATTCAGTGTGTTGTGACATACATACATATTTCTCCTTTTGGTGTCAGCTGGTGGCAGAGTATTCTGGTGATGAGAAGAGTGCTGGCACTTGGGACATAATTTATAGTATGCAAACACCTATTTTGGGTAATATTAAAACATGAAATAAAACACGTAAAGGCTGATCATCGCGGCACTACCTTGCTTTTTGTTGCGTTTTTATGCCACGTGTTTTGTGTTTGGGTTGCTATAACACAAACCTGCATTGGCAGTTCCAGGGGACAGCCTAAAGATTAATTTCTGGGAAATGTTTCTAAGTGTTATTTGCTGTATTGCAACTTCTGTGTATCACACCTGCCATTGAAAAATAATGATATGTTATGATGAATGTACATTTTGAACAAGCTGCTAACCATGTAACCTGGGGATTGGAAGCAATCCCCATTTTACATTCACTTGCATGTCTTCTAGTGTTCGAAAAGAAAATTGCTTTATGTTTGGAGGTTTTATTTTTTCATATGCAAAGTGGTTCAATGAGTTACCTCATCTAGTGCACTTGCCTCGTAAAAATCCCCATGATTTCCTCCAACAACTCCAACAAGTTTCTCAGTTTAATTATGAGTGCAATTAATTATCTGGCAACATAAAACACAGTAATGGCAAATTTCCTCTGAACAAGTCAGATAAGGAGGATTTCCATGGGACTCTTGCCCCTTCAGCTTGGTCCTTCCTAGAAAAACCCCTACCAGATCAGGTTCTTATTCAGCACTGCTGACTTCTGGTTATTTTTATGACTTAGGAAGATGTTTAGCTTTCAGAATATTCTTCTTTCTTGCTGCTATTAAGTTGCCTTTACAGTTAGGGACTAGAACAATTTGTGAATTATCATTTCCTTCCACTTTGCTCACTATTTCCCAAGTCTCTAATGAGTGATAAAAATGAAGTGGTCCCCATGTCCACTCAGACAGGGAGCTTTGCATTGCCTCTCACTGGAGACATTGGTGGGTACAGAGCTGGGAAACTGAGTGGCAGGCATTCCACCTTTACAGAGCTTTTGCTTCCATCCAAGACACTAGGAAAACTGGCACAAACCTAACACATGAAAGCACAAACAGGGAGGAGCAGAGCACTTACCCAGCACAGGACTGGATTGTCCTATTCACCTTGGTAAAAAGAATGAAGAAAAAGGTGTGGAGCATTTGATGGGAAGATGCTGGATAGAGGAACATCTCTAACATTTATGGTGCTGATTCTTGGAACACAGAGATCCTGCAAGTAAGCATGGCAGCTCTAAGACCCCTGCTACTTTTACCTCATCTGATGGTGGTTTGAAGAAAGAGCTGCTTCAGAAACTCAGAGTCTAGGTGTTTTCTGCTCATTGTTGTCAATCCTGCCAGATCTCCCAGTCCCAGTCAAGCTTAGTCTATGTTGGCAGAGGATAATGTCACTTCCAGGATATGCTAAGGTCCTGATAGTATCCAAATAAAAGCTGTTACAGGGAAGACTGGACTACAGCTCTTGCTGTCTGTGTGCCATCTGCATCTCTCAGGACTAAGGCCTCTTCCCATTCCCAGTGGAACAATTAACGTCGTGTTGAGAACTTGATTTCTGCTTCTCAGACTTTTCAGCTCCCATGAAGAATCTCAGGGACCAGCATATCCTTCCTTTGCATTACCTTTTGTCACCTGTTAGACTTTTGTTGCTGCTAAGCAGGAGAGTCCAAACCATATTTAACCAACTGCTACTTGAGTAGGAGGTGAATGTGGGTTTCTGTGGTCATTGCTACTGAGAGGAGACAAAAGCTGTAGGGAACCTGTTGTGCTTCCTGGTTTGCTTGAGAAACTCCATCTGCTGGGACTTGAGTTTGCTTGAAGCAGCGGATCTCAGTGCAGTCCCCTTCAAGCAGGTCTCCAGTATTAAGAGGTCCAGCAGAAGGGATTCCTCAAGCTGACAGGAGTCCTCATGGACTGCTAGGGACAGAAGGTTTGCAGAAGCTGTGGAAGTTTGTCTCAGGGGGAAGGCAGCAGGGAGATGGAGGGGACGCAGCCTGCTGTAGCTTTAAAGGCAGTACTGTGTAGGGATCCATTTGGAAGGACATAGTTGACTAAAGGGATCCAAAGCTTGTTTTCCTCGAGTCTTTTTATTCTTCCTTATCTAATCCCTTTAGAGTCTAAGGTCAACCCCTTTTTGTACTGCAATAACACTGTAATATATGCTTGCACTAATTCTTCTGGTATACCAAGCATGCAAGACCAATTTAAAGCTTTTTTTTCAGAAGAAAAAGACTGTATTATTGTGTATATAGAAATACTGAGAGAGAATTTGAATTCTGTCTCCTGTATAAAAGCATGCATTGATTACCTGTATGTAGATCATGCTGTAAATGCTGCAGAGTACTGTAAAATCCTACACTTGAAACCACAATGAACAGGCAATGTCATCAAAAACAAACGAAACAGAAGCTGTGCAATGGATTTTGTGCCTTTTTTAAATCCATGTATGTTAATCCAGACAATCGGGAAAAAAAAAAAAAAAAGAAAAAACAAACAAACAAAAAAAAAGCTTGTATACTACCAAAACCTTATTAAAGAATCAAAGGCAGCATCTTGTTGATGGCTGGGTTTTTTATTTGCTTGCTTTCTTTGTTTTTCTACTTCCTTTGCTCTGGGAAGGTGTCCCCTGTTCATCCTTGGGTACATGGGAGCGCCGGGCAGGGAGTTGAAGGAGATCTGTAGAACAGTGAGAGTTCCATTACTGTTTACAAATGTGATCACTAAGAACTTGCAGTTAAGACAGATCTGGGAATAGAAACCAAGTTATGTGACTGTTAGAAATGTGCTTTATGTACTTTGGGAAGGCCACACCGTGATTTCAATTTAAGGCATGTGAAGGCTCTGGTACCTGTGGAAAGGGTGGTGGAAACTTCCCTCATGCAGAAGAATCATAAAATTCCAGCTCCTTAAAGGCAAGAGAGCAGTTTGTGCAGGCAGGTGATGGTCTGGGAGGAAGAGCGAGTATTAGGCTGTGGTCTCAGAGGGTTGTACAGTGTGCGAGTCCCCTTTTCTCCTGGGAATTCTATGGAGGATTAGGCAGGATTCGTCTGAATCTGTCTTTAGCAAGGTCCAAAGCCTGTCTTCTCCATGCTTCAAAGTGTGTTTTGCTTTGCCCCTGAGAGGCTGCTGGTATGTAGCAGATGTGTACACCTGTCTCACTCTGCAGAAGGATCCAGTGATGCCATGGTTTAGAACATGGTCTGAAACAGAACAGTAGGTAGAAGTGCATCGTTTCCTGAATTTATGTGAAATAAATATTGTGAAGCGTTTTTTTCCTGTGGTGGTTGATTTTTGCTTACAAGAGATGGGAGAGAAAAAAAATCCCAAATTCTAAAGTAAAAGGGAAAATTGATTAGGCTCACATGGGAAACTGTTCCCTTTCCCCCACATCAGTGCAGAGCTGCTTAGGAGAGCAGGCTTTTCTGAAGGGCACTGAGCCCACTCTGTACCATGTATTGCGTAAAAGGTATAGAAATTTTGACAGAGAATAAGCCCACTTGACCTCAGGCCCAGCAGATCTTCAGAGATCAGAGGAGCTGGGTGTGGCTTGGCTTAAGTGCTGATTATTCCCAATTCAGCACTGTGAGTCTAGCTGTGTTCAAGAAGAACTTTCACAAGCACAGATTCACCAAGAATGTGGTCTTGACACAATGGGTCTGATGGTGTTCAATAAGAACTTGATCACAAATTCACAGATCACAGATTCACAAATAATGCAACTTATCAATACCTCAGATCTGGCCAAGTGAAGTAAGAACTTCCACAATTCAGATTCATGGATGGTGCTTTTTCTTTGCCCCAATACCCCCCTCTTCTTTTACACAGTAATTTTTGGCCCTTTCCAAAGGGGTGGAACAATCACATGGCATAGGTGGGATTTTGGTGACTGTCGTCATATATGTAAGGCATGTCCTCTTTTCTCTTCATTTACATTCTAAGGGGTGTGAATGTTAATATGCAAATAAGGCTTAATGAGGGTCTTGGTTCTTTTCAGTCAGAATTCAAAGTTGATACAAAAGGTAAAAGTAATCACTTTGGTCCTCCTCCACCCACTGAGGCAGCAATCAGGGCTGCCTGACCTTCTCCAGAGAATCTCTGCGCGTGTCTTAATCTTCTTAATGGACTAGAGTTATAACACAGCTTCTTGTGGAGGGTGAAGGGGGAGTGAGGCTTATGGGTGATACTGAAACAATACTGGGCTATGAGGCCTCCACTTCACCCCAGACAACATCTGGTGGTTTGACCTTGCTCGAACCATGTGCAAGGTCACTGAGGAGCCCAGCTCACATTTTTTTCCAGGAGCATCATCAATTTGTCACTGACTTAAACCAACACTTAGCGCTCATCACATTATTCACCCCTTGGCCACAGCCACACAAACAACAGCCATAACATTGTCTCACACTGAGGGACTGTGTATTTCTTTTTCTTGACCACAGGGGACATCATAAGGTTCATTTAACTTTATATAATTGATTTTGGGGGTATCTCTCTAGGGTGATTTCCTTCTCTTGCACATCTTTCATTTCCATCTATACAGATCTCATGCATACCTGACGAATCATTACCTGGGTTATCATTGATAATAATCCACAAAATGTAATAATTACATCAAAAACTAATAACAAAGGCTGTGATAAGCTCTGTAGCCAGCCAGTAAGTGAAAATCCTAACCCATGCAGCAGCTTGTTTAATGGCCATTTTCCATACTACTTCCAAGACCTCTACTTGCTCTTGCTGTATACTTCATATGATCTAGTTCTTCATAAAGATCTTTAGTTACATATGATGTGTGAATGGAGCAAGTATCATTAGACAGACTCACACATCCACACACTCCATTTTCAGGCCATAATAATAGTCTAATTTTAGTCTGTTTTGCAAAGCCATTTTTCATGTTGCCTGCAATTGTACCATTAGTTCCTCCAGTCCCACTCCAGTTGCATTAGTCAATGCTTTGATTCGTCCAGTAAGGTTATGTAACGTCAGTCGATCTTGGAATGCTGTCAGCTGTGGTGTGAAAATAGATTGCAGAGCCCACCCCACCACAGGTTCAGTTGTCACAAACATCTTGTTGGTAAAGACAAGCTGGTGGAGAAGCCTCCTTCTCCCAACCACATGGCCAAGAGTGAGGACAAAGAAAAGAAAAATCCCAAAACAACTAAGCCTTTGTGATTACAGAACTCCCTCTTCCCCTAACAACCAGCCAACAGGGAACAGAGACAAACCCAAAAAATCCTGGAAGGACTATTTCATACTGTTCAAAACCAAGAGTCAGTGCTGCCAGGTTGTCTGCTCCACACTACCCTACAGGGGCTCTCCTGGCAGTGGCAGTTCCATCAGCAGTGGCAGCTGGAACTGGGGCAGCAGCTGGAACTCATGGAGAGAGAAGGGCATCTGGATTTCCGGGACGTCTTGGGCAGCAGCAGTGAAAAGGTCCAAGGAAAACCTCCTCCCCAGCACCAGAAACAGCGGAGCAGCCAAAATAGGAAGTTAGGAAATTCTCTAAAGCCCAGAGAGAACACAAAAAAGGGCTTCTGCCTTGTGCTGCTGGCTTCGAGAACCTGCCTCAGGCAACTCTCGTGGCAGCCTGGAGAGAAACAAGAAAGAGAGCACAGTGTGCCTGTCCCTGTCTTTTAAAGGGACAATGATAATCTTGGGCAGGTTGGCAGAGGAAGGATATGGAATACAAGACACATTTTTTGGGTTACCCAGGACACACGTGTTGCCATTGGTCTTGTGACTCTCTTTTGATTTGTCCACACACACCACTGTTGTAAGAAGCTGCCTCCTCCAAAGGGGATAAAGTGTCAATAGTCCCAGTGCATGTTGGCATCACCATCCCTCAGCAGACCATATTCACCCACTTGGGGTGCTTCAGAAGAGTATGCTTAGCTCTGAACAAATTGTGTCAGACCTGGTGTCATTTTTAGTCAGAAAAGACCAGACACCACATTGTGGCACTCCCCACACCCTTGGAATATGCATTCCTCATGGTATATTAGTACACGTGTCCTGGGGATGATGATAAATCATATCAATCACTTCCCTATTTGCCACAAATATTAATAGTGTCTTAGTGATGTTGCAGTTCCATGTGGTTGTATTGTTCTTGGGCCACTTCAATATATTTTCCTTCCTCAGTTCCCCAAGCGAGATTTGTGTGGGTTTCTCACATGATCTCCCAAGTTTTCCTCAAATCCGTGGTTAATATTTCCCAAATTATGGGGGAGTTGGAAGACTGAGGGAGGTGAACACGCTGTGCTTCGACTAATATTGTGTGTTCATCCAAAAGTTTGGATTAACTGCAGCATAAGATTTGAAGCAAGACCTGAACTTCCATCTAGTAACATAACCCCTTCAAGCATTTGGCAGGACCATTAGCTTGGGGATATTATGGAATGTGAAATATCCATCAGATTTCTTCTTCTTTGGACCAGTCTTGAACCATCATGGCTGTGAAATGTGAGCCATTGTGACTCTGAATTTCCTGTGGGAAGGGGAGTGTGCTGAACTATTCTTTCATCATTCCACTGATACCTCCCAGACAGACAGACAGACCACTGTAAGTTTCTAAGCAGTACCTGCAGGTGACACTGTACCCTTATGAACTGCATCTGGGAGGTGGGAAGGTCATCATGATCACACTCTATCCTCTTTTCATCTGTTCTGCCTGTTTCACAGGGAGACCAACCCTTTTCAAGACCAGAGCACCTCATTTTGGTATCACTGAAAGAGTGGGAGCTAAACTCCAGTGGTGTCTCCACCTGCTTTGGCCCCTTTTGCCATAGATTACAATGAGACCCATGCCCACTGAATCCTCATTCTATGTGAATAAGGTCAGTTGGGTATATGGGATGGAGTTGTTGGAACAATCTCAGTTCACTTATTAACAATTCCAATACATTCATGTGCTTTCCAATACAGTTACGTCATTCCCATGATTTTCCTTTCTTCAGTAATCCATAAAGAAGTCAAGCAATTTTGAAAAGAAAATGTGGTCAAGGAGGGGAATTATGAAAAGCTTGTCCTTCACATCTAGGGCAGCCATCCAAGCATGAGAAGCCCCTGTAGCAGTGTCACCATCTTGACAATGCTTGGAACTGCATCAGTTAAAGTTGCAGTATTAGCAAAAATCTGTTAACAATCCATGATGAAATGCCACTGTTGGTTTGTTTACTGGCCACACTGGTGAATTATAAGGCAAGCGATGCCTCTTTTTTTCAAATCTTTCACCACCCAGTCCTCATGAGTGCTACTGCTGGTAGGGGGCATTCCTTTACATTAATGGACTTGGAAGAGGGCAGTAGTATTGATGTTTCTAATAAGTCAGTAAGTTTTGCAGACCCTGAACTGTCCAACATTCTTTCAGATTTTTTTTCTATCTCTGGTAACCCAGTTGCCTTCTGTTGCGAAATTCCACAGAGTTCCATCTGAGAATTTCCAGGTTTGACCATAAAGTAGGTAAAGTCCTAAAATGTTTCTTTGGACAGCATCCACAAGCCATTCAACCTTAGTTAATAATCTAAAACAGGTTTTATTAAGAGACAGAGTGTTAAAGAGGTGAAACGTGCAGACTTTGTGGGGAACACGTGCTCAGACACATGTAATGCCTTAGGGATTCCTGGACAAGTGACCAACAAGTCAAGAGAGAGTCAGGAGTGGTGATCTGAGGCCAAACAGGCAGGAGAATGTGGCTGCCTTAGCTCATGGCCTGGTTCCTGCTCACAGCAGAGTGAACCTGACAGAGGGCTGCCAAGATGACCAGGAACTAGAAACACCTGACATGAGAGGTTTAGACACCTGGGTTTGTTCTGCCTTAAAAAGAGGATTGATGTAGTGTCTTATTCCTTCCTTGAACTGCCTGATGGAGGAAGATGCCATACTCTTCTCAGAGGTGCACTCTGAGAAGGTGCATCAGTGAAAGGATGAGATGTTTTGGACAAAAGTTGCATGAAAGGAAAGTTAGATATAGGAAGTAGATCCTAAATCCTCCACTTTTTTCCCCATGCCTCAGACTCTAGGAGAGGGTCCCAAAGAGGTGGTGGGATTTCCATCCTTGGAGATACTTAAAACTCAGCTGAACATGGCCCGGCACAGCAAGCTCTAAGTTGGTCCTGCTTTGAGGGGTGGTTGGAGCAGAGACCTCCTTTATTCTACAGCTTTAAGATACATGCTAAGCCTCTCCACTTCTGATCTTCTGACATCTTCCCTCAGTTCCTCCCTGTTAGTACAGCAGAGCAGAAAAGTTCTTCTCTGGCCTTTGGGAAATAGTCCTAGAGCAGCTGCGTGTGATGTAGTACAAAAGACACATAATGACTGTCAAGATAGGACCCAAGTTTCTCTAGTGAGGGGTTCAAACTGGGAACACCTTGTTCAGCAGAATTTCTTCTAGTTGGATATTTATGTTCTTTGGACTTTCTCCGTGGTGCATTTACAGTGGCAAAGCAGCAACTATCTCAGGCTGCTTTAAGGAACATGTTCTGGCAGTTTTGTGGTACTGCATGCAGCAGGTTAAGCAGTCCAAGTCTCCCAAAGAGAGAGAAGCAAAGCAGTCACTGTTGTGCTTAGGGTGCAGTGTCCACAGAGGGAAGTAGAAAATACATGGAGAAATTGAAATGACAGACAGAAAGGCAGGCCATTTACTANGCCTCTGAAACTCTGATAAGAACCAGAAATAAACAAGCTCTGAAACAGCAGAAAGAAGTCTCATTTCATCTTTTCGGGACATGGGACACTGAAACAAGGAACACAGCCGGGTCAGATGTCAGGGGAAGAACATCAGCCCCCCGACAGACAGAAAGGCAGGCCATTTACTACATACCACAAGGAATTTGTAGGAGTAAAGTACACAGGGGTTAGAAAGTTGTCTACAGCATGAGTTACTGGTAGCAAAGGGGCACCAGAGCACAAGAAATAAAGAAAAAAAGAACTACTATTTTTCTTACAGCAACATCCTGCAGTCCAGCTCCATGTCATACATTATTGCTTAGTGCAACCTCATCTCAGAAAAACTTTTGATGTCTTGCAAGGGAAAAGCTATTGAGGAAGGAGGGTTTGCTGGAGACAGGGCTGCTGGTGGGGCAGACTGCAGGGCACAGAAACCATGTCTCTATATAGGATGTACTCTGCAGGACTGGATTGAGCTTGTCTTGATCACAAAGCAGAAGAGATGACACAAGCCAAGGGCTGGGAAGAGATTTGAAGGTCTACACCGGTGCATATTTCACTATGCAAAGAAAAACAGCAATTGTCCATCTGCATCATCAAACACAGCATCTAGAAAATGAGGTGAGGTAGAGCAGCAAAGGAACTGTTGTTGGGGTTGTGGCACTCTTTCCAGTGTGAGGCTCAGCACAAGGCAAGATCTTGGTCAGGTCCCAGTCCCACTGGGAAAGTGCATCTGTTTGTTTAGGATTCCAGGGATAGCACTGTGGATGTATTTTTTGGGAAAACCAAACCCAGCCAACATGCCTAATCCAGTCCTAGGTTGTTGAATGGACTGATTTCTAAGAAATGCCTGAGGGAAGAAGCCAAGTGGGTAATTTCCTTTGCCGGGGGTGATAAGTACCTCTTACCAATCCAAGTTCCATATCTGCTATCCTGATACAAAAGGTAGAGTGGGTCAGTGAAAACCCAAACCAGGCTAATACGGGGCCATCTTGAGGGCCAGCCTTCAGCTTTAATGAAAGAAGAGAAGCAGCTTCGGATTCCTGAGGTATTGCCAAAACCAGTCTGTGTTTTAATTTATAAGTTATAAAAAGAAAAATTTACTGGATAGCAACTTACACCACGCAGAACAGCTTGCTGCTGCCCACCAACCTATTTGAAATTGTTGTACAGGAGCATAAAAATAATTACATTTTTCAGGCTCAGCACATGCAGATTTTCACCACAATTTTTAATTTTGCCATTGGACTGAAAAGCCACTGAGGGCTTTTTCTCCCCAGCAGAGACAAAAAGATGCATTCCCATGGCAAGGTGAATGTGGTAGCCATTGGCAGCTCTGGAGCTCACATGGTTAAGTGCGTGCCTGTTTAGTTGTGTAGCCTAAATATCCGCTGGCGCTGTCGAATGCCACTGGAAAATGCAGATGTTTGGAGCCCTGCTGTTCATGATTAGGACTTTTCAAGGGTAACATGTGATGCATTATTGACCAGTTGAGTTTATGGAGAGGTTACAGTGTGCAAGCCCTAACAGAAGTGTGCTATAAATGATTTGGTTTTAAATCTCTTCTGAAGAGTGGTGCTGATGTGATTTTCATTTGCAACTGATTATTAGGCCATGCTTGACAGGCATTTGCTATTTATTTTGGCCTTGTTTGGTCAAGTGTGTGCATGTGTGTGCGAGCTGCTGGTTTTCTGTAGGATCATTTGCAGTCATTTCACAGCCTGCTACTGCCACAGGCTGCTTCTGGAGAAACAGTGCCCCCACCACCTGTCCTGTCTGCCCTTCACTTCTCCTGGTTGGACACCCCAGGGTCTGATAATGACACTTTATGTCCCATCTTTCATGACTTGCTGATGATTTTGGTGGAAACAGAAGCCTGTAGGAGACAGAATGAGTTGCCAAAGGGATGTGGGAGCAGAAGAGGGGATGGATGGTGCACCAGGAGAACACAGAAGCACTACAAGTGTTATTACCCCAGGGAGAGCGGTGGATGGTAATGGAAAGTGATCAGCAAATTTATCTAGCCCAGAGGTGCCCCTTGAGTTCATTGTGGCTTGGGCATAAAAAGAGAGTTTCTGAGTGGTTCCAGTAAGGAAGGAGTGACTATGTAAATATATAAATACTGAAATAAATATATAAACGCTGAAGAAGATTGGAAAATGCGAAAAAATCCCGAGGAATTGCTTGAAAATGGTTCTTTTAGGTCCAGGTTGAAGACTGCTAACAAAGGAACTTCTTTGGCACATTTTTTTTCCTTCATTCATAAGTATCTGTGAATCTCTCCTTTCTAAGGTTTGTGTGAATCAGATGATGGAGTGATGACTGCTCAGGCATGTATTTTGGAAGCATGATGGACTAAATGCTTTCCGTGGATTCTTCCTGCTGCTGTTGGTCCTGATGTCATCTGTGTCAGTGCTGTGTCTGAATGCTAACTCACCCTCTTTTTTTGTCACATTTGTCTTCTTGCAGGCATACATGCTGAAGTCATTTGAAATGAATGGCCTGCCCAAGGCGGTCCCTTTAAGTTTGCCTTACCAAGACTTCAGAAAAGATATGTGCAACTACTGGGAAAAGCCTAAGTTATCCCAGCGGATAAAGAAAGTTGATTTCTCAAATATTGTCTTGACTGCTCCTTGCAAACCTCTGGAACCTTATCTGGAAGTGAATGGAAAAGAGGAGGAGGAGGAGGAAGAAGATGAGGAAGACTATGAGGAGGAGGAAGATGAACAGGATGAGGGGGAGGAGGAGGAGGAGGGAAATGAGATTGACATGCACAGTGATTCCAGCAGTGACCTGAGTCAGAAGAGCACGGAGCGCAGCCAGGAGTGCGCACCATCCACACTCCTTGCTGATGACCAGAAGGGGTCCAAGGGCCGAGCATCCACTGCTGACGGGGACCTGGAGCTGGAGGAAGGCTCAAAAACATTAGTGCTGTTTTCACCAGGTGATCTGAAAAAGTCTCCAGTGGCCGCAGACTTACCTCCAGAAGTTGATCTGGGCACTCTTGCAGCACTGACACCTCAGAGCGAGCGGCCGCAGCCCTTGGGGAGCCAGCTGGATGTGTCTGAGCCAGGGACCCTTTCCTCAGTCCTTAAATCTGAACCAAAGCCTCCCGTGGCAGTGGCTACAGCTTCCTCCCCGTTTACCAAAGTTGAGCGCACATTTGTTCACATTGCTGAGAAGACCCACCTAAATGTGATGTCTTCCAGCGGGCAGCTGATGCGGCACGAGGAGTACTGCCCGCTGGGGCAGTTCGAGGAGGTCATCATCGAGGAGGAGCTGGAGGACAACCTGGTGCTGGTGGAGAACGGGAGCATCCATTCGGGGCTGGAAGGGGCAGAGACGGAGAGCTGCGCGCTTTCGGCCAATCACATTGAGACCACCTCAGAGACTGTGGGGGAGCAGCCGGCCCTTCCCAATGGTGTGCCAAAGCTTCCCGAGGACAAGCCGGAGCTCTCCGGCAAAGCGGCGCTCTCGCTGGATTTGGAAGAGCCTGATAAGGTGGCTACAAGGGAGCCTGGCCTCGAGAAGGCGGCATCAGCAACAGAACACCTGAAGCGAGCAGAGACCCTCCTCGAGACGCCACAGCAGGGCCCCAGGAGGCCGCTGGGCTCCAGGTATAGAAGTCGGATACCCATTTTGTTCTCTGAGGAGGACACTGGCTCAGACCTTTCAACTTCACTCTCGGCCAAAGAAAGGCTTTATAAGAGGGCAAAGCAACCTGACCTGGCTCGCCTGGTGATGGAGAAGAGACAGAGCCGCCTCCTCCGGCTGGCCTCAGGTGCCTCCTCCTCAGCCTCCTCCAGCGACGAGCGGCGGCGAGCCTCCGAAACCCTGTCAGCCACCGGTTCTGAGGAGGACACCCACGACTCTGACGACTCCATCCCACGGAAGGGAGAGAAAAAGGCTGCGCTGCTGGGGAGAGAAGAGAGAGCCATAAGCACAAGGAGCAGAATTCCTCGTCCCATTGTGCCAGTGAAAATGCCACTGGAGGTGGCGAGGTCGGAGAGCTCCGTGGCCGCTGCGATGGCAGGGCTGTGCGGCTCCCCGCAGGATGCAGCTGCTGCCTGCAGGTAAGACCAAAGTGGTGAGAAATGCAGAGCTGGGCTTGTTGAGGAGACACAGCCAGGGTTTTCCTCATCTCCCATGACTTCATCCTTTACTTGGCTCGAATGCAGAGTCCATCCTTGTTTCCTGCAGTCATTTCAGCTTGCAGGTGTGTGAAATACTCACCTCTCTGTCTTCTTTTTCTCAAGCCTCTCTTCTCTTGCCCTGGCTTTGAGACCTTTCCTTTTACAAGTCCTTTCACTTGTTCTGCTAATAGCAGATGTCCTCAGTTTTGCAGCACAGCCATGACTCTGCAGGGAGATCTGGCCTGACTATTGTGATTAGAGCTGCAAGGGCAGCAAGGCTGCCAGCTGGGATTGCCTCAGTTGGTTTATCTTCCATCACAGTTACCATCAGAGGCCAACTGGTACAGTCCAATTCGCCCACATTCCCAAATTGTATCTCCTGCCTTGGAAGAGGTTGCTACATCCCTTCTGCATGCTAAGAAGAGCCCCAGATACCATGCCTGCATGTTGACTCAGAGGGTGTTGACGCAAAGGATCAGGGCAAACACTTACCAGTTAACTGCATTGAGTTACAGGATGGTTTTCAAGCTAGTGCCCCATCTGGTTCACAGCGTAGGTTCTGCCATCCTGGTGCTGGAGACTCCTTGTAATTGCCTGGCAACATTCATGCCAATCCTGCCAGGAGCCAAACAGCCCCTTGCAAAACTCCCCTTCATCCTCCCTCTTTTCTTCCCCTGCAGGCTTCAGACACAGAGACCAGCTGGAAGTGTCCCATCTGAGGGCCGAACAACACAGGTACAAAGTCGGCTTCCTTCGTCACCAAGTTCCACTTCTCTTCCTCCACGGAGCAGCTCACAGAGATCCAGCGGTGCATCCCCTCGGAGCCCTGTCCTTCCTTCCAGGAACCCCAGTACTTCCCCCAGAAGCCAGCTGCTGCCTCGGAGGGAAAGTCCCTCTCCCTGCCGACAGCATAAACCAGGGACTGCTCCTCAGCGAGTTCCTCCTTCCCCCCGACCTCAGCCCTCAGCTCAGGCCCCGGGGCCTACAGGAGATTCCCTGCCATCTCCTGGTGTGGCCAAAAAACGACAAAGAGGAAAAACCCAGACTCAAAGTCCAGCAACCAAAGGAAAGCAGGTGTCCCTGGAAAGTAAGGCAGCTGCCAGATAATGACCTTCTTCTGCAAGCCCAACAGACTGGGTAACTTCTGCATATAGTATACACTTGAGATGCTGCAGCACAGCCTTCCATGCTGGACCCACGAGTGTATAGCAGTAGCTGTACTTGAATGCTTCACTCACTCTCACCCCACACCGCAATCAGCTCCCAGGGGCCTGGCAGCCTCTGAGCCACGGAGCCTTTCCAAGGGAGACACCCAGCCCGCAGCTCACGCTTGCTAACGCACAGCACCAAACCGTGACCCAGGCAGCCTGCCCAGTGCCTGACCTGCCTCCCTCCCCAGGGATTCCCCTCCCTGTTAGCAATACCAGTCCTCAACACCGACTCCAGCTGTGGAAAGAGGAGCAGAGGTGATGAGAGCAAGGCTTGCTAAAGAGGAAGGTTCCTGTCCTTCAGGCAGCTGCCTCCTTTCTCCTTGCTGGGGAAACACCAGCCTTGGTCGCCACCATCTCCCTGAGTGTTGGCTCACCTCCCACCACCTGTGTTAGGAAGGGATTGCCACTGGCTTATTTAAGAGGGATGGATGCATCCTTGTGTACTGAGATGAGAGAAGGGGCGAGGAGGAGAGGGCTCTTCTCTCCTTTCCAGAGATGCCTCTACAGGTGGGAATTAGGAGTCAGATGGGTCTTGCTGGATGCTCCTACCTGCTCTCGTATGTCCCTCAGAGGAGGCTGTCTAGCATTGCTGCTCAGACACTGCTGCTGTTTCAGCATGTGCCTGTGTGGTGAGTACTTAGATGAAAGTCAGGATGCGTTGGCAGCTTGCTGAGAAATCAAGAGCTCTTGCTAATTAATGTAGAAGGGAGCACACTGCAACCACTTCTGTCACAAATACCAAACTGATCTGTGGACACCACGTCTCCCAGCAAGGGTGGTTCCTCTCAGCCTGAGCGTGGTTATTGCCACACACCTGTAGTCCACCAAACACAGCTCCGTTGTGAAGAAGTGAATAGTCACTGGATGCCTTTAGCCTAGGTGCCCCTTGCACCTGAATTCCTTGTGTTTTATTGTCACACTCTTGGTGTTTGTGAATTTTGGCACTGTGGTTGAAAGTTCCCCTACACGGCAGGGTGGGAAATTATTATCCTATAGTCTACCCAAAACCTGCTGCTTTGCAGTGAGAGGTTTCCTGGCATGCCATGGGTACCTTGTGCATTTCTCTCTGAGGGGACAGTGGGCTGAGTGGCAGAGGTGGGGTTTATGTCTTTTCCTTGGTGCTCACCTCTGCCACATGTTGAGGAAGGACAATGAGAACATAAAAGCAAGGGCTGTGCTCTTCAAGTAATATTATCTGAGCAGAAGCTTAGCACTCAGCTAGAGCTAAATCAACCAACCATTTAGCCCCCAGACTAATTAGGAAGGCTTAAAATGAAAGAAAGGAGGACTGACACCTGTCTGATCTTGATGAGATCTTGAAGTAGACAAAATTTTCCCCACACCTCATAGGAGACAACACTCCAGACCCAAATACTTTGTGCTTCACACCATTGTCATTCCTAAGAGAGGCTTTGCATAAAGCAGAACAAAAATAGAACTGCTCTGTACACCCATTCCTGCAGTTGCAACTACCTGCAAATATTTACTATTTGCAGAGAACAAAGCTTGACAGCAGAATCTGAACAGTAATAACCTTGGTTCATTTGAACATGAATGCAAACAGTCACACTGATGGCCATCAAGTTCAAGGCATCCTGAAGTTGTTCATAGGCACAAGAGTCCTGGAGAGGAGTATGAGAGCTGTGAGAGGGTGGCTGGGAGAAAAGGGTACTCCTTGCACACCTGAACAGGGAAATGTGCACAAACAGGAGACAGGAATTACCTCTTTATATGACAGTCTCAGTGTTGACCAACACTAAGAATTTATTTCACCTAGCTCAAAGTGTTTTCCATTGATGTGCTTCACCCTGGTCAAGTAAGCAGCACAGCTTAGTCTGAAAACATGCCCTCATCTTTGCAGAGCAGCACTGGAAGCTCCGAGGGAACTCAGGTTGTGGTCTGATGGGCTGAGCTGATGTTGCCATCAAAAGCAACATCCCTCCCAGTTCCAGCTGCTTCATTGCACAGTTCCACCACATTCACACTGCAGCAGCTGTTGGATAAAGTGGCTGGAAATGCTGATCCAGCACAACACGAGCTGCTCTGATTCACCAGTTTGGTTTTCATCTGCTTCATTTCATCACTCTGGTTCACCATTTGCAGGAGAAGGAGAGGATAGACAGTGTGACCACTTATTCTGGTGGCACTATAACTTTCTGTGAGTTTGAAGTGTGGGTCAGACTAGAACCTAAGTATGCGCTGCAGGTTTAGAAACTAGAAAATAGAATTAACCCAAAGACAGATTCTTTCCAGAAATATAAATCATAATGAGATTCCTATTAATTTATTGGAGGGTTATTAATTTTAGAGTGCTCAGATGGTAAGCCTTGGTTGTGAAGCCTTTACCAGATGCTCCACCCAGGTCTTAGATGCATCTTGGAAAGAGAACTACAGGGCTATTAACAGGGCTAGCAAACCTGCCTCATCATGGGAAGCCAATAAAGCACAATCAGAGTATTTGTTCAGGAAAAAGTTTAAAGGACAGTTTTCTGTGGCCCTATGTCAGGAGGGAAGCTCCAGGGCACAGATAAGGCTGGGTTGGACAGGGCGCTGAGCATCCTGGTCTAGTGGATGGCGTCCCTGCCCATGGCAGGGAGGCTCAAACTGGATGATCTTTAAGGTCCCTTCCAACACAAACCATTCCTGTGGTTCTGTGGTCTTCCTCTGGCACATGAAAGCAGGGAAGACAGAGCAGCCAAGAACAGCAGATGAAGAAATTGGGCAGGCTTTTAATTGTGAAACAACCATCCAGTGAAATCTTTCACAGGACTGTGGGGACTTTTTCTTATTAAAAGGTTTCTGTGAAACCGAGCTGTCTTCTAAGAGGTCTTTCTACTATGACCCAACTGCAAGAAGCAGGCAGGATGCTGGTGATACCAAGGTATCATCTCTCTCTGTGGTACAGGTCCCGCTGGGACACATGCCAAAGCTGGTAGATACTGGAGAGCCACCTGACAGTCTTACAGGTTCCAGAAAGCCAAGGAAAGATGGCCAGGACAGAAAATAACAGCTGTTCACAGTGTTGTTTGACAGGACTGGGCTGAGGGTGCAGCTGAGTCCACAGAGATCTGAGACCAGCATGAGTGATCTCTCCTTGTGGCTGTGCTACCAGACTCCCTACCCCTGCACAGCCCTGCTTCCCAGCTGCCCCTGGCATGGAGGGCAGCAGGAGAGTGCATCAACAGCATGGTGCTCCCCAGGTCATGTCCTCTGGGATGGAGGTGCTCCTGTCACTGGGGAGCAGCACACACAGAATTTCACATTCCTCATGTGTGTCTCTTGAAGAATTTTCTGGCAGCAGGGGTGCTCTCTGCTAGTATTACTGAGAAAACAATCCTTCAGAAGGGTCAACAGCCCCTCTGGGTCCTCTCTTCTTCCGCTGCCCTGCAGGAAAGTTGGAAAGGCACCTGCCATAGTTGGAGCAAACAGAGGAGATCATGTCTGGGGACAATAGGGAGTGAGGCCCGTGATGTTAGGGAGAAGTTAGGTGGTTGAGGAATACCAGAGGATCTTGTCTGGCATCACAGGACATGGTGGGCTGTCACATCCCAGAAAGGTGGGAGAGACCCTGCTGTTCTCTGCTGTGAGTCATGTGCAAGCTCTGTCAAGCCTTGAGGGCACATAGGGCTGCTCAAACACTGCTGGGGGTGTGTGGCTGTGTCCTTGCTTCACTGCAGAGAAGAGAAGATGGAGGAGAAGAGGGAGCTGACCAGAGCAGAGGAAATGGCTAGGAAGAATAAAAAAACCTGTGAGGGATTAGGGGAAGAGAAGCCGGTTTCCCAGCACTCTCATGTTTGTGGGAATTTCTAGGAACAGTCTGATACTATGTGTTTCCCCATCAGCGTCTTTGCTGCAGGATCTGTCCTGGCCAGCTGCAGGGGATTGTGCCCATGTGTGTTTTGAGGGAACTCCTGGGACAGGCCACCACTCTTCCTTCATCTCTGTGTTCATCTGCACGGGTAGGGACAGACAGGTCTTGTTCATCTGTATCGGGACTACAAGAGTCTTTGGGACTGCCTGGTGTCATGCTGAGTTCTCACTCTGCAGGGGCCTTGCCCACCAGCCAAGAAGATGGCACTCTGGCTGGTGGAAAGGAGCCAGTGGCTGCTGTCTGGCCAGGAGCTGCCTGTGAAGAAACGTGGATACAAGGGGGATGTGCCAAGTGGGGCATCTGAAAGGCAGTTCTCAAAGCCAAGCCAGTGTGGCATTGGATTATATGAGCAGAGGGAGGAAAAGGACAGATGGCACCAGTCAGACTGCTACTGTGGAGAGGCTCAAACACACGGATGGATGGAGCTGCTTAACTGATTTGTCTGGTTGGCAGCACAGGCACTTCTACTTGCCTTGGTGCAGAAGGTGTTTCGGTGGCAAATATCTCTGGGTCAGTTGTGCTTGGAATCAGTGAGAGGCAGGAGACTTTGCTTGCCCTTTCTAAGTAAAGAATATTATAATATATATATAATTATAACAATATAAGTAGTGACCATTATATATAGTGACTAAAGGTTAAAAAGCATCCTGCTACCTTCAGAGAAGTCTCATGTGACTTCAGATGTGCGCAGGGCTGACTTCTGTGTGCAGTGAATGTGGATGGGGGAACAGGGTACCACTCTACCAAAGTGCATGTCAGCTGTGAGGCTCCACCTGCCTGAGCACAAACCAGGGCCAAAACATGCCAGCCTGGGTGGCTGACAGCTGTCCTGCTTGCCACCAGACCCGCAACAGCTGCTGGACTGACACACAGCTCTGTGGGGCACGGATCAGGATCTGGAGCATCGCTGTTCACCTGGCTGTCCCAGCTAACACAAGCATTGAAAGTTTGGTGGTGAAACATTTTGGTCCAAAGCAGGTTGTGTTGGGGCAAGAAAATCTTTCACATTTCTCCTTTCCAACACAGAGGTGTTTTCTCACTGTAGATCCTGGGCAGCTCCAGTAGCAGCTCAGTGGTCCCTCAGCACACTTCTTTTTTCTCTGTATAGTTCATTGACCCATGGCATGATCCCACCACTATTCCACATGCACAGACACCGATGCCCACATAAGGCCTTGCCCCACACATCGGTCACCTGCAGTTAAAATAATCCTGTGAACACAGTAAAAGTCCCATTGTGGACATAATGAGTTTGGTATCAAATGAGGTTCTTCTGGCTGAACTGAAACATGCCCATGCTCCAGCACTGCTAGGCTGGTCTGACAAAGCCCACGGGGACCACCTGAGACTTTGCAAGCACCTTTGGTTCCATCTGTTTGCCAGCTACTCCACATGAGGAAGGGAGCTTGGGCTGCTGTTCAGGCCCTTTCCTCGTGTGCTCTGTGTCTGTGGCTGGGCTGCTGGGTGAAAGCCCGTGGGCTCCTTGGGTGCTGGCTCCCGATGTCCTCTGCAGAGCCCCACTGGCTCTTCAGCAGCAGCAGGTGCTGCACTGCAAGGGGCTGGGACTATGCTGGCAGTGGCAGCAGAGCCAGCTGACGTTAAGACCTCCATGAGCATTGGGGTTGGTAGTTTAGTGAGGCCAGGGAGTAGCTCTGCCTGCAGACTGAGGTGAGCTGTGATCCCAAGTACAGCCAGAATTCCATGAAATGACAGTGATTTATACACCATCACTTTCCTGTCACTTCATTCCTGATGTAGCTCCTCTAGCAAATCTTGTCTTCAAAGTCACTGTTCCCTCCAGGTCAGTCCCTCTCTGCCTAGGGGCTCGAAGCCCTCCTATTTTCTGCAGAGCCTGCAGCAGACTTGGCCATCAACCTGTGCAGCAGGCCCTGCTCCATGCAGGCCAGTGCTCTGGGTCATAAGGAGGAACAATTTTCCTTTTATTTCTGGAGCTGCAAATGGCTGGAAAACAGGTTTAAACTAAACACTGATGCCCTCTGTGCTGAAAGGAGGAAGGGAGCTACCAAAGCAAATCCAGAGCTGGGTTCCTGGTAGGGAACAAGATAATAACTCCTCCTACTCTGAGTTCCTGAACCAGAGGGGCCTCAGGGGTGAGAGCTCTGGTTTGGCGAGGATACTGCGGGACTGGTGTCAGCACAGTGCTCCTCAGTGGCTGCTCTGCCTCTGGCTTGGCCCATCCTGCCCTGCCTGGAGCACAGGGAACTCTGGCACAGGTTCCCTGAAGGAGGCTGGGGCTTATGTCCTCAGGAATGCACGGCTTGGGACCATCCCTGCAGATGGTGGGATGAGTTCTGCAGGATGTGGGTGTACCCCTGTGTGTGAAACCAGTGTCGGCAGGACTGCTGTGCTATGGGACCTGCTGCTTCTTCTCCAGACAGGAATTGGAGCTGGAAACACAGATAATTTTATGTATCTCCTTTTAACACAATAGCATGTGACTCTACACTCAGACGTCGTACCTGGCGCACCAATGTTTTCCTTCGCCTCTGGCACACTCTGGAGACAGGACTTCTGCTCCGTGGTACTGCCTGCCTGGAAATGTGACTGAATCCCAAGGCTAAATCTCTCTACATATCTTCTTTGCATTCTTTAGGAAAGCAGCTGGAGAATGTTTACACACTGCAAACAGAATGTAGGACTCCGACTGAGGAACCACAATCTGGTTCAACTGCATGGCAAATTTCTTGGCCATAAAATCTGGCATGCATCACAGAAGCCCTGTCTGTGTACAGACCCACCTGGAATTTGTCTTAATTTCAGATCACATCTTAAAAAAAAATAAATGATGATGACATTTCTTGTTCATATCAGACACAGTTGTCATTAGATTTGTTATTAAAAGGGGATTCTGGATCATGCCATTAAAAGCCTGTCTACCTTTTCACTGGTGTCTTCTCCTGTTTATTGGTGTTGCAAGACATGTTCCTTCACCTTGAACATTGTTTACAACCACACTGCAGGCAGCCATCCATTCCCAAAACAGCATTTGTAAGAGAGAAGAGCCTGCTTCTTTAACAACAACAACAACGACAAAACTAAAAAATACACTTCTGCAAAGTCTAGATACCACAGTTAAGTAACATTCGCAGAGATGTTGGACTTGCATATTAATATGTGGGAAGTGGAGCAAAAGCAAACCAGTAACTTGGCATGGTTTGACTTTTAATACTCTCTGGCCATCTGATGTTTAAGCTGAGGACAGTTTTTACAACATTCCCTTTACCACATGTTAGTTACCTCATGCCTATGGTGTGCAGACCACATCCAGGGGTGTGTAGTAGCAGTTTGTTAGCCATCTTTGGGATGGGGTGGTGGAAGAGGGAACAGAAAAGAATAAAAGAGAAGTGCTCCCTTGGAAAGATGTTCCTGTGATGACAGATTTTAATCTTTCTCCTGTAGCCAAAAGAAAACACATTTGACTCCAGTGTAGAATCCAAAATCATAAAAATAAACACTGGGGTGTAAAAGCTCCTAAAAGTCTGTGTCAGGAACAGGCAGATGAAAATTGAAGCTGAGCAGCATGAACTGGGAAATTGAGAAGTATTTCAGAACTGCGTGGATGAGCTGCCAGCAGGAGGGGCTGCCAGAGGGGCTTCATCACCACCCTGTATGGTGAAATGAGAGGTTCTCTGGAAGGCAGGTTTGTCAGGAACAACGTGCTGGGTACAGTCTCTGCCTTTGTCAAGTGAGAAGGAGTGGAGGAAGGAACTAAAACAGGCTGCTCATGTTGGAACAGCCTCACAAAATAGGAAAAGACAGGTTTGCAGGAGGAGGTGGAATCTTTACTCGGTGCAGCTTTTGTTACATCTGGAAAAACCAAAGAGACTGTTGGGCTCAGAGATGCTTCTTCTGCAATCACCTTGAGGTATTTCAAGACAAGAAAAGCCCCAGTGCAGATGAGACAAGCCACAGGAGTGCCTCAGCACTACAGTGGAAGCCTGCACTGCAAGGAAATGCTTATTATTCCCAACCTTACATTCATCCACCCTTCTAATGTCAGCGGGAGGCTGCCATGGACTCTCACCATGGGGCTCTGGAGTCAGCTGGGCCCAAGGACAGCTGGACCCAAGGACCCTTTCTCATGCCAATGAGAAAAAGTCCTTCAAGCCTGTAGCTTCAAGGAAGCTGCCAAAATGTGTCAGGTTGCAGAGAGCACCTGGAGACCACGAGACACTTAAGCATCCACACAGGTTTCATCATGTACAAAAAGTGTTCAAAGAAAATAATGCAGTTGAGTCCAGCTGTTTAAATTCACTAATTCATGTTTGAAACAATGAGATAAAGCCTCAGATTTAAAATAACAGGCTAAATGAGCCCAAAACCTTGTGGTGTGATGTCTATAGCCTCATAGGATAATTCAGGCTGGAAGAGACCTCTGATATTACATTGGAATTTTAACCTAAAGCATAGATGTAAATTGAAAGCTGCCAATAAGCAAGCAGTTTGGGACAGTGCATCTCATAGGAGTAGTCACAAGAACTGCATCCTCAAACAAGGAATAGGTTGGAGTCAATAAGACCATCTGGAAAGTAATACCAGATGCCCTGCTCCCTTTCCCATGTTTCTTGCTAACGTGGGAGATGGACTAGTGGGTGAGTTTCTTATTGATTCAAGGGGAGCCTGAGTCAGTTCTTAGATTGTTGAAACTGCAAAATGCAAAGGATCCCCATTCAAACACAGGGCAGAAAAATCAAAGCTGAAAGTCTTGGTGACCCAAGATAGGAGCTAGGAGATGCTTAGATTAAATGAGAAAGATGGTGGAACAAGGTAATTTGTGGAGGAAGATGATCAATGAAGGAAGGCAGAGAAGTTCAAACACTGAAGGTGTGGTGCTGCTGCTTCCCTGGACACTGCAGCTTTTCTTTACTGCTTCTGGGGAGGAACCCACTGGGAAGGGGAGGAAATGCAGGATAGAGCTGTGGAGCTGTTGGGACCTGACAAGTACACAGCCACATTGGCAGAGAAACACTGTCAGGGTGAGCCTTGGACCTCGCTTCACCCACGCAGTAATTCCCTACAAACCGCTCTCATCATCTCCCCATCTGTACTTTCAGTTCAAGTGTGTGACTGTGTGTATTTTCACTCCCACACCTTTACTGTCTGCACAGGCTTTCCAAAAACACTGATCCAGCCAGTGATAAAGCCTGCTCCAAGCTCCCAGTGTAGCATTCCCTGAGTTTTTGATGTAAAACCCTGGCCCTTCAGGGCATCAGGGCCCCAAGGGTAATAATGGTTGTTTCTGCTCTTCACGTGCCACCAAATACCTTCTGCTTATGGCCCAGGACCTCATTTCTGCCCAGGCCTGTGCCTCCCATCCATCTGAGCTGGGTTAGACGTATTCCTGCTTCCTGCCCTGGGAGCTGCATGGACCTTAGACCTGCCTGGTTGTATCCAACCCTTCTCCTGCTCCAGACCAAGCTCTCTGGAGGGACTCTGGTCCTGGTTCACCCTCTCGCTGTGTCTGGAGCTGTTGATCAGCTCTGTCCCACCCCTGGCTCTGCCAGCCATGCTGAGGCTCTCTGGGTCTGTCCCCAGTTAAGGAAGACATGGCCAGTGCTGGAGTCTTCCCAGCTCCTAGGTCATCATTCCCTGCTCATGCTGCTCCCTGAACCAGTGGGTTTGCTTTGAGTTCCCTGGAAATGTTTTACATCACAGAGGATCATCCTGTCTAAGTGAGGGTGATTTAATCAAATTTAATCTCACCCCTGAAAACATTTGATCCTGTCTGGACTTCCTATTCCTGCTGTGTCTTTCTTTCCCTGACTGAAAGAACAGTTTGGATTTTCCCTTTCCTCAGTAAAATGCAGCCAAATAATTTGGGCTGAATCTTTGACCTGTTACAGTTTCCCAACAGCACCAGTTAGAGGAAAATGACATGAAAAAGAAGGGGCATGAGACAGGTCTGGGAGATCTGTCTGGGAAGCAGGAAGCATGCAAGTGCTGGCTGTGGATCCATGATCTCCCAGAGCAAAAGACATGGAAGTGGCTTATGTCCTCTCACACTAAGGTAGAATCAATGTTTGTATTTATGACAGGCAAGAAAAGCAGCTTTGGCCAGAACCAGTTTCCTTACAAAACAGTTGTCATTTGTGCAGTCAAGTGAAACAGCTGCACACAAGACAACTGCAAGCAATGAAAAGCAGAGCCTTGTTAACGTGGCACCAACTCAGAATGGCATAAACTCCCTTTTTTCTGACTAAACAAAGACCTTCAGGAGCCTCAGGACATCTTTGTTGGCTGCACCTTTCTTCAGCTGAGCCACAAAATCTGCTGTGCACACATCCTGCCAAGAGCATTTGGACGCGCTGCTGCAGCACAGTGAACCTTAGACTGACACTGCAGGAATCCTCAACTGACACTGCCAGCTCTGTGGGATCTCCCTGTCTAAACTGCCTTAACAAATTACAGAAAAAAGGGAGCCTTCCTGTGTGTGCCACATCTCCCTCCTGCAGGCATCAGCCTGCACTGAGCTGCAGTGACAAGGGGACACTTCTGCTCTCTGATAGCAAGTCTAGCTCACCGGCTCTGATGAACATAGATTTTCATAGCACTTAGATGTAACTTGGAGAGAAGGGAGGATCTCAGGATCTGCAGCTTTCCCATAGGAGAAAATTACAATTTAAGCACCAGCCTGCTGGTGATCTCCAGCTACTCTGCAGCAGTTGAGATGCCTGTGGGGTGGCTCCAGTTGCTAAAGGAGCAAATCAGCACCTGCACCATTCAGGCTATTGAAGCTCCATAGAAGGTGTTAGGATATTACTGCTGGAAACAGAAGAGTTAACACATTAGTGACCAAATAATAATCCAACCCTCTCAACAAGTAGCTGGCATCCTGAAAAGGAGGAGAAAGTAAGATTGCAAAAGAAAGTGGTACATGTGTGAAGTAAAAAGTAAACTCTTGTTTGCAGCATTATGTGTGACAGCAGCAGCAGAGGAGTCTGACTGCTCTCACAGGGCATGCCCAAGCTGTTTGAGTCAGGTCTAATTAACCAAGTTGTTCATTCAGTCAAGTCAGTCACAGCCTTTGCACATGTGTTGGTCATTAACTGGTGACTGGTTAAAGGAGCACATTTGGGTTAAAGAAATACAGCAATGTACATTTTGAACAATGCAGTATGAGCAGCAGAGCCCCAGGAGTTGCAGAACAGTGATCTGTAATCTCATTTCTGATGGAGAGACTGGATCTGTTTGCAGTTTAAATATGCAGCAGCACATCAATTAGAGTTTCTCTTCCTTGCTTTTACAAGACCGGTGGTGAAGAAGAATAATTTGTCCTTTAGTTCATCATCGTAAGATCAGCTTAAACTGTAACCCTGGAGGCACAGCATTGTCAGTGTCCCTGCTTCACTCCTGTGTGCTTCCTTCACGCCTGTCCTGGGATGAGCACTGCAGTAGCTCCTACCAAGCACTGGGGCAGCACATTAGTGAAACATGGGTGGCCAGGCATGCTGCTGAAAAGGGGAAAGTTCTCTTAAGGTCACAGCTCGTGGTGTTCTGCTCAGTGCCCTCGCAGCACGTAATGTCTGGGCGACACCCGGTCTGGGCCATCGGCCACAGCAGGAGACCTGTGAAAAGCTTCTTTGGATCTCCTCATCCCTACCTGCTGCTCTACAGCCCCTTCTCCTCCGCCCTTGGCTGCAGGGCAAGGCAGTGCAGACAGGCAGCTCCCGGCACCACTTCCAGCTTTCCCTGTGCCCAGACTCTTGCTGTGCCTGCATCCCAGCACCAAACGCCCGGGTGAATGGCCAAACTGGAGCTGCTTTAATGCAGAGCATGTCCCGGGGCAACAGCTTGGAGAAAGGTTGGAGATGATGCATCAGCACCTACCAGCACTCAAGACTGCAGGGCTGGTGGATGAGGGAGGGCACAGACGGCGAGGAGGGAGGCACAGAGTGTGAAAATGCAGTGGGAGATAACTTAGAGCAAGCTCTACTGCTCTACTTCTTCAGTCATAGCCTTCAGAGGGTGCTGCCCCTGCTTCCTGGGTGATGCCCCTGAGCTTAGGACACAACCTTCTGGGATGTGTTATCCCCATGGGCCCAGTCTGTCCAGAGCACTCGCTGCCAGGGAAGCAGGTCCATGTCTTGTCCCCAGGTGTGAGGGGGATGTGAAGGGACTTGCAGGAGAAGGTCCTGCAGGGACCCCGGGCAGAGTCAGTCCCTTCTCCCACTGCTTTGCGTTTAACTGCCCCAATCTCATCCCCAGCCTGTGCAGCAGCACCTGTGGCCCTGTCATGGGCTGCACAATCACTCCTTTGGCTGTCACATCGGTGCCCAGCACAGGGCTGGACCCTGCAGAGTCTGTCACAGCCCCCAGTGTGACAGGCACAGCCTCTCTGCGTGCCACCACTGCAGCTCCCTTCAACTCCTTGCCTGTGTCCTGGGAAAACACCTTTCCAGGTGGAGAAAGGGACTTTGTGAGGAAACATTTTCACTTTTTCCATTCTTTGCTGGGCACAGGTGAGCAGGTGGCCTTCACCCACCTTTTCACCCCAAAGGGGACCCCCCTGCTTGCATCCATCCTGAGACACATCTCCCTTGCAGGCACCCTCTCAGCCTCTCTGCACTCCCTGCTCCAAGGGCATGACTTGACACAAACCACACCAAAACACACTTAGCTGGTGCTCAGCAGCCAGCGTTGGTGTCCTTGGATGTCCTGACACAGTGGGACACCCCTGCTCTTCCAGAGGCCTCTGTCATGGTCCAGCAGGTCTGGCTGGTGACCAGCTCACACCAGGCAGAGCTTGGTGCAGCACCTGGGACCTTCACACGAGACATGAGAGCGCTCTCACAGTACTCTCCCCACAGCCTCCCTTCCTAATGTCCCTCTCCCAGCAGGAGAAAAGGACTCCAAAAAGAGCAAGTGCCTTGTGCTGGGTCCGTTTAAAAGGGATGTGTTGTGGGCAGACAGGATAATTTCTTTGGCTATACCCCAAGTGGAGAGTTTCACTGTGACTTTTGACACCTTTCGGCAAGGTCTCAAAGTCCAAAGCGGTGGCTGTATGAAAAGCCATGGGAAGTTGAGCTCTGAGAACAGAGGCTGCTTTTGAAGCTCATGTTGCTGCTCCTTGGTACATAGCTGCTCTGAATGAGCAAACTCCACAGGAAAGATGAAATTTGAGGATCTCTTGCTGGAAATTGGGGGCTTTGGCAGATTCCAGATTTTAATTTTGGCTGTCCTCTGCCTCCTAAGAATCAATCTTCCCATGCATTTCCTGCTGCACAATTTTCTTGCTGCTACCCCCTCTCATCACTGTGCAATTCCACACCAAGAGGCATTTGGGAATCTCACCATGGAGGAAGTTCTGCTCATCAGCATCCCTCGGAAGCCTGATGGCACTTTCAGCTCCTGTGAGATGTTCTCACAGCCTCAGTTTCACCTGCTGCTCAACTCCTCTCTGCAACCAGAAAACAAATCCATCATCCAGCACTGCCAGCACGGATGGGTCTATGATCACTCGCAATTCACCTCCACCATCTCCACCCAGGTAATTCCTGGCCTGTGATCCAGACAAAAATGAAATTAACTCTGTGCTTTGAGGAGCAGATGGAGAGGTGTTTGCTGAGTGCACAGAGTGAAAGAGAAATCTGTGCATTGTGACCAGTGGACATGACCTGTTTAGAGAAGATGTCCTGGGAGGGGGAAGCTCTCTGAAGCTCAGTGTTACGAGCTAACATTTATTAATATTATTTTTTTGAGCATCTCGTCTTGCTTAGATTGATGCCAGCATTTCTCTTTATAACCATCCTAACTTCTCCAGATGATTGAGAGATTCAGGATGGGGTCAGGTGGCAGGGGAAAGACACAGATATAGGATTTTCTCTGTATGGGCCACATGGTATTTGCACAGGATTGCATCCTGTCAGGGTTTCATATGAGCTCTTGACTTCCTTTCTTGGTTTTCCAAACACTTTATAACTTGTTGCCTTGGCCACCCCTCGTCACTGATCTTCACCTTCCTCCTCTTCTCCCCAGGGCCATGCTGCCTCTCTTCTCTTACCACCAGTATCTCTCTGCCTAATTAAATGTTCTCTCTGTGGGTCTTCCATTGATATGGAGCTCATAACCAGCCCTAACCTTAAGTTTGCAAAAGGTCCCTGCCCATCAAATATTAACCACTCGCCTTCTGAAACACTTTTCCAGGGCTAGCAGTGATACCTCTGGGTGTTAATGCTTTACTTTCTTTGGAAAACAGTCCAAATAACACAAGGCCTCAGGGAAGGGAAAATCTGGTCAGGCAAAAGGGGCACAGTTGGGTTGGACAGAGCTGGCCGTCTCAGTAAGAGCAGGGACAAGTCTTAGCCTGGAGCTGGGGCTTCCTCTCCATCTCCCAACCACTCCTGCTTTCATCAGGCACAGAGGTGGGTGCACTGGGTCTGTATCTCATTTCTGCACTGCTTCAGGGAGAAAGATGTGAAGCAGTCCTGGGAAAGGGCAGAAGGAGGTACTCTGCCTCATGGAACCTCACAATGCTGCACCCATGGGCCAGTGGCCTCAGGCCCTGTTCAAGGAACCAGGGCTTTCTCTGGAAAACTGGTTTTGTAACAGGAAAGGTTGCTCAAGGTCTGTCTGGCCTCATCAGAGAGGCTGCTAGTCTGGGTTGATGATTAAGTTAAGTCTTGACACATTTGCACACAGAGAAAATGAACTCTGCAGCTTGGCCTCAGCATTCTGTAGTGATTAGTGGTATTTGCACTTTCAAGAAAGTAAAATTGTTCATTTACTTAACTAGGATGAATGTCCAAACTTCTCAGCAAGAAATCAAGAGGTTAGCATTATGAGCAAGAATTTGACCTCGCTTCCCCTCTGCCCTCCTTCTTCCCTGCACAGACAGCTTCCAAGGGAACTGATCAGGGCAACAGAAACTGGTTATCAACACGACATTCCCTAATGCACACAGAAGGGTGTGACAGCTCACTACATGGACACCCTACAAAATGCCCAGCTCACCAGGGCAGTCTCAGGGGCACAACAGAGGGAGCTGGGGCAGACTTGCAGCTGAGCAGATCTTGCAGAGGTCAGGAGAAGAAAAAAGGGGAGCTCTCCATGGGTGGTACCCTGGAAAGTTTTCTGATGCCCAACCCTGTCCTGGGGGACGTCAGGCACAGCATCACCAACCAGTCAAAGAAGGGGATTGTCCTACTTTGCTCTGTACTGGGGTGGCCTCACCTCGAGCTCTGAGGACAGTTTTGGGCACCATAATATAAATAGGACATTGAGCTGTTGGAGAGTATTCAAAGGAGGGCCATGAAGATGGTGAAGGGTCTGGAGAGGAAGCCACACAAGGAGTGTCTGAGGTCTGTCCAGCCTGGAGGAGACTGAGGGGAGACCCCATCGCAGTCTGCAGCTTCCTCATGAGGGATAGCAGAGGGGCAGGCACTGATCTCTGCTGTCTGCTGACAGTGACAGGACCCAAGGGAATGGCCTGAAGCTGAGCCAGGGGAGGTTTAGCTTGGATATCAGGAAAAGGTGTTTCACCCAGAGGGTGCTTGGGCACCGGAGCAGGCTCCCCAGGGCAGTGGTCACAGCACCAAGCCTGAGAGAGTTCAAGAAGCGTTTGGACAACGCTCTCAGACATGTGGTGTGACCCTTGGGGTGTTCTGTGCAAGGCCAGGAGCTGGACTCGATGATCCAGAGGGGCCCCTTTCAACTCAGCATGTTCTACAGTTCTGTGATTCTATGAAGTGTTCACAGAGAGGCTGTCACAGTGGGGATGGATAAGTGGGACTTCTGTAAGATGCAGCTTTCCATTTTCCAGGACTCCAGCACTGTCGAATGTGCAGTTTAGTGCAGGATTCCACCCCTCCATTAGACTCAGCAGATACAAACCGCAAAAGGCACACACAACATCTGATCACTGGAGTGAAGGAGTGTGAGAAGGCAGCAGAGACCAGGCTAGGCACTAAGTGTCCTTCTGACCTTGTGTTTCAGTGGGACCTCGTGTGCGAGCAGCGTGGGCTGAACCAGGCAACGGCAACCTTCTTCTTCATCGGTGTCACCGCAGGGGCCATGGTCTTCGGCTACCTCTCCGACAGGTTTGACCCCTCCCAGGATGCTCCTCTGGGGCCTCAGCTTCAAAAAGAGAATTCCACAAGCATGTGACCTTCGATAGGCACTCAGAGGGGTGGAGAAAGGAAAAAAGGCAATGGTAAAGGGAGAATCCGGCCACTCAATTGAAAATCAGATTCAAGTCATACTGGGAAGCAATGCAGGGAGTAAATGCTTCCTGGATCAGAGAAGCATCTCTGGCCTTGGATGGGAGTCAGATGCACTGCTGACTGTGGCCAGAATTGCTGCAGGAACAATAAAAACCAAAAAAATCCTGCCAGCAAGACCAGTTTCAGGAAAAAAAAAAATCTAAAAAAGGAGAAAGCTGATTGAAACAAAGCTGAACAAAAAGCCTGAACGAGTTAACTCCTTGCAAATTATACACAAATTGGCTAATGACAGCCAAGTGAGGGGCTCAGAGCAAATGCTTGCCATAGCTCAAAAGAGTCCCCAGCAAGCAAAGTCTGGCTCCGTCATTCCTAGAGAATCAGGGTAAAGGAGGTTCTTTACAAGCAGGGAGGTATTTGTTCCTCAAGGAAAAGCTGAAGCAATGAAGAAAACAGGAACAAATCTGCTCTCTCTGGTTAAACATTGGGATGTGACAATATAAACCTGAAAAAAAGAAATCCAAGTAATAACCTAGAAAGGGCATCAGTTAAGAAACTAAATTTTTTTGCAAGCAGCAGAAGCAGGAAACCCATCAGAGGATAGAGAGTCCAGGCACGCAATTGTGATGTGCCTTTCCCTAGACAACATTCATTATTGGGAAACTGCTTCCTGATTTCCTTCCTCTGGGAGGAATTAGAGTACAGCAAGCTACAAAAGCTCTGTGGAGAGGAACCTGAAGTGTGAAGGACCCAGAGGCTTTAGTGCTGCAGATGGGAATTTTTACATCCACATCTTTACCCATGGGTGTATGGGTATGCTTTTACAAGGACCCAAGGCACCTGGCTGATTTTCAAACTGTATGCCTTGGCTTTGTATCTACAATAGTTTTAAAGCACAGCTGGAGGCAGAGAAATTCAGAATCAAGAAAAGGAGCAGGACAAAATATGGCAGAAAATACGGTCTCACAAGTTAGCACAAGATGAAAAATAATCTGTTTCACAAATGGATTGTGAGGGGAAAGAGCCAGTAGAGGATGAAGGCATAAGAGGAGCATCTGGAAATCAAAAGACTCTAATGTGAGACATAAATGAGTCTGTGCTCACAGTGGGAGAATGTGTAGAGGCAGGTGTTGGAGCTGGAGCTTTCAAATAAGCTGACAGAAGAAGGCAGAGAGAAATAAACCAGAGGAATGCCAGTTAAATCCCAGGAGCAGGGAGTGGTTATCCTGGAGCTCTACAGCATCTTTGGGATAGAAAAGCTTTAATCTGGTCTCCAAATAAGATCTCAGGGATGCCAGGCAGCCTGACCTCTGTCTGCACCAGCCAAACTGGCAGAAACTCCTCTGAAAGGTGGAGCCAGAATCCCCAGGGGGAGGAGGTAGGATACACTTAGCTGGTGAAGAATCAGCCAGGTTTTTTCAAAAGATCCAAGACTTACAAATGTACTGGATGTCTTTGCATCCATCAAGAGGCATGTCAGCAGAGGAGAGACCCTCTTAGTCTCCTTTTCAAATACTCATAAAGAAACTAAGCTGCCCCAGGGTAAGAAGGAAGGTCTCAGCATGACTAAATAATCAATGAAAAGCCAGGAAAGAGAGAGGAGATGCAAGTGCTCCGTTGTGACAAGGGAGGGGCCTGTGCTTGGTTTTGTGTGTTTTTCAGCACATTTATAAACAATCTGTGAAGGGAGCAAGTGGGGAGGTGATGCTGAGTCTGGCAGAGATGAGGTCCAAGTGCAGAGACTGCAGAAGTAGCTAAAGGACTCTGTGACTGGATAAGAGAATCAGAAAACAAAATTTCAGGGCATATTAGTCTAAAATAGAGAAACAATTTAAACTTCTTATTTAAAATGGAGGCTCTGAGCTGACTGTGGCTACTCATTAGGAAGATTTTTGGCATTATGACAGATAAACATAGTTTTGCTCCAGGCAAACATCCACACAGCAATCAGCAGTGGCTAGGGAAGCAAAAGGAAAATTAAGAATCATTAGGTTAAACCTCAGATGTCACCCCCACGTCTCCCCTATCATCTCTTCAAAGTCAACCTCCCATTGGCAGCCTCCCTCTTCTCTGACAGAGATTAAATCCCCCTTCTTTGTGCTAACAGTGAGGCAGAGATTTCATCTCTGGTGCTCCAGGGGAAAAATCATCTGGTCCTGGCATTTTGCTGCTGTTCAGGATTGGTTTTTTCTAAGTCATTACAGATATTTGGATTTGAGAACTACTCTACCGACAAATTTTACCCAGGTAAACCCTCCAACAAGCTTCATTGTGAACATATGTATGCAAAAATACATATATATTGTTTCTGTTATTGTCTGCTCTTCTCCAAAGACTCCTTTTGTACCTTGTCCCTG
The DNA here is from genome assembly GCA_013396875.1 of Vireo altiloquus. NCBI lineage: Eukaryota > Metazoa > Chordata > Aves > Passeriformes > Vireonidae > Vireo > Vireo altiloquus. The sequence goes on from VZRF01012751.1 coordinate 162,528, forward strand.
TACTGAATTGGATAAGTGATGCTTTGGCAGACTTCCAGATTGGTTTCTTTAATGAAAATGGCTTTTTTATTAATTTTTATGCTTTTGCAGTCTGCTCCTTTTATTGTATTTTCTACAATCTTTCAGAGGTTGTGCTTTCCTACCACTCTCTTTGAAGACCATTTTAATGGCATTATTTCTAGCAGCCTCCCTGTATCCTGCAGTTCAATCCTGCCTCACTCCTGGTTTTCCTAGCAGGTAGTGTGCATTTGCTGAGAGAGCCTAGTAATGGGTCCTTAAATAGCTGCCTTGAGTCCTGCAGGGAATATTTTGATTTTATATCCTTCTTACAGTATTTTCAAGGAAAATCTTCATTTAAATAATGTATCTTCTTTCTTGGGCATCTTACCCATTGGAAACTGGATCCAGCTCTGGTGGGTTTCTGGGTGCTTCCTGTTCTGACAGGAAAAAGACACCATGATGTCTTTTGCAAACTGTCTCTCTTTATATTTCAAAGGAGGTCCAGCCAACCCCCTGTACCCAAGCCACAAGTTGGGGGCTTTTGCCAGTAGATTCATTAATCAGCTGCTGAATTAAGTAATTCATTATTATTTTTAGGAATGTTACTGTGGCATTATGTCCTGGCATGCCACTTTTTCCCCTGCAGCAATCGTTCCTGCCACCATCCTTCTCAGGTGGCCACTGGGAGAGCCCTAATGCCGGGATCAGAGCAGGATTTCAGTCCTTGTGGACTGAACATCACCTGCTGGCAGACTTGATCTACTACTGCAGCTTGAGCCTAAGCTTTCCTAACGTGCAGTGCTGATGTTCATCAGGAGACTGACACCTTGTGCTCCATTTTGGTTTTTAGATTTTCATGGGTTGTGTAGAAACATGTGCAGACATATTTCTCTCTCTGTGAGTGTGTGTGAGTGTGTGTGAGTGTGTGTGAGTGTGTGTGTGTACACATGCATTTGTGTGCATTTGGTGTTTTCTATTTCTCCACACTCCCCACACAGGACTCTGGACAATGGGGTAAGGAAACTCCAGGTGAATAACATCCTGGCAGATTCCTTAGAAACCCTTTAGGATTTCAGGGCTATTTGCACATGTGGGCTGATGCCTTTTGCACATGTGGGCTGACAATAGGATTCCTTTGTTTCCCCTCCAAGGAGCGGATAAAAGTGTCATGGCTCTGTCTCCTCCTTGAGAGTGGTGGCAGTGGCCAGTCCTGAAGAAGCCTTGGAGGGAAGGACATTGACACTGGAGGGAGCAGGGTGTGACAGCAACATGGCATTTCAAGCTGGCATCACTGCTTTTGGTGGTGGTGTTGGCCAGGAGAGGCAGATTTGCTGTTCTGAGCAGTGCTGCTCTTTCCACACCCAGCATTCATGGGACAGGCTCTGAATGGGATTGCACCAACTGTGGCACCAGCTTGATCCAGAGCCATTTCCTCCTCTCCAGGGTGTTGCATCCTTTAATTTTCCTCTAAAATCTCTGGTTTGCCCATTTCAAACCCTGCTCCCATGACAGGTTTCCAGCCACTGTAACCCAACCTGTGCTCGTGGCAGGTTCGGACGGAAGACCATGCTCCAGGTGTCCCTCGTGTGCTCCACGGCTTTGGGGATGCTGAGCGCTGCCTCTGTGTCCTACACAATGCTGGCCATCACACGGACCCTCACCGGGGTGGCCCTGAGCGGCCTCTCCCTCATCGTCCTGCCTTTGGGTGAGTGTGGGGGGCTCATGGCTCTCAGAGGGACTCCTGGCAGGCAGTGGCTGGGAAGGGACTTGTCTACCAGGCAGGGCAGAGTTAGTAGGAACAGGGGTCTGGAAATCACTGCGTGTGCAGTTTCATTGCACAATATCCCCTCTTGCAAGGCTCCAAGAATTACAGTTTGCTGTTAGTCTAATTAATATTCTAACAGTCTACTCAAAATACAGTGACCACTTCTTAGTACTTCTGTTGCAACAAGCTGCCCCATTGCTGTGAAGTATCATCAGTGACACAATAAAAGCCACGTTCCAAAGTCTCTGCCTCTTTCCTCTCGTGCAGAGTTCTCACTTTTCAAGCACACATTGTTAGGACAATTCAGCAGCATCGCCCTCTCCTCAGCACGAGAGGATGGTGTGACCTTTCTTTCGAGTTTGCTCACAGTTTTCCTAAGTCACCGATCTGTGTTTTACAATGAGAAGAAAGAAAAATCACATAGAGTGAGGCAAAACTGAAGCTGAAGAATTGAGGTAATTATACAATAAAAACAAGCTCCAAATTTGAGGGTATCCAGTAAACCACTGGATTATTTGTAGATACAGTTGGAACATACTGGGCAAAAGGTGTTGTATCCAAGAACAAATTATAGGTGCAGCAGAAATTTCCAAGATTTTTGCAGATCTAGACAAAATGAAGCTAAAATGACTTCAATACTGGAAAAGACCTGACAAATGCCAAGGCCTGCTGTGTTTGTTTATTGTTATAAAGGTTGATTCTTGCAAGACATAGTAGAGCTTGGGAGGGACATTTCTAATTGTTAGAGGCTGTAGCAAGATGTCCAAACCTTCAGAGAAAAACAGGCTTTTAATTCATACACACAAACAAGGAGGGCCCCATCTGGCTTTACATGTCTGCTCTGGGTGAATTCCATGCAAATGACATTTCTTCTCAATATATTTCTTTAATCTGAAATAATAGGTGGACAGAGAAGTGGGAAATTGTGCAGGCAAGATGATTAGAGGGGGAGAAAAATCTCCTGGATGAAGACCAATTAAATGCTATTGAATGGGGTAAAAAAAAAATCTCTATCACCAAGAGTGGTTTTAGCACTGTTTCTTAACAAGTCCAGTATTTCTTTACTTAAAGTTTTATTTCAGTTGCTCACAGCTTTGCAAGAGGTTCAGAACTGTGGCTGAATATTTTAAATGTTCCAAATATCAGCCAAACTGTGGAACTTTGTGAAGGAGAAGTCCTGGGATGTTACCTTGCCTTGCCCTTGTTAAAAAGCCCCGCAGGCCCTCCCTTCCTGGAGAAGTCCTGTGTGTCCCAGCTGAATGCTGCCTCCCTCTTACAGGGATGGAGTGGGTGGATGTCCAGCACCGCACCTTCACCGGGATCCTGACCAGCATCTTCTGGAGCGTTGGGAACATGCTGCTGGCCCTGGCAGCGTACTTGGTGCGGGAGTGGCACTGGCTGCTCGTGGCCGTGACAGGACCTTGTCTCCTGAGCATCATCTACCTGTGGTGAGTGCAGCCACCAGGAGGGGATTTGCCTCCTCTGCTGATCCTAGGGTTTGCTCAGCAAGCTCAGGATGAGCAGGACTCATCCGTGTCCTGTACCCGGATTGCCTCTGCGTGGCAGCTCTGGACAACTGGAGTGGCCTGGGTTTCGTCTCTCCAGCAAAGCCAGGAGCCAAGGTCATGTCACAGTTTTGGGGACAAGGAGGAGGCAGGACTGGGGCTGAGGCATTTGGATGGCAGGTGGCAGCACAAGGAAGCAGGATTTGGTGCTGCAAGCTCTGTCAGACGTGGCTCAGAGTAAAGAAAAGAGATTCCAATAAAAGAGCACACAACCAGATCCAGGCCTTAATCCTTAGCAAACCCAAGATAAAAAATGTATCCATTCTCTATCCCCACCTCACTGGGAAGGATACTTTGGGCACCAAATTTTCCATGGAAGCCACTGACATCTTCAGGTTAGGTCAGGCTCCTTCATCTCTGCACTTGCCGTGGCTTTTATCAGCTGTGTAATCATCCTGATGGACAAAAACCACCTGCTTTCTATGAGCAGTTTCCCTCCTGTAGCCTTATTTAAGAAATACCTGACATCTCCTAAGCCTTAAAATGGGAGAGGGTTCATTTAATCAAAGAAACTTTAATTTTTCTCTTTTTTTTTTTTTCCATGTAGTACTACAAACTGGAATACAGAGTTGATTCACTGGCAGTGTGACTGCAATGTGAATTGCATCAATTTATTGATGGTCTAAAACAGTCCTTTGAATAAGCATCTCCATTTCCTGGCTGGAAAAAAGGTCTTGTGCTGAAATAAGTAATCAGGTATTCCCACAACTGCCCCGCTGAGAACATTCAGAAATGGGGGGCTGTGTCTTCTTCACCTTAGGGTGGTTGTTTAGTTCCTCTTGGGCACCAGAGTGGTGCTGGATCCCACTGCAGAAATCACAGACATGTCCCTCAGGGTAACGGGCAGCTCCAGCTGGAAACCTTGCAGAATAAACTCTGATTTGTTAGACACATGTGTCCAAAAATTACATGCATAATCACTGCACAGAAAGAGTGATATCCAAATGCTAAAGTGCCTTTCAGCTGCTATCAAAGAGGCTTCTGTGACTTTGGTTTGCTTGCCTACTGTGTCTGTCCATCAGCATGAAGCAGTAGGTTAAATACCTGCACAGATTTTTAGCAGGAAGATCTCAAACAGTGCTTACAAAAGTGGGATATGAACTGGTGCTGGTGTTAATCAGTGGCTAAAGAAAGATGTACAGTTTCAATGGTGATGAGGGCTTTCTGGCAGAAAGTAACTTCTGGTATTTCACTGATCGAGTCCAACACAACCAAAATACGTGTTCTGCTGACTTTTTTGGTTCAAGTTGTTTTGCTCTCTTTCTAGGACAACCAGCCTCAAAAAACTGAGTCCTTGGAAGTGCTGAAATTCACAGATGCATTTAGACCCACCCATTTCCATCATAACTGTTTGATTTTTCTTCTTATGTTAATATCTTTTATGGAGATTAGTTCTCCAACAAATTACACTCTAGTCTTCAAGCACTCATAAGGTCAGTGATTGCAGAAAATTGAAAGTCTCTGAAGTATGGAATTAAAATCTAATTTAGCACTCTATGGATATTACTGACACAATGTCAGAACCACATTAGACAACCAAAAGACATGGTATTATTCTCCAGAGACAGTGGCAATAAGTGCAAAATGCCATCTTTCCTTCTTTATACTTCCCAAGGTTGTGAGCTTGTGGGAAGGAGAGGAAAACTTTCAACAAGACCAGTTCTCCAAACATTTTTGCTCCACACAACATTTTCAATTCCTGCTTGAATAGTGAAAACAGTTACTCATTAATTTTACTGTAATCTGTTTTAGGGCACATGATTCACAAACAGTGGATTGTAGGGATCTGGTCTTGGACCATTCTAGTGTGGGACTCCAATGTGCAGAAGGCTTTGATTATTGTGAAAACCAAATCATTTTAGCAACTAACAAAACATGTATAGAGGTCACTGAATCCTTTCTACATTTAGTAAAAATGTAGTTTTTAATATCTGACAATTTCAAAGTTTGAAGAGTCCCAGAAAGCACTAATGTATAAATAAACTCCCTGGGGCCAGTTTTAATTGATAGGAGTTTGAAACATCAACCAACTCAGCCTTCATGGGTAGAAGAACATGTACATGTCAGAAGGGCATCCCACTACTCTTCCCATGTGCCACAGATGTTATATTTAGCTGAGGTGGAAGTCTCATGGAGAAGATGCCAGAGCCACGTAAATGGGGTGGGAAACACGCAGCTCCGATGGGAACAGTCTCCTCTCCTTGCCCCTGCAGGTGGGTCCCAGAGTCTGCCCGGTGGCTCATAGCCAAAGGCAAAGTGAAGCAAGCCCACAGACACCTGCTTAGATGTGCAAGAACGAATGGAAGGAAAGACTTCGCTGTCTCACCAGAGGTAAGGAACTGAAGATCCAGACACATGTTCTTCCTTTCCTTCTTTCTTTCTCTCTATTTTACTTCTACTTGATACCTGGAGCAATGCTTAGCCTGCAGTGTGGTCTGTGGGGCACTGTGGGCATTTTGCTCTAGAAAGCAGAAATTCACTCCTAGAGATAAAGCAGCAGCTCAGCTCTCATAAGGCTAGAAATCCCTTTCAAGCTCTCTTCTTCTCCATGGGCAGGGCTCACTTCTCAGTGCCTGACATTTTAGGTATTCTGTATTTATATAAATAGACGCATAAATAACTGCACTTTAAATGAATGCACTCCTATGAACAGGGCACTTAGCTCCTCATACAACAGCAGGCAGCCATACGGGGAAGAGTGGGGAACTGGCCAACACTGACTTTTCCAAGACCATGATCTGCCATTTCTCTACAGCCCTTTCTGCCACCTGGGCCATGTAGGTGAGGAGGCAGAAGGGGCCATGAGAAGAAAAAGAAGTTTAAAATAGCAGGAAATCTGTAAAGTTGTGGGAAGACATGCCCCTGACAATGTATGCTCAGAGAATTGTTCTGCAAAGGGAACGTATGGAAAATCCAAGGCAGAGTCCCCAGCCTGTCTAGGGTTTCATGTCTGGATCCTAAAAGTAAAGCAGCTGAGCTATTTCTTTCTTTCCATCTCTCCCAGACCCTCACAAGGATGGCAGCAGACAGAAACATGGGAGCGAGTTACTCCTACATCAACTTGTTTAGGACCCCAGTCATGAGGAAGATCTCTCTGTGTTCTGGCATAGTGTGGTAAGCAGTGTCACTTCACAGGGGGATTCATCCTACAGCTCCCAGAGGGATTTCCCTCAGTCCCACCTCCACCCACTCCTTGCAGGTTTGGTGTTGCCTTCTCTTATTACGGCATGAGCATGAACCTGACTGGCTTTGGGCTCAGCATGTACCTCTCCCACTTTGTCTTCGGTGTCATTGAGATTCCAGCCAAGATGGTCATGTACGTGCTGGTGAACCGAGTTGGACGGCGGCAGAGCCAGGCATGGACACTCATCCTGACCGGACTCTGCATAGGAGCCAACATTGTCATTCCCAAGCGTGAGATGCTCTTCTGCTCTACACAGCACTTGCTAAAGGAGGGGGGTCCATTTTGTGCAATGCTGGAGAAGGAGAACCAGAGATTTGTCCACAGGCAGCTCTGTGTAGAGAAGTCCTCCACCTGAAGGGTGTCTATGAGACAAGGTCACTAATGTGAGCCAACTTTAATATCTGGTCACAGCAGATGGTTTCCAGTCACTGTGAAGTGACTAGGAAGGGTCCAGCAATGGCAAAACACAGTGCCTATCTTAATTATAGACCTTGTCCAAAGGGAACTGTCAGGACCTATCCTGTCATCAGTTCAGCTCCCACGTGGGCTAATACTAAACTTACAGATCCAGCCTTTGGAGACAGCAGCTCCAGGGCTATGAAGCTCTCAGTTTTGTATGTGAGAGCACTGAACCTTCTCCCCTTTTGTACCTGGAAGCTTCTTCCTAGAGGCAGCTCATTGTCATAAATGCCTTTTCTTTCCCCAAGCCTTCACCTCCCTGCGTTCGGTAGTGGCTGTTATGGCCAAGGGTTTCTCAGAAGCTGCCTTCACCACTGTCTACTTGTACACCTCGGAGCTCTACCCCACCATTCTGAGGTAAGAGATGCCACCCACCTGAGCACACACCCAGGGCCTGGCTGGGGTGCTGCCCTCAGGCCTTGGACATCAGCATAGCAGGATCTGCTGTTGACTACACTGCAGCAGTGGCCCCTTGCCTCTGGAACTAGCAGGTTCTAGGGATTTTATATAATCACAAGAGAGGGGCAGAAAGCCACTCTTTTTTCATCTGGGTTGTGGGTGGTTAGGTTGTGCTGACAGTAAGATGAATGGACAGGTGAGGAGTATACTTAAGATCTTTGCACTCCATAAAGCCCCTGTGCTTAGTAAAGTCTTCGTTCCCTGTGATAATCTGTCAGGAACTGTTAAAAGAACTTGAAAATAATAACTTGAAATACCAAGTTTTACAAGGGACACATGCCACCACATGTTTGGACATCAGATGATATTAAAGCAGGGATTAAGTAGCCTTTTGGGAGGAAAAACAAAGCTATTTGACATACCTGGGTAATGGTAACATAAAACCAGATTTAGCATCTGGTTTAGCATAGTTTGGGATATAGCTGAGTTCAGTGGAAGAAATCACCTCACTGAGTTCTTTGGGCAAGTCTGAAAAAATCCTGATGAAGGCCTTGTGGCTTACTTCACTTCTGTCCCTCCCTGCCCAGAGTACTCTCATCTGCCATTTAGACCTTCAGCTTTCAAAGATCTGTTGCATGTGGGGAATGATTCACATTTAAACCAAAGTGGTCACACTGATCTGCTGCTTTTTATCCCAGATCAGTTTGTATCTTTCATGCTCAACAACATTGACAAAGACAAAATTGTTGGTTCCTTCTGCAGTAGTTGTTGTGCATAGGCACAAGGAGGTCCTGGGATCCTTGTCATCAGAAATGCCACCCATCCCCTCAAAATCAGGTTTTACTTCTGGTCTCCTCTTCAAGGTCTCCTTCCTGGGACCAAAAGTGCTCACAGGTATCTCTAGTGTATGCCACCTTCCCAGAAGTACCTGGGAGAAAGAGGAACTTGGATTTGCTCTAAGCCGGTTGGAGGATTATTAGTTTTACTATTAGAAAATGCTCTCAGGGTTTTAGACATTCAAAGTGGAAAAAAGTTAAGAGCAGTCATTTTTAATGTGGAACTGCAGCTTTTTTTCTCATAATAGACATAAATCTATTTCTCAAAGCCGCTACAGTTGCTCTCTGGGAAATATAATGATTTTAGGAAGATATTAAGAAAGACAAGGAAAAAAAATGGCAGAGGAAAAACCTGGTGGGGGTAAAAGCCTAAGCACTCAGAGAAAATTGTGGGGGAAAGGGCAGAGATCTGACCTAACACAAGTAGCCCTCTCTTTCCCGTGGTGGTCTGCACCTTTCCAGGCAGAATGGGATGGGATACACCTCCTTCATGGCACGCCTGGGAGGGGCCCTGGCCCCGCTGATGTTCCTGGTGGACGAGGTGTGGCGGTCCCTGCCCGAGGTGACCTACAGCGGTGTCGCGGTGTGCAGCGGAGCTGTGGCCTTCCTGCTCCCGGAGACGCTCAACCTGCGCCTTCCCGAGGGCATCGAGGACGTCGAGAAGCCACAGTGAGCCACCTCCACCCTGCCCTGCCCGTGGATTCTGCCGAGGAGAGGGGACATCCCTCTCTGCTGCCTGCGATTCCCCGTCTGTGGGTGGCAGGGGAAGAAGGGACAGCCCGATGGGGCTGTCGGCCTTCGTGCTTTTCTCTCCGTCTGCCCAAACGCGATTTTTTTTCCTTCCAGAGTAAAAGTGCCGCCAGAAGCCAGTGCTCCCGAGGGCGTGCCACTGGAGGCTCTGCTGAAGTGAGGGACCCCGAGGGACAGCCACCGTGTGGGACTGCACCGCTGAGCCACGCTCTGATCTGCCAGGGAAGGAGCCTTTGCTGCCCGCCGAGCTCATCCCAAGGGACGTGGGACTGAGGACACTGGAGGAAGGAGGCAGATCAGGACACCCCAGCTGGCAGGAGTTAACCCACCCTGGAGTGTGGCCAGCAGCAAGGATGCAGAGGTCTAACAGGGTATGGAAATAAAGGCACCTTGTGCTAAGCTCTTCCAGTCTTTGGCCTTGTTGGATTTTGGCCTTCCAGAAGGCCACAGTCCATTGGTTTATACACTTCGAGAAACAATGCAGCAAGAAAAATACTGAGTGTGAATCATGCAAACCCAAATAGGCTCTAATAAATCCAACTGCATGGTAATTTATGGTTTATTTTAAACCATAAACTGTGGCTACAAATAATTCTTGTATTTAGAAAAGGTCTGGACGATTTTCACACTGAAGCTTAAAGCCAGCAAAAAGAACATGCAGGAATCCCACTGAGAATGGGTTAACTGCAAGCATTTTCTCTACCTACACAAAGAAGAAGAAAAAAGCTTTTCCATTTAAATCTAATGTGTATGCAAGAGGTATACTTTAAGCCATAGAAAAAACCCAAAACCCAAACCAAACCAAAAAACCAAAAAAATCCCCAAAAAAACCCCAAAACCAACCAACCAATCAAACAAACGAACAAAAAACAAAACAAGAAAACAACTAACAAAAAAACTCAAACAAACAAAAAAAAAAAAATCCAAAAGTAAAAAAAAAAACCCAAACCCCGAACCCAAATTCCACCTTGCTACTGGAAAGTTTGCATGGAATACTGAGCAGTTCATTATTGGACTCCATTCTGCTTACTGGTCTAATATATTGATCTTAACTTTATGGAATATCTTTGCCTCTTGCACTTAATTAAACAAACAGAGATGAGCCACCAAATTAGCTATCGTTGGAATTACCCATAAATTGGGAATCCTGATAAACAGCACTTGCCCAAATTGGGAAGAGGGAATGGCTTCAGGATCTGAGATTCCCTGGGGTCTGAGGTAAGCTAAACCATGCAGAACACCGTGAAGAGCACACACTGAGGATGCATCTGAAAAGAGATGCAGAGGCATATCCAATGCCAGGTTCAAGAGCACCTCCTAGCAGAAATAAGCTGCCTAGAGAATTTTTTTAAACTGCTATAAGACAGTAGCTATTTTTTAAATTAATTTTTTCCATCCATGAATCACTTAACAACTTACCTTGTGCTGCCAAAAAAAGAAAAGGCAATGTGCAGGTCATGACCAATCTGTGTTTCCTTCAGCAGAATATTCTTTATTTCTTTTAAATATATCATGATTTATAGCAGCCAGCTAGAGCATGCAATGCTGATGTCATTACTCATACCGTGTCTGTAAAAAAACCAGGACATTAACCAACTCAAAACCTCAGAATTTTCATTATTGATAGGTTTGTTAAGACAAACCTGATTTGTGGTGGGGATGAAATCTGACTTCCAGGTTTTGAATTTGTGAGGTATCTTTGGTCTGCTGAAGGTTTGTTTGTGAGGAACACAGAAGTAATAGTATGAGATTATGTATGAATAATGTATGAGAAGATAAGAAGTGTTTTGAAGAGTCAAAACAGGTTAGGAAGGAGAAGACCTACTGACTCAGAGCTGAGCTGCACCCCCAAAACACGACTGCACGGCACCGACACCCACGGCTGGCAGTCCGAGCCCAGGGCGGGGACCCACAGGGAGGGAGAGCGAGCATCCCCCCCGGGCCTTGGGCACCGGAGGAGAGCGGTGGGGCGGCACTGCGGGCACCGAGACTGGGCGGGGTGTCAGGGGACACCCTGGCCGGTGTTACACCGGAGAGAGGCGGGGCCGGTGACACATCCCGGCCGGTGTCACACCGGAGACCGGCTGTCCCAGCCCTCAGCGGGCACTCGGCGCGGCCGGCTCCGCCCCCGGCGGCTGCACGGCGTAACGGGGCGGGGAGGAGCAGGAGTCGGATCAGGATCAGGATCGGGAGGGCGGTTCTGGTTCCGGGTCAGTCCCCGCCTGGGCAGGCTCTCGGGCGGTGGGCGGGGGCGGCGGCCCCGGCCATGCGGAGCCGGGCCGGGCGGCGGCGGCCGCGCAGGGCCCTGCCTG
>VZRF01012751.1:173809-196031 GCA_013396875.1 Vireo altiloquus
AGCAGCGTGTACACCGAGGTGAGCCGGCTGCTGCTGGCCAGCGGACAGTGGCGGCGCCTCCGCAGGGACAACCCCCGCTTCAACCTGATGCTGGGCGAGAGGAACCGGCTCCCCTTCGGCAGGCTGGGGAAGGGGCCTCCCCGCGCCCGCCCCCGCCGGCAGCGCGGCCCGGCCTCTCCCTGCTCCTCATCGGTCCGTGGCTGCGGCTGTGCCCTTCCCTCCCCGGTGTCCTCCGCCGCAGGGCAGCGTCCCCACAGATCGCCGCAGCCTCCCGTCACCGCTACGGGCACGGGCGGGGCGCGCCCCGGCACAGCCCCCGCGGTTCGGGAAGCGGCACCCGCCGGCCCCGCTCGTCGCCCTGCCCCTGTCCCCGCGGCTCCCTGTCCCCGCGGCTCCCTGTGCCCACAGCTCCCTGTCACTGCGGCTCGGCGGCCGCCCCGGCCTCTGGCGCCCAGACAAAGCTCGGGCACCGCGGGATCCCTGTGCAGCCGCTTCCTGACTCCCGGCAGGGCTCTCTGCGGGCCCTGCTGATGCCAGCCAGGCCTCGAAGGATCTTCCCAAGCTCCCGGAGAGTGATTTCACCGGTGCCCCCCACAGCACCCGCGCCCAGCTTGAGGCCTGAGCTGTGGTGAAGCAGTGGGAAGGGCGGGGGGAACGAGGGTCACCCGGAGACCCCCCTGTGTCAAGTGGCAGACCTCAGGATCCCGGCCCCGCTCCCCCCGTCCGGGTGCAGCCCCTGCTTCCCGGACTGCCTTCCTTGCCCTGCAGCGGTGCCCTTGGGGCTGTTTGCACCGCTCCAGGGCGGTTCAGACACACAGCGAGGGTTTGTGGGGTCGCGGTGGTTCCGGTATCATCCCCGGCGTGGTGCTGGGCAGGGACACTGCGGTGCTGGGCTTGTGTGTTATGGCAGTGTTCCTGCTGTTTGGCACAAGATGCAGAACAGGTCTAAGCCAGGCACGCTCAAACCTTCCCTCCAGAGCTGAGGCGGATGGGGATGTGCCTCTGCAGGGCTTGGTGAGGGTGATGGCACTAGTCCCTGCCTGGAGCAGGGTGTGGGTAATTCCAGAGGTCCTGTGTGTGTAGGGCCCCGTACACCCCCTGCCCCACCACCCTTTTCCTGTCACCCTGCCAGCATGCACGGCCCTGGGAGCTGCCTTGTGCAGACTTGTCCCCTGCCTGCCATGCATGCTGCTGTCCCATGGCACAGCCACCCTGGCCCTCTGCCCCGCTGGATGGTGCAGAGCCCAGGAGCAGGGAGGGAGAGTGCCCACAAGCAGGGAGAGCCAAGCCAGGCACTGGCAGTGTTGCAGGGTGTGGCAAGGGGCAGGGATGCACTGTCATCTTGGCCCTGGTTTCTTTCTTTCTGGGGTGATTTTGCAGCACTGCTTCTGGCTGGCAAAACATCAGAACGGGCAGAGCCCCCTCACTCCACCAGCTCTGGTGCAGGATGGCTTTGCAGCCCCTTTCTTGCAGCAGGGACCCATCTCTGAGTGATCTTTCAGATTTGCAAGTCACCAGTTCCAGCACCTCTCCCTTGTCTCCTGCACATTTGTGAGTGGAAAGTCCCCATCACATGGCAATGCCATCTGGTCACCTTCCAGTGTTGGGATGTCTGCAGCAGGCAGGGAAGCACCAGGAGAGGCTCAGGCAGTGAGGGTGCTCACATGTGCTGGCAGCAGGCACAGCAGGCAGACCTGTGCTTTAACATTCCCAGCATGGAGGACCTGTGAGCATCAGGCCTCATTCCAGAACGAGCGCAGCTCTTTGGTGAGAGTGGGCATGCAAAGCACCTCCAGCTTGTGGCCATCTCTAACTAACCCCTTCCATCCTCCAGAAGTGTCCTGGGGTGATGTGGATGCCCAGAAATGCCATGGGATGCCCAAGAACTCAAACCATTTCTCACACCCAAGACATGTCTCTAACCTGTGGAGAGGAGTCATGCTCTGACACTGGCTTCTTTAAACCATCTTCCTGTAGCAGGAACTGGTTGCCTGAAATCAGTAGATTCAGACCAAAAATAACGTGGTTATTTTGGTGCATTTTCCAAAAAGCTGTATCCTCTTTGGTTCCTCTTCTTGAGCAACTGTTGTATCGAAGCTGGCTTGGTTTTCCTAAGGGTTCTACTCAGTGGAGGCAGACATTAATTCAGGGAACTGTAGAGATTTGCATTACTCAGAGCCTAAGCTGGATCACGGAGAGAAGTGGGGCCTCTCAGCATGCACCACTGCTTCTGCCCAGCTGCAGGGACCTCTGTAGCTCTCACTGATAACCTAATTCCTGGGGCATTGTGTCCTCAAGTTGTGTCTGCATCCAGCAGAAAAGCAGTTTGTACTGAGGGGAATGGAAAGGAGGAAGAGGCTGCAGAGGCCTCATGTAGCAAGAGTTGCTGGATTCTATGCCCTGCTGGCCAGGACAGGATTGCCACTTTGATTAGTGTCTTGGCAGCTTTTTGATCCCACTATATGCGTGGTACAGACCTCACAACATGCCCCAGAAGTTTCCCTTCCTGCCTCTTTGCTGGCCACCCAACTCTACATTGCAGCCCACTGCTCCATGGGGATGCTCAGGAAACCAGTGAGGATGTGTGTCCCCAGGAAAAACTGGAAACAGAAGAAAATATGGGGGGGGTTTATTACTTACTTTTCAGTTTAAAAACCTGGCTGTGCTGGCTGCACATTGAAGTGCCTGAAGTTACAGGTCTTTTTTGCAGGATGGTTTTCAGCTATCTTGTATTTAAAGATTTATGAATAAAAGTGACCCAGGTCAGGGAAGTGACTTGCAAGCTGAAAATAGATACTCACTCTCTGTCATCTTGCAGCTGCCTGGTGTTTAAGGTAATGTTTGCTCCAGGCCTTTATTCCCAGGCAAACACCAAGGAGGAAAAGTAAAACTCTGAATCCTTTTTCAGGATTCTGGTCCCTCCCAGAGAGCTTCCAGCTGAGCACAAATGTTTCTGTAGTGTTAAAAGGTGAAGGCAGGAAGGCTGTGGTGTGAGGTCCAGTGTTGGTAAGGAGGTTCCCATCTGTTTGGCACTCTTTTTGGCACTGCTGAGGCCACAGCTGGATACTGGGGCCAGTTTGGGACTTTCCAGTGCAAGAAAGGCTTAAACACCCTGGAGTGACTGTAGCAGGGGCCATCAGGATAGTCAAAGGGACGGAGGTTGGCAGCCATGCACCGGGACAAGGACTTACAGAAGCAGTAGAATCTCTATCTTTAGGAGATCTTGAAAAAGAGATTCGAACAGAGATTCCCAGAGGTTCCTTCCCACCCCAGGTATCCAATGGGTCTTGTTGCAAATTGCTAGAAAGAGCCAAGGCTCCAAATCTTTCAGTGTTTCCCACTGTTTTGTGATACCAGGTCCAAGAGGGAATCCTGCTGTATGTGACAAAGGAAGAAGGCCCTTTGCTAAGCTGTGATCTTTGTGTCATGGTGTGTTCCCCTGCATCCTCCACCCATATTTAAGAGTTACTGAAATCTTGGTTCTTAAAAACTTACACCAGCAGATGGAGAACACTTTTGGCTGGTGCTGCCAGTTCCCAGTGTGAATTAGGAAAAAATTATTTTCCTTTGCAAAATAGATGTGTCAGATTAAAAACACATGAGTGACTACATGGGGTTTTTTTGTAACTGAATGAAAGAAACCACAGGAGCCACCAGTTTACAAGCTGTTCCTGTAATGCAGGGCAAGGAAACAGCCTCCATTTTTTTTCTTTTTTACCCCTACTGCACAGGTCCTTTGCACCAAGCAGCTGTTTTCCCTTTATTCATTGAGGAGTTTTTCTGACCTCTGTTTCCCCTTCTTAGGCCATGAACCTGGACTTGTGCAGCTGGTGAATTACTACAGGGGAGCAGACAAGCTGTGCCGCAAAGCATCTCTGGTGAAGTAAGAAATTCACTGAAATGTTAGATGGGCTTGGCAGAAGCTTCTCCTCTAACCCTTGTCGAGTGCTGAACCTGTTTGGAGGGGATTTCACGGAACAGCTGCCCTGGGAGTGTCCTAGCATGTGCTGTTTTCAGATTCCTGGGCTGGTCTCTTGAGCTGTTTGTGTGCACAAAGGCCTCTCTGTGACTTCAGGGGAAATGCCATTTCCACTGAGCTGTATGTACTTGAAACCATTGAGTGTATTGAATCAGATTAAAGCCAAATCTAAAGGAAAAAGAAACCCAAACATAGCTGCTCTTTTTCCTTGTAGACATTTAATTAAAACCTTCTCCTTTTATTCTCTATTTCATACAGAGAAGAGACACTAATATGCCTTTAGCTAATCAGATTTTTTGGTCAAACAAATGCTTGGAGACATCTCCAGGAAGAGCTCTGAGAGTTATTTCTGCATGACCTGCCATGCCTGGGTGTCCTGAGGAAATGTGGATGGACTTTCATTGTGGATAACCCTTGTCCCTGTGCTAAGTCTGCTTCCACTAGAATATCTTCATGTCAGAGTTCTTGGTCTCCTTCAACAATTCGATTGCCCTTTAGTGTCTGTGCTGCCTCTCACTGATGCAGTCCTGCAGACTGCGTGTGCTGATCCAAGGCCTCTCCTTCCCCTGCAAAGAGCCTCTTCCCAATTGCTTTCCTGGCAGTGGTAATGGTGTTTGTCAGAAAGTGGCAGAGTATTTTTAAACAAGCACTTACAGAGCTCCTCAGCTGGATTTCTCTTTAGCCTGTTACCTAGAGTGCTGAAAGCACTTGCACACCTGTTTTTATATCCTGCAGCTTGGCTGACCTTTCTAGCTGTAGGGTCAACCATGCATCAAGCTACTTAGGAACCCAAAGGACAACAAATACATCCCCCAAGGCTCCCAGAGTGCCACCGACTTGCTGCCATCTCAACAGAGAGGCACAAATGCACAGAGAGTCAGCACCTCATGAACTCTCCTTTTGGCCTTAAGCAAAGCACAGGCATTGGAGAGGCAGGCAGCTCCCTTGACTCTGAAAGAAAACAGGCTTGGGCTCTGCTAACAGGAATTTGCTGGCGTCTCCAGACATTGCTGGTGGGAGAGATGTGCCAGAGGGATCCCAGACACCTTGGGATGTGAAACATGTAGCTGTGCCCTTGCTTTATGTGGGTTCCCTGTGGTCTTCATACACAGCTGGGATGCCTGGTCCCATCTCAGTGGGAATGGGATCAAGGGCTAAGCACCAGCACAGAAAGCATGACTGCTCTGGCTTCCCTTTTGCCAGTCATGGTCACAGCATCCTTCCTGCCCTGAGGTGTGTCAGCAAACACCCCTCCTCAGTTCCCTTGTGCAGAGATGATGCAGGGAATGCACCACAAGATCTAGTTACATGGAAACTTCTCAGCTGTTAGTTTCATGTTTTCCATGTTATCAATAAAATGTTTGATGAAAGCATGCAGGTTCTGGTTCAAAGAGTAGTGCTTCGCTATAGGCTGGCATTGCCATGATGTCTTTAGGAGAACCCTAATTTCAAGGGTCTAAGGAAAATAGGATAGTTTAGCAGATTATCTGTAAGCTGCCATTCATCATCAAGCAAAAGAGCCCAGTTAATGATGATTTTTCCTTATTAAATGATCCCCATGCACGTGGGGACACTGGAGATTAACAGCCTGTCTCTCTTCACCCAGGCTAATCAAGACAAGCCCTGAGCTATCGGAGTCCTGCACGTGGTTCCCTGAGTCATATGTGATTTACCCAACAAACTTGAAGACCCCCGTGGCTCCAGCACAGAATGGACTTCACCATCTCATAAACAACTCAAGGACGGATGAGCGGGAAGTGTTCCTGGCAGCTTACAACAGGCGGCGGGAAGGCAAAGAAGGAAATGTGTGGATCGCCAAGTCCTCAGCTGGTGCCAAAGGTTCGTTCTCCAGCACCAGAAGCTAATTCTCTTTATTCCTCATTCTTTATACAATCCATAGAGTCCCAGAGTTTGTCTGAGCCAAGCTGATGTGTGGTCTGTCTATGGAGGGCTTCACCCTCCAACTGCGTGCCAGTCAAGCAATGTGGTGTGCACGTGCTACCTAGAACATCCATGGCAGTGAAAGGGCCTCCACTCCTCTACACAAGCACCTCAAAATGTGGGAAAGTGCTGCAGGGAGAAGGCAGCAGGGACCAGCAAGTGAGGGGAATGTGGAGAGCAGGTTAGAGGGAGCAGAACAGGATACAGGGAGGTGGTCGACAGGCAGGACAGCAGCCTTCAAGGGCAAGGAGCCCAACTTCCCATGCTGCAGCTAAGTTTAGCTTCTCCTGGGTGGAAATCCTGCTTGTCTTTCAGCCAAACTCAGATACCTGGTGCCATGGTCACACTGAGAGACCAGCTGAGCAGACACAAGCTCGGTACATCAAAATTGCACCCAAACCTCAGGGGAAGGTACCAGAGCAAAGCAAAGACAAGCAATGCAGTGTCTGTCTGTCTGTTTAATCTGAATATGATGATAGGTACCCAAGTGATAACGTGTTCTTCCTTGTTCCAGGGTCATTCCATCACTCACTCTACAGAAATAATGAGCTGTGAGGTAGCTGGACACAGCTGTAGATTCAGTGCTTTGATAACTGTGTTATCTGATAAGATAAGATTACAGATAAGTGTTGTCTGATAGTTACGGTGTTATCATGGGCACATTATTAGAATGGCTGTATTTAAAAACTTACCTTGCCATTTGTGCAGCAGAGCCCAGCCTGACGAAGGACCTGGTCTTTTCAGAGGGAACAAGCCCACATGTATTACTCATATTTGCAGAGTCACTTCGGATACAGTCTTGCAAAAAGAGAATGTGAAAGCCAGAGCTGGCTGCAGGGAGGCTGCACGGTAAAACTGTCCTTCACACTGGCTTCTCTTTTTGTTCTGCTCTCTTGGCTGAGTCACCAAGAAGTATTGGAAGTGTATTTTCATCAGGAACAAAGGGGACATGAGTCCTTTTGTTATGCCAGCACAGGAATGTGTTTCTGTGTGGTAAACTGGCAAAAAATCCACCTGGGCAATTGAAAAGGCACTTGCTGTGGTCTGCTGCAGGCTCAGGAGGATCAGACTCTTCAGATACTTTATGCAAGTGTGATCTCATCTTTTCTGCACTCTTGCAGAGTAGCCTTTTGTATTCATCAGTGCGCTGCTGCAAATTAAAGTGGAAAGCAGAGTCTTATGGTAATCTTCTAGAGGGAAGTTTTATATGTCTGGGGATTACTTCTGATGAAGAAGAAAGTTTGTTCATGCTAATTACCAAGAAAGATACAGTTCAGGCACAACCCTTGTCTTGGGACAGGTCTAACAGAGGCTTGGCTATCCATCAACAACAGGAAAATTAAAGGTTTCGGATGCCCTGTCTCAAATGTTTTAAGACTTTGCAACGGTGGCTGGAGGTTTTGGTGTTTTCTTTGAGAGCAGGGACAGCTGCCCCACATAAGCTGCTTTGCTGCCTCACTGGGTTGCTGCCTGGGTGCGCAGTTAAACTGACCCTCCCCTTGGTTTGCCATCTGTCCACTGTGGAATGGGTGCCTGCTGATCTCCCCACTGCAGAGGCTTTACTGGCTTAGGGATGTTGTTTCCCTCCTATCCCCAGTGCACAGCCTGAAGCTGTGCCAGTTCAAGGCTCTGCCTTGCTCTGCTGTGATCAGGAGACTGAAAAATCTTGCCCCCTGCATAAAGCATGGGTGAGAAAGATACCTTGGTGAAACTTCCTTTCAGTGGAGGCTGCTGGGATGAATGGGAGGTCAGTAGGGCTGGAAAGCTGAGCAGAGAATGGAGCAGTGGGAGTGCCTGCAGGGCTGTGCTGACGGTGACCTTCAGAAGTCACAGCTAGGAGCATTTTCATGGGACGGTCCTGTCAAACCCTGCCCGTGCTCCAAACCTCTGTTATCCCTTCGATGCCCCCTTGAAGAGTGGGATTTTTTGCACAGTGTTTCCTCAAAAATACTCAGCACAAAATTAAGACTTAAATCATCAGGTTTAGTCCAAAAAGTTAACTAATGCCTTAAGAACAGGCATAGTGCCAGAGGAGTGTTTGATAACTTTACCTGAGCTGGCTTATCCCTCATGGCACCATGCCATTCCTTTAAGAAATCCCAGAAGGAAAATGGTCTCTCTTCAGTGCTCTGCAACAGAAGTTCCCCTATTTGGACTCCTGCAAGAAATGAACAGTGACAGCTTCAGCCAAAATGTGGGAGTGTTTAAAAGACACAGTTCATTTTTTTAATGAAGAGCTTCCACAGCAGGAACACTGACAACATGGATGAACAATTTAAAATAGTACTTTTCCTTATTCAGCAATGATTTAAATAATAACATAAATGAACTCAGTGAACAGTGCACAAGTGTGCATGTGTGACTAGCAACCAGAGAAGCCAGACAGGGAAAGAAAGTCTAGAGTCTAGGATAAAAAAACCCCACAAACCTCCCTCCCCAAATAAAAAAGAAAGGCAAAAATCTTTACAGAAAATGTGCTGGACCCTGTGTTCTCTATAAACTGCTGAAAACCAGGGAAAAAACAAAACCAAATTCATCAAGTGCCACATACAAGCACCACCACACCCTCCTACCCCTGCCAAGCCTAGATTGGAAGAAAAAAAAAGATAAAAGAAAACAAAATGCCCCCAAACCAAGCAGCTGCCTCACTGCTTGCCCAGGTCCCTGTCTGCTGTGCATCTCCTCACACCTCAACAGCCACCCCCCTGCAGATGAACCCCAGGCAGGCTGTGCTGTGTCAGATCCCCTTGGTTCCCATTTGCGTTAGGCCTGCTTACTGGGGAGCTGGAGGCCTTGTGGCATGGTGAGAAGGAGATCCCTCCACAGATTCATTCCCATGGAGTGACTGTGGCATTGCTTGGGCACTGGCTGACCCTGGGGCCATAAGTTCTTGCATGTGGCTTATTGGGCTGATGAGCCACAGTCCACTTGGAGCTTAAAAGGCTCCAGCAAAGGTAGAAGGATCCTCTACCTAATTTTGTCTTCAACTTTCTGTGCCAGGGGAAGGGATCCTGATTTCTTCAGAGGCTGCAGAGCTCCTGGACTTCATCGATGAGCAGGGACAAGTGCATGTGATTCAGAAATACCTGGAGAATCCTCTACTTCTAGAGCCAGGGCATCGCAAGTTTGACATCAGGTAACCTTTTCTGCCTTTGCAATACCAGTTTTCTTTTTATTGCTGTTGCTTTTTGAGCCACTGAGACTAGAGTTTGTTCTCCTGTCCCCCAGGAGCTGGGTTCTCGTGGATCATCAGTATAATATCTACCTCTACAGAGAGGGTGTCCTGCGGACCTCTTCCGAACCATATAACAGTGCTAATTTCCAGGACAAAACCTGCCACTTGACCAATCACTGCATTCAGAAGGAATATTCCAAAAACTACGGGCGGTATGAGGAAGGGAATGAAATGTTCTTCGAGGAGTTCAACCAGTATCTGATGGATGCCCTGAACACAACGCTTGAGAATAGCATCTTACTGCAAATCAAACACATAATAAGGTGCCTGATGCTGAGGAGAGCATAACCCTTCAGGGACAGGGAGTGTGTGTGGACAGAGCTGGGGAAGCAGGCAGACCAAGAAGGGAAGGGTTTCAATTGCATAAATTTAAGATAAGGCCATAAATACCCCCATGTTGCTGCTCAGTGAAAAGGCATCTCCATGGGTGCTGTTGCCTCAATGGTACGTGTCTGTGCCTTTGCGTTTTGCCAGCTGTGGCTGGAGAGAAAAGGGAGGAGAGCAGGTGAAAAGACAGGGCTGGGAGAGGTTGAGGTTAAAAAAAGGCGTAAGGGGCTAGAGGGGAAGTGAAGCTGGACTCAAGTCTGTGGACTCTGGATGCTTCTTCGCCCACCATCAGCAAGCAGCAGCACATGGCTTTTGCCTAGGTCATGTTACTCAGTCCACAGGGAGCTGGTTCCCTCCAGGCATAGAAAGTGCCTGGAGAGAGATCTTGGTGCTGCAGAGAATCCAGGTCTTGACAAAGCAGTCCTTCCTGAAGGAATTTGCTTTGCAAGTACCCCATTGCTGTTGATTACACTAAAAAGATGAGATATAACCTTTGAGGGACTTGGAGGCAAATGAGCATCCAGTGGCAGTTCCCTGGGGACCTGCTGCAGCCTTTTGTGGTGCTGCACATCGTGTTTTTCGGCTTGCCTGACCCAGTAGTGAGGGAGAATGCTGCTCCAGCTCTGTGTGAGTTAATTGAGGGGTGTCCCTGATGCCTTAAGTTTTAACTTTCATGTTTTTCAAATTGCGTACTGCTAGTGTAACTCTGAAGTTTCCTGCAGCTTGTTAAGTGCTGTTCTCTATGCTAAGATAGACATAACAAACCTCTGTAACTTGCTCTCCAAGGACACCCAGAACAAGAACTGTAAACCATCATCTTCAGGAGAGAGGGGCAAGCTTGGGGAAATTCCATCATTGGCTGGGTTCTGGTTGGTGAATTTATGTTGATATAAAAGTATGAAGAACTCGTGACCGAGCGTCCATTTTGGGATCCACTGAGGCAGGACCTTCTGGAGCCCAGAAGTGTACATCTGAAGGTCTTTCAAATAAATACCTCCTTTATTCCTTTATTCCTGTCTAGTCTCTGTTTCTGGGTAGCCATTTAAAGCATCAGGGTCTGCCCTGGAACTGCCCCAAATGACAAGTTATGTCAAACACACACCATGGTAAGCAGGACTATGAAAATCCATGTGGAAATGATGCCTTAAATGGCTACCTAGAAACAGAGACTTGACAGGAATAAAGGAGGTGTTTATTTGAAAGACCTTCAGAGGTACGCTCTGGGGTCCAGAGGCTCCTGCCTCAGTGGATCCTAAAATGGATGACAGGTCACAAGTTCTTCACACTTTTATATCAGCATAAATTCACCAACCAGAAACCAGCCAATGATGGAATTTCCTCAAGCTCGCTCCTCTCTCTAAGATGATGGTTTACAGTTCTTGGGCCTAGGATGGTCTGGGTGTCCTTGGAGAGCGAGCTGGAGAGGCTTTGTTATGTCTATCTTAGCATGAGAGAACAGCACTTAACAAGCTACAGGAAACTTCAGAGTTACACTAGCAGTACAGGATTTGAAAAATAGAAAAGTTAAAACCTAAGGCATCACCCCTGTCACTTAACTGTGCAATGCTTATATCCACAGCAGCCTTAACCTTGAATTTCTGTTTTTCCCTTGACAGAAGCTGCCTTATGTGTATAGAGCCTGCAATCAGCACGAAGCATCTTCACTACCAGAGCTTCCAGCTCTTTGGCTTTGACTTCATGGTGGATGAGGAGCTGAAGGTCTGGCTAATAGAAGTCAATGGGGCCCCAGCATGTGCCCAGTGAGTAAATCAGTTTCTGTAATACCCTTGTGATGCCACCATTCACATGCCCCACCCAAAACATGGCTTATGTCCCAGCTCCAGGTGAAAAAGGTGAATGGCAAGGGAGTTTTCCGGGCTAACACTGGACGCTGCTCCAAGTGCCAGTCAGTTTGGGTTCTTTGCTCCTGTCGCAGTGTTTGGTATCCCCCAGCTTCTTTCCCACGTGAGATGGAGCATTAACCTGGGTTTTTGAAGAAATGGGTTTGAATGCAACTTCGGTTATTATTATTATTCTTGAGTTGAAGTTAGGTTTGCAGATTTAATGCTTTGGGAGTCGGATTGTTTCTCCGTCTCTCTTGTAGAGCCACTGGTAGCTGCTCTTTATATGAACACATGTTAAATGAGTAGCATTAAGGGCAGCAGCTGAAAATGAGTAACTAAATTTGCAGGCAGCAGGACCCCAGAGCACACTGTGGATGCTGCAGATGTCACCAAATCTCTGAAAACCAGAATAAAGGCTCCTTAATGTCAATTTAGTGTTAAGAAGGGCATCCTCTATTCAGGTCACACAAGGGATAACTCCTGACCTTATGTGCTCATGTGATTTTACAAGTATGTTGCTTATATACAGTCACTACATGCATATTACAATTTGCCCATTACCAAAAACCCTTCCCCAGGTTCCCAGATTCAGACCTTGTTTTGGCTGTGCCTGCATTCCTGAGACAGATGTCTTCTTATCTTCCAGCCATCCTTGCTGGAAAAGCAGATTTTGCATGCCTTGTTTTCTCTGCTAAGAGTTCAGAGGCACAATAAAAATTGAATTAACCCTTTTGGTATCACAGAGATTGGATTATAGCTTCTTCCAGCAGCCACAGGGAGGCTGGAACAGCCAAACAGCCCTGGCCATCAATATCTCTGTCCTGCAGACGACTGCAGAAGACCAGAAATTTTTGCTAAGTGGGCATCTGTATCATATTAAAAAAAAAAAATACAGCAAAACAGAGCAGGCTGTGCATCACTTCATTAGAATTTGATCAGATTAAATGTTGATTAAATCATCACTAACAGTAGACAAAAAATGCAGGTCAAACCTACCAGACAGTGTGTTCAGCAGCCTTTTCAGGTCTAGAGCTTGAGGAGCTTTCTGTGTCCAGGATGTGCTGTTCACAGTGTGCATCATGGTGCAATACTGCCTTGCACCTCCCTGTGCTGCTGTATGGGTAGAATTTGGCTATTGCTGGGTGGATTTGGATTGCAGCAGTGCCTCATTTGTTTTATGCCTCTTGGAAGAGCAAGGGCTTTGTTAGGCACTTGGAAGATTGAAAGCAGCTGAGGTAGGTTTTGGCTATTTCTGACTTCTGTTCAGGGTTATTCTGATTTATAGCACTCGTATCACACAGCTCCCATTTAAACAGGAAAAAAAAATTGGCTGCTGAAAGGAATAACATTCCCAGGAGCTGAAGAAGCATCTTACTGTCACATAGCCCCAGTTTCACGGAGTAAAAGACATTGTTAATCCTGAGAAAAACAGCTGTGGTACTAAATATGTCCCAGATGCCAGCACATTCAGGGAGGTGACACTTGTTTTTCTTACAGCAGAAAATGAAGCTATTGTTAACTCATCGCAAACACCTTGTCTCTCTTCTCCCTAATCCTGCTGTGCACGAGCTGTGCCATGGTGAAACACATCCCACACGTCTGAGGGTTCTGTAAAGCCTCTGTACCTGGTCACAAGCTGATGTGTACAGCTGCACCCCAGCACAGTGTTTCATAAAACCAGGAATGCATCAGAGCAGCTCCTCTGGGGCACATTCCCATGTGAGCAGGGTCTGGTGCAGTAAATCCCGACTCCCTGAGTTGGAAGGCTGGTACAGGAAGCCCTGAGATGTTTTCTGCCCCTGTGCATCTCATGGAGACTCGGGTCTGGGGCCTGAGGGTGCAGAGCCTCTGCTCAGAAGCCTGACCTGAGGTTTTGTGGTCATTTGTGAAAGGGAGCAATACTGGGAATTATCACCATGGAAAAAAAAGGCAGTTGTTGGTGTAAGCAGGGAGGAGGTGGAATAGATACTGCTCTCCTCCTGTTTGCCACCCTGAAACTCCTTGTAACAGGAAGAGGATCTTGTAGATCCTGCTGGGAAAATGCATTCCTACATAAAAATTGGCGGGGGGTCTACTGGTTTGTCCTATCTGGGTATCTGATTCTCTCTCTCACTCTCGTCTCTTAGGAAGCTGTATGCAGAGCTCTGCCAAGGAATTGTGGATGTAGCCATCTCCAGCGTTTTCCCCCTCAACGACACTGGGCAGAAGATGAGCCAGTCGTCATCGATCTTCATCAAGCTGTGATGACAACACAACTGCCACTGCTGTGAACAGGGAGAGACTGCACCCTCCGGGTCAGCACAGTTTGGTGGCTTATCTCAGTAACATGCCAAAAAGTGATAGAGACAAGGCTTCATATTTTCTGGGAGACCACAGGGAAAAACAACAAAACAGGCATCCTCACAGAGCTGTGATGAGCCAGAGCTGCTCAGATAACTCTGCCTGCATTCACCAAAATCCACTTTAGAAACAGCTCCTGTGACTTTGATACCTGAAACAAATCTCTCTGGGAGAACAACAGAACAACCTTAAAATGAAAGCCCAGCAGGGATGCTGTAATGCTGTATTAGCTCCTCCTTTTCTATAGAGATAACATTGGGTTTTTTAAGGGAATCGAGTGAAGAGAACGATGGAGTTGTCCTCCTCCTGCTGTGTTTATTCTTTCCTCACCTACTGCATCATTAGTGCCTTAGCTCGGCTCCGAATAGGTGACTCCTTTCCTTTGTTCCTGCTCTGTTACATAGAAAGGAGCAAGCTCTCTGGCATCGCAGGGTGCCTAAATCCTGGAACACCAAGAAGTTAGTTTCCTTAGGTTATTTTCCAAGCTGGTTGGCTGAACACCCAGGCAATGGCTGGCAAAAGGGGTGCTGAACTGCAGGCGGTGAATTAACCCAAGCAAGGAAGGTGATTTTCTTTATTTATAGCTATCCCTTTTCCTGTTGAGATTTGAATCGGTGCCTGTCCCAGTCTGAGGCAGTTGGATTCTACTTAAAAGAGGTAGAGAGACCCCCTCGGAGATCACTGGCAGGCTGTGGGATTTCTAGCATCACTTTTGTGCTGAGTGTTTCAAGTAGCAGAAACCTGACCCCAGTTTCTTCTCGGGCACTGCAGTGAATTTAGACTCTTCTCTCAGCTTTCACCTTCATGATTTACTTGAGGCTTGAACCTGAAACCTTTCTACACATATCCTGTTTGATCCAACCAATTTTATTCTCCTCCATCTGACAAATACTGCAGTCTTCTGCCCTGAGCATAGTCTGCAACTTGATCTTAGCTAGGGGGAAGGTGGGTGAGGTTTTGTAGACCAGGAGAGTGATTCCTGTTTGCCACGCATTTGGGAAATCAGGTGCTTTTGGGGGGAAGGAGAGGTTAAATTCCTTGAGGTCTCTGAATTTCAGAGCTGACATCTGCTTCAAGTATAACCTAGATCCCTGTCATGTTTCCCACCTTGTGAAGTGTATCTGAGTTTTCAGTGTGAGCCTAGCACATCCCTCTGGCAGGGAGAGATGGTCATGGAAAGAAACTGGTTCCTGCTCCCCATAACAAACGAACAAGAAGACGTTGTGAAGATTACAAGCTGCCTGTGTGTAATGGGAAGTGAATCAAGCAAAATTTCTGCCTTCCTCAGAAGAACCTAGCACTTGAGTGTACTCATCTCAGCTTGTGATGGAGATTTCAGAGTTCTTCATGCAGCAGACAATCCTGACAGGAAGGTCTGGGTGATAAGCAGGGAGAAGGGTGTGGGGGAAGGACTGGTTGGGTTTTCTAACCTGATAATATCGCAGAGGTGTCAAAATTTCACTGCAGTCCGGGTGAAGTGTGGTGGTAACACACCAGTGTAAAATGTAGGCTGTTAAGGGTTGTTACTCTGCTTGCAGAATTCACCACATCTCCATTGACATTTTCATGTCACCTTAGGTGAGCTTAAAAACTGCACCTTTTTTGCCCAGCAGTGGGAAGATCTCACAGCAATTGCTCTCATCCAGGATGTGCCTGAGCTGACAGCTGGGCTCTCATAAGCTCTGGGGGCTTACAAGAACAGAAAATTTTCCCCATCACAATGCACTGAGAAACACTCATTTTCTGGGGTGCTGGACCTATTCTCCCCAAAAGGGAAATTTAGATAATGCTTGGTGGTAGAGTTACAACTACAGAAAATGCAGCTATTCATACCCTGCCTTTCCAGCTGGGCTTGGAGGAGGTAGTGTTTCAGGGATACTTGAAACCTCTGCTGAATTTTTCAGGAATAAGCAACATCCTCTGGAGGAAAATGTATATTTTCCACCTTCTCTCAAAGTGCCCCCCAAAGTAAAGCACAGAAGGTAAATTATAAAGGACAGAGAGCACAGTGCCTAAAGTTTTGCCCAAGATACTGGCTATGAGGTGGAGTACAGGATGTGTGTGTGGCTGAGGCCTGGGCATTGCAGCCATGGGTGCACCTTGCAAGTGATGCTGACAAGCCCCTGTGAGACTTTTGTTTGTTTCTTTTTTTAGGAATATACAACAATAAATGTTTTCTAGTTTATTTCAGCTAAAAGGTCAATAGAAAAGGTCTTACTCTCTTTCCTGAGCTTTCACCCAGGATACTGCTGGGTTTCCAGAAGATACCTACCATATTGCAGAATGTCTCTAGTCTTAGTTGTATCCCTTCATGTCATCCATGAAAAATTTCTGGCCCAGGTGTTCTGGCTGTGTTGTCCAGCAGGGTCTGGTCCCACTGGACTCTGGGTTTCAGGTAACTCCCATGTGGCTTGTTCCATACGAGTTAGTCATGTTGTGCTTCTGCTGAAATCTGGTGGCTGCCCACAGTCCATGGAGAAGGCTGGAGAAGTCTAAGAAAGGCTCAAACGCTGATTTCATCCAGGTGACTGTGACCAGAACCCTTCAGGCCTGCTTGCATGTCCCTGCTCCCAGCATTTCTTGTTCTACAGGCGCAGCTCTCTCCCAGGAGAGCGACGCTGTGCCGTTCATAATCATGCTTCACGACAGCGTCTGCTGTGGCAGCCCTTGGGAAGCCCTGGTGTCGAGAGGGTGTGGGGAGCACTGCCGAGCTGGCCGCCCGTCAGTCAGGCTCGGGATCGTGTGCCCAGCCGCTCTCACGTCGGCATGTGCATGTGGGGCTGGCGAATGCCTGAGCTCCCGGCTCTCCGGTGAGCTCACATCTATCCACATCTCTCCTAAACCATCATTAAAACATGCAAATCCCACTGCCTGTGGTGTTTCCTTGGGGCAGCGGGTCCCTGGGGTGCCAATAACCCAGGGAACGCTTCTCGTGGGTGCCTGTGCTGCGTTCCCCCTCTCACAGTGCGGGACCCCGGGAACTGGCTTCACCCCCCGGGCTGTCCTGGCACCGCTGGGAGCTGGGGAAGAGCGGGGTTGCTCGGGATTCCAGGCGTGCGGAAGTGGCGGAGATTGATGGGGATGGGTGGGTGTTCAGGCTCCTGTTCCTGGGGCGCACGTAGCTGGGATGGGGGAGGGACACGGGTGACAGGGATGCAGAGGGCGACCTGCTGCTGGGAGTGCCGGTCGGGAGGAGCGCAGCTCCGGGGGACGCGGCTGCGGGCCGGGCGGGGTTTGGGGGCGGGAGCGGCCGNGCCGCAGCCGGCCCCGCACCGCCTGCGGCCGCCGCGCCGCCGCACCACCCAGCGCGACCTCACCAGCGCCCACATCGAGTCCTTCAACTACGCCATCAGCGAGGGCGTCTATCGCGCCGTGCAGGTGCGGGGGGCGGCGGGAGGTGCGGGGCCGGGCCCTCCCGCGCTCCCGCCGCGCTGACCCGGTGCTTTTGCAGGATGTGCCCCCGGTGGAGTTCGCGCTGAAGGACACCCGAGTGGCGCTGGCGCTGGTCGGGGTGTCCATCACCCCTCCTGCCGTGCCGGCCGGGACGGTGTGCCAGGAGAGGAGGGTGTTCCCGGCGGAGTGCCGCGGGCTCCGCAGCACCTACCGCGGCAGGATCACTGTGAGTGCCCTCGCCCCACACACGCGTGTCCCTGTCCCGCCCCACCGCCCCGCACACGCGTGTCCCTGTCCCGGCTGACCCCACGCCGCGGACAGCGGAGCCCTGTGCCATAGTTAAAGGCCCCTTCCCGGTTCGCCGGTCCCACGGGGGGTTCAGGGAGCGCTGCCCCGCGTGGGTTCTGGGCTGCTGATGGTGTGTGGGCTCTCTGGTTTTCTCCGCACATCAAGCCTGTCGTGGTACCGGCCCCGCTGTCCTTTTTTCCCTGTCACGTTCCTCCCTTCAAGCCCCCAGCCAACTTGGAAGATCTTAGATGGAGACTCGTGTCATCCCAGAGAGCAGCATCATCCAAATCTTGTTTCTGTAGGAATCCAGGTTTCAGAAACAGCGTTGCTCCCATACAGAAGTCCAGAGCTATAAATCTCTCCTGTTCGCAGGTTCATGGTCTTTCTGAAATGCTCTGAAATTTGCCTAGAGAGGAAGCATCCCCAGCAGATATTTTTCTTTGCACTGTGAAAAGATTGCACATTGCTGTTTTCTATTAAAACTGTGCAGTTGTGTCCGAGCTGATTGCTTATATCAGGCACCTGGTGCAAGGGAATGCTTGCTTCGAATTTCAGCTTTTTGCTTGTTTGCTTTTTTTTTTGTGTTTATGTATTAGTCCGAAACTGTACACCTTACCATGATAAAAGCCACTTTGTAAGTGCTTTACCTTATCTGAAAATGAAAGTGGGGCAGTGCAGATTCTTCATAGTTGTATTCCCAGTGGATCTTAGATTTTCCTGAGCTAGCCATGTTTTTATTTTTCCTACCTGAATTATTTCCCATCTCTTTTTTTTTTTTTCCCATTATCTGTCTGTTTAATTATTTTTGGAATGTTTGGAGCAGTTGGACAGAACAGTTTGTTGTGCCTTGTGTGAGAAGGCATTGCCTTGTGCTGGGACAGGTTAACCTCTCCCCTTGCCTGCCCATGCACAGCAGAAAACAGTGAGTAATCATTCCCTGTTTCCACCGTACTGCTTCAGCTGCATATCTCTCTGTCATTTTCACCCCTTAGTTCCCACTGGCCCAGGGTAAGAAGTGAGCTCCAGTCTGCTGAGCAGCTGTAGACCCTTAGTCATCACTTCAGGTGTAGACCAGACTGCAGCAGTCTCTGTGTAAGGCTGCCCCTTGGATTTAAAGGGGCACAGTAGCATTTCCCTTCCCTTTTCCAGTAGTCTCTAAGACTCTATTGTTTACTCATTTTAGCTGTTGCCAGGTGTTGAACCCATGTTCTTGTATTGCAGTGCCAGTGTCTCTTTGCTGCAGGACAGCAGCTCTTTCAAAGCCCATCGTTCTGCATGTAAAGTTAGGATTGTTTGCTCCCACAGTTTTCCTGAAGACCCACTGATAGAACTTCTTAATAAATTTTCCTTCTTGATTTTCAGATCACACATGAACATGTTAAGTGAAGAAACCTTTGGAAAGATTTTGTCAGGCCTGTGGTGTGGATGTCCTTTCAGTGGACGCTTGCTCTCTTCTTCTACTTTTAACTGTTTCCCTCTGAGGTTTCTATTCCTATCCTGTGGCTGCCTTTTTTTATTTAGGCTGCACTGTTGAAAGGTCTGAAAGGCAGAGGAGACCAGACAAACCTTGTTCGTTCACCCAGCAGCTTCTTTACCTAGCTCTAGACTTTCCTTTAGTGCGATTTTCTTCTGTAAACCAAACCCACGTTGACTGTTTCCCAGAGTGTAACCTTTGTGCATGTATCTACTGGTTCTTTTTATTGTTGCCACAATTTTACAGTGATACAAGTGTATTAAACTGCTTGTGGTTATATGAAAGGTACGATTAATATAGCTGGAAATACTGAAAGGGTAACTTAACTTGTTTCCTGTTCATGTTGTATCGTTTTAGGCTGACATCAGCTGGTCAGTGAATGACATGCCACAGGGGACTATCAAACAGCCCCTAGGGTATATTCCAATCATGGTGAAGTCCAAATTGTGCAACTTATATGGTTTCTCTCCACAAGACCTTATGCAGCGCCATGAAGAGGAAGAGGTAACAGTGATTTTGTGGGCAGGATAATCTGCATTTCACCTGAGCAGTCTGTCAGGTCACCTTCTCTTTGCAGGGCTTGAACAGTAATATTTCATTTCAAGTTCAACTTTCCATTTTCTCTCGAAAGCAACTTGTTTATGAGGGCTCCATGAAGCAGCTTGAGAAGTTTGCAGCTGTGGATGTTGTTGAATACAGAGATCTGTTTGGTGCCAATACCTACAGTTTGGGTATAGAACCTCTCAGCTACTACCCAGCAACTGAAGGTGCTGTAAAGGGGACTCTGGAGAGAAAGATTTGGAGAAGAGGCATTGAAAGAGACATTTTCATTTCCAGATGTCTTCTGCAGCTTTTTTCCTGTTTCCCCAGTAGCATGTTAGCTGTCTATAATTGAATACAGAATTATTTAGTGCTGCATTTTGCATTCAAAAAAAAAGAGAGAGCAAACTACAAAAGAAAATCAGAAGAGTAAGCTTGTATGTGACCAGAAAGAGATCTTTTGCTCTGAAAATCGTTCTGGTGTATAAACTCAAAATGAGAACTTCAGAACATTTATTTTAAAAAGTTAACGTCAGTTATTCCAAGATGTTCCATTGACCACAAAGGTTTTTGGGATATTTTTTATTGCTTTAAATTGTGGAACACACATCCCTTTCCTTGCACTCTGCTACATTTAGACTTCATAAGTCCCTGGTAAGGAGCGCAGCCGTTCCAAAAGCAGTGCTGAACCATGTCCTGCTATTTTCCATTAAACATTTGGTTCTCGTGTACAATACTGTCATTTTCTTCTTTTACTCCAAATGCTGGTTCTGAGTTTCTAAGCATATTAAAATGATTTTTCTTCTCCTACCAGGAAATGGGAGGCTACTTTATAATCAATGGCTTAGAAAAGGTAATCAGGATGCTGATTATGCCCAGGCGAAACTTTCCTCTTGCGATGACAAGACACAAGTGGAAAAACAGAGGCCCTGGTTTCACAGAGTATGGTAAGCTCAGCAGTTTCCTGCAGCATCCTGGTAACAACTGCTTGAGGACAAACAGGAGTGACCATCTGTAGCTGAATTTTGGTCCAAAATTTTTACAGTTCTTGTTTAATGTTAATATTTTTTGGTTTGTTACAGTTTTGTTTAATGTTAATATTTTTTGCTGCACATGAGAATAAAGAATAAACACACTGCAATGGTACAAACAAGAAGCAGGGCCTTGCCTTTTGGGAGCTCTCTGAGCTGCCCATGGGAAGTGAAGAGATTTTATTTCAGGCCTTGCAATACTTGTCACCTTTTGTTCTGTGGAAGGTGTAGCTAAAACCCTGCCTTCAGTAAGAGTCATTGTAATCCACTGAACTCGTTTCACTGATTTTTGTCCATACTCCATGGTGGCAGATTTAATTTATATGAAGCAGAGTAATTTGGTTCTTGGCTGCACCTTCCCTGTGTCGTGTATACTCGGCAAAACCAGTTTAAAATTGAACTAAGCCAGAAAATTTTAAAAAGCATTTTAAACTCAGGTGTTGCCAGTTGCTGATCTGACTGGACCATGGTGCTGGAGCACACACTGTAGTTCCACCCTGGTTTATTTCAAGGCAGTGCCAGATTAGAGGTTCCTTTTTTTTTGTTTTATTTTTCTTGGTCCTGCAGTGGATAGTGTGGAGCAGGACCAGGAAACACTGCTGCAGCACTGCCACCCAAACACAGAGATAGGAGGGCAATTAGGAACAGTAGTTGTGTGTTAGTCTATCCTACAACGAAAAGTTACAGACAGAATAGTTGATGCCTAGGTGTTTCCTAAGAACTTTCTGCATCTTCCAAGCCTCTCAGGAAGTGTACTGGCTGTCCTGAGACACTGCCCTTTTTGGCTAGGAGCTGAATTGAGCTGGTGTGTTTATTTGAAGTGGCACACTGACACTGAAGCGAGTGATCTGCCTCATGTTCTCAGCCATCAAATACCAAAGTTTCTCTCATGAATTGTCTCACACCTGCTCGGACACATCACGGTGATGCAGCCACTTGGTTTTGTGCAGCTAATGCTGGTGTTGTGATTTTTGCAGGGGTGGTGATGCACTGTGTCAAGGACGAGCACACTGCAATAAATATGAACCTTCACTACTTGGAAAATGGCTGTGTCATGGTGAATTTCATTTTTCACAAAGAGTTGTTCTTCCTCCCCTTGGGATTTGCTCTGAAGGTAAGCAGTGAATGCTTGTGCTTTCTGTATTAAATAAATACAGAAGTTTTGCTAAGCATTTTTATATTATTTATGAGAAGAAGCTAATTCCACTTGAAGTATTTTCAGTCAGCCTTCCTGTACTGGTTGGAGAAAGGACATCCAAACTGCATAATACTGAAATGGAACACTCAGTCTGCGGCAGGGGAAGTGTCTGCAGGGACAAGAGATGAGGGGAGAGTCAAACTCTCACGGTTTTTTGGGGTTTTGCTAATGAATGGTGTGGATGGAGATCATTATCAGGGTATGAATATTCCCTGCATTACTCTCTAAGCACTTCAACCCCTCAACGTTTTCCAGTTTGTATTGTGGAAGGGCATTTCCAGAGCACTGATAACCTAAATCATAGGATGCCTTAGTTCTTTAGCTGTATTTTATAGACAGATGCTGTTATGACCTTATTTTTCTGATCTGATACACTGCTGTCTCTCAGGCATTAGTTAATTTCCCAGACTACCAGATTTTTGAAGAGTTGGTGAAAGGAAGGGAAGATGACACCTTTTATGTGAACTGCGTTACTGAGATGATGAGAGCAGTGGTGGATGCTGGCTGTTTGACACAGCAAAACGTCCTGGAATACCTGGGAAAGAGCTTCCGAGTGAAACTCAACCTGCCTGAGTGGTACAGCAATGAACAGGCTGCAGATTTCATTCTGAGGTCTGTATGGGGATGTGATC
>VZRF01012752.1:16820-28199 GCA_013396875.1 Vireo altiloquus
GTGGGAGGAGAGTGAGGCCTGTGGGGCAGGGAGGGTCAGTGGATGATTGGGATCGGAGGGGAAGTGGACCAGGAAAGGGATGAAGGAGCCTGGGTGGACATTGGGTGTGAGGCCTGTGGAGCAGGGAGAGGCTGCAGCCCCTTCCCTTCTCTGTCCTTTGGCTTTTGGGGTGTGGTGAGACCGGAGGGGCATCCCCGTGGCTGGGCCGGCCTGGGGCTGTGCTCCCCCCGGGATCCCTGTGCTCGGTGTTGGTGTGAGCCCCTCTCCTTCCCGGTGCCACAGGTGCTGATCCCGGGCTGCTCCCCCCTCCCGACATCCAGCACTGGCAGCACCGGGGCGGCTCCCGCTCCAGAGAGCCCCGCAGCCATGTCCACCTTCCGCCAGGAGAGCGTGGAGCTCTACTATGAGATGGGGGAAGAGCTGGGCAGGTGAGGGACATCCCACTGCCTTCTGGGGGGGCTTCCATCGCTGCACCCCCTGCCCCAGCACTGCATCAGGGACCTTCACTGGATCCCTGTGGTGTCCCTGTGCCCCCTCTGCAGGCAGCAGGGCCGGGGCTGTGCAGAGTGAGGCACCTCTGGTGGGTAGAGATGGAAAGAAAGTGTTAATCAACGTTGCTCCCGGTGGAGCTCCCATCCGGGGCTGGCAGCTTCCGGCCCTCCTCGGTTTGCTGCTCCTGGCCCTGCGCCTGTGGGAGGGATCCAGGGTGACTCAGTGCCTGCAGATGGGATTTAATCAGCCGGGATGCAGAGGCGGCGCTGGGGGAGCTGCCTTGGGGATCCTCCAGCTCTGCCTCGGCCGTGCCAGCCCCACGCCGTGGCTCCTCCTCGGGCACTTGGGCAGCAAAAGCGTTTTGGGTCACTTTAAGTGATTTTTTTTTCAAAGCAGAGGAGCTTCCAGGAGTTTGTGCAGATTCTCTTTCCCCTCTGTGTCTGTGGTTCTTTGTGAGCCGTGGGGAGGGATGAGGTGCCCACGGATGGATCCCACTCTGCCCTGGGGGGTTCTGTGTGTCCCTGGCTGTGATCCAGGGATGTATAAAGGTGTAAAGGAGTCTCAGGTCCAGGTGTAGTCACTCTGATTTCAGCCATTTCCCCTCCACCTGCCTTTTCCATCAGAGCTTTATTGTCCCCCAATGGACAATAAAGGGGGTCCATTGGGGGACAATAAAGGCTCTGGGATTTGCTCCAGGGGGCTCCTGGCTGGAAGAGGAGGCTGATGGGCATCTCCCACCCTGGGTGATCACAGCAGCACCTGAACATCCCAGGGAGCGTTGGCAGCTGCCACATTCCTGGGAGGAATTCCCTTCCTCCATCCTGAGTGGTGCCAGGGTGCAGGCGAGAATCACCTGATCCCAATTCTTGGCATTCTTGGGGGGAAACATCCTCCAATCCCTCACCCTCGTGCTGCTTCCAGTGCATGGTGTGGGACATCCTCCCCTTCACCTCCTCCCCTCACCTCCTCCCCACACCCCACAGCGGCCAATTCGCCATCGTCCGGAAGTGCCGCGAGAGGAAGACAGGCCTGGAATACGCAGCCAAGTTCATCAAGAAGCGCCGCCTGTCGTCGAGCCGCAGGGGAGTGAGCCGCGAGGAGATCGAGCGCGAGGTGGACATCCTGCGGGAGATCCAACACCCCAACATCATCACCCTGCACGACATCTTCGAGAACAAAACCGACGTGGTGCTCATCCTGGAGCTGGTGTCCGGAGGGGAGCTCTTCGATTTCCTGGCGGAGAAGGAATCCCTGACGGAGGAGGAAGCTACGCAGTTCCTCAAGCAGATCCTGGATGGGGTGCACTACCTGCACTCCAAGCGCATCGCCCACTTCGACTTGAAGGTGAGCTCTGGGAGCTGCAGACACTCCCTGTTCAGCACTGGGAGCAGGGATAAACTCCCAGGTGAGCTCTGGGAGCTGGAGACACTCCCTGTTCAGCACTGGGAGCAGGGATGAACTCCCAGGTGAGCTCTGGGAGCTGCAGACACTCCCTGTTCAGCACTGGGAGCAGGGATAAACTCCCAGGTGAGCTCTGGGAGCTGGAGACACTCCCTGTTCAGCACTGGGAGCAGGGATGAACTCCCAGGTGAGCTCTGGGAGCTGCAGACACTCCCTGTTCAGTACTAGGAGCAGGGANATGAATTCCCAGGTGAGCTCTGGGAGCTGCAGATATTCCCTGTTCAGCCCTGGGAGCAGGGATGAATTCCCAGTGAGCTCTGGGAGCTGCAGACACTCCCTGTTCAGTACTGGGAGCAGGGATGAACTCCCAGGTGAGGTGTGGAAGTCAGCACTGGGGGCTGGGGATGAATGCACTCATCAGACTGGTGCTTGGGGTCTCTCCCACCTTGAGGCACACATCCTCTCCTCTGGATTGAGGAGCCCAGAGCAGCTCCCACAGGTTGGTGTGCAGGGACAGACCCAGCTCCTCTCCCCCCACAGCCAGAGAACATCATGCTGCTGGACAAGAATGTGCCAAACCCTCGCATCAAACTCATCGACTTCGGGATTGCCCACAAGATCGAGGCTGGGAATGAGTTCAAGAATATCTTTGGGACCCCAGAGTTTGTAGGTGAGCTTCCCTGGGGGCTCCTCAGGATGCTGAAAGCTTTGGATTCATCCTGGAGTGATGCCCAGCACCCTGGTGCTGCTGCCAGGATGTGTCCATGGGGTTTCTCCCCCCACAATAAACCCATTTTCTCCCCTTAAAGCCCCGGAAATTGTGAACTACGAACCCCTGGGGCTGGAGGCTGACATGTGGTGAGTGATTCTCCTTCCAAGCCCCTTCCCATGGCTCCAGCAGCCAATCCCCTCATGCTGGTGGATCTCCCCTGTGGGTACTGGAGCCACGTGACTTCACCCTCCTCTTCCTCTCTCTTCAGGAGCATCGGAGTCATCACCTACATCCTGTGAGTATCAGGCAGGTCAGGGGGGAATGGAGCTGCAGGATGAGCTCCCCACCTTGGGCTGGAGCCTTTTTGGGGTGTCC
Source organism: Vireo altiloquus (assembly GCA_013396875.1). NCBI lineage: Eukaryota > Metazoa > Chordata > Aves > Passeriformes > Vireonidae > Vireo > Vireo altiloquus. The sequence continues at coordinate 19,801 of VZRF01012752.1, forward strand.
CAACCTTCTCTCTCCTCAGGCTGAGCGGAGCCTCCCCGTTCCTGGGGGAGACAAAGCAGGAGACACTGACCAACATCTCTGCTGTCAACTATGACTTCGATGAGGAGTATTTCAGTAACACCAGCGAGCTGGCCAAGGACTTCATCCGCCGCCTGCTCGTCAAGGACCCCAAGTGAGGGACGGGGAGCAGAGCTGGGGGTTCCTCTGGGAGAGGGCTCAGTCCCCCCTGCCCCACATCCAGGGCAGCTCCCTGGGATGAATTCTGAATTCCCCCTGCAGCTCCACTGGGGTTTGGGAGGGTTTGAGTGCTGAGCTGAGCCCCCAGGGTTCAGGGTTTGGGAAGGAGCAGTGGGGTTGGGAGGTTCCCAGGGCATCCTCTGCCTCTGTTTTGTCTCGGGAGGCAGTTTGAGGAGTTGGGGGCTGGATGTAGCCCCTGCCTAGGGGACTCTGAGTGCAGTGAGTTTGTCCAAGTTCAGCCCAACCCCAAAGGTGATCAGAGGATCCAAGCTGCTTTTCCAGCAGGGAAAGAGGAGCAAAGCCTCTGCCCTGATCGCAGCCTTGCTGTGTTTGCAGGAAGCGAATGACCATCGCCCAGAGCCTGGAGCACCCTTGGATTAAGGTGAGAAGTTCAAGAATCAGCACTTTTTGGGTGTTTGACCCCCTGAGGTTGGGCCTCTTCTGCTCCACCACACCATGGGGGCTGGTTTGGTGTCACTGCCATGGGTGGGTACTGGAGCCACAACTGTCCCTGTCACAGGTGATCAAGAGGAGGAACGTCCGCAACGAGGACAGCTGCAAGAAGCCTGAGCGGCGCCGGCTGAAGACCACACGCCTGAAGGAGTACACCATCAAATCCCACTCCAGCATGCCCCCCAACAACACCTACATCAACTTCGAGCGCTTTTCCAAGGTCATGGAGGAGGTGGCGGCGGCTGAGGAGAGCCTCCGAGAGCTGGAGAGGAACAAGAAGTCGTTCCAGGAGGACATCGAGGCGCTGCTGTCCATCTACGAGGAGAAGGAGTCGTGGTACAAAGAGGAGAACGAAAGCATCAGCCAGGATTTGCGGCAGATCCGGCAGGAGCTGCAGAAGACAGAGGCGCTGAAGAAGCAGGCGCAGGAGGAGACCAAGAGCGTGGTGCAGGTGGCCAACGGGCTCAAGCGGCGTTACCGCAAGCTGGAGAACCACTACGAGGCCCTGGCCAAGCAGGTGGCCTCGGAGATGAAGTTTGTGCAGGAGCTGGTGTGGTCCATCGAGCGGGAGAAGCTGCAGAGCAGCGAGGGCGACGGCAGCATCCGTTAACCCGGCCGGCCCCGGGGGGCTCCGGAGCTCCCCCTGCACCGACAGCCCCCGGTGAGCATCCCCCAGTGTTCAGGGGGGGTTTGTGCCTCCCCAGAGCCCCCACCTGGGGGTGCTGGGGCTGTGCCACCCCAGGGTTTGGCTTCCCGCGTGCAGCTCCTGCCTGGCTCGTGTCCCCATGCTCCTCATCACCGCTGCCGTGCTCGGGGACTTTGCCCCCACCCCACCCAGGTCCCCAAGCTGCCCCAGCACCCCTCGGGGGGGTTGGTGGGCAGACCCCTCCCCACTCTACATTACAGCAGCAGCCACGTGTGGGCTGGGACCAAGGACTGATCCCTGCGTGGCCTTGCACTCCACAGCCCCCCGGGTGGCCTCTGTGCCCCCTGTTCCCCCCGGGGTGCTGCACCCCTTGTCCCCCTGTCCCAGCCCTGGCTCCCCCTTTTCCCAGAATAAAGGTTTCTGTGTAGTGGGGCTGCTGCCTCAGCTCCTGCCATGGAGGGACAGCGGTTGGGAGGGGGATAAGGATGTGCCATGCAGTGAGAATTCCCCCACTGTGCTCCCATCCCAAAGAGATTTCCTTTAATTTGCAGGAAAAAAAGGTTTTTTTGCCTTGAGCTCACTGTGAGCGAGGAGGGAGGTTTAGGGATGGTTTGTGGGGTGTTCCCAGGCTGGGGGAGCCCCCAGTCCCTCTTGCCTGAGCTTCCTCACTCCTGGGGACAGGGGGAGCCAGGTCCCAACGAACGACATTCCAGAGAACACCAGAGCCTGGGATCAGGTTTCCTCTGGGAGCACCGAGGGCTTTCCGACTGCTCGTGGCCCCCGTGGAGCCAAGATCCAGCTGAATTTGATCTGGGGAATCACCAGCCAAATCCCAGGGATGGCAGGCGTCCCCCTGGCTGGCCACGGTGGGTTCACCTCTGGCTCATCTCCAAGCCCAGGGGATTAGGTTCCATTTAGGATTTGTCACTCTGCTGTGGCCCCTGTGGCTCGCTGGGGATGTGAGGGGGACAGAGGGGCCCTGCCCCACGTCCCTGCTGACGTCCCAAGGGGTGTAGGTTTCATCCCCATCTGTGGGGCACGTGGACCTGCTGATCATTTAATCTGCCCTGGGTGTTCCCTGCCAAGGCACTTGGCTCCCAGGGGAGATGGCATCACTGGGGCTGTCCTGGTGTCCAGCACAGCCACTGGGTCTGGCTGTGCTGGGGATTCTCTGGGGATTTTCTCTCTGGGGGCTTGGAGCTCTCATCTGGCCCCATCCAGGCACTGTGTGCTAGGGAGGCTTTGGGGTGTGGATTTGGATGGAGCCCCAGCTCTGTCAGCAGAGGCAGTGGGTGAAAGGATGTAAGGAAATCCTATAGCCCCAGCTGTTCCCAAGCCAAAGTTCACATAGTGAGAAACCTTCCTGAATTCTCCTCGTGCTGAGGGTTTGGGTTTCACACTCCCAAAAGGCTCTTGGAAGTCACTGGTCATTCACCCCAGCCACGGAGCTGCACTGCCCTTGGAGCAGCAGCAGGGGATCTCACCCACGTGGATGCATAAAATGACACCAAAATAGCTCTAAAAAAGCAGAATTTGGGGTGTGATTCATGATTTCATGAGTCTACTAATCCTAAAGCCTGTAGGAACTCGTGTTCAGAATGAACAGGACGTGCTGCTCTGGGGGGATTCCGGTGCTGTGACGTTACCAGGATGTTCTGCTTCAGTTCCCTCTCTGCAGCTGGAGCTGCCACCACCCCGTGACGTTTCATTCTCTGTGGACAGAGATACCAAAATGCCTTTTTTAGGCTTCAATTTCTGCTTCCCAGAGTTTGGCAGGAGGTGACAGCGAAGGCTTTTCCCTTATAAGTCTTGACAAACCCCAAACGCTTCTGCATGGCTTAAACCAAGCCATGAACACCCAGGGAACCCCCATGGAAACCTCTGGGATCTTCTTTTCCTACCAGGGAGCTGAGCTGTGGGGAATGCTGTGTAGGAAAGAGGGTGACAGGTCACAGCAGGGTGTCCCTGATTATGGAACAGTGTCAGCAGAGTGGGTTGGGTGTCCCCAGGCACGTTCCACACCAGGAAATCTCCCTTTTTATAGCCTGGGGAAGGCAGGGAGTGCCAGCAGGATCCTTCCTGCCCATGGGGATCCCTGCACAGGAGCACTGGAAAACCATTGGTGTAAGAGGACAAGGAGATGGATCTGCCCTGGCTGCAGCACAAAGCCTCCCCCTCGTTGGGTTTTTGGGTGACTCCTCACTAATCTGTGGTAGCTGCTTTTCCAGAGCAATGCTTCTAATTCAGGCCCCCAAAATTTAGGGAAGGATCCCCCCAGCCAAGTGATTTCAGTGCCTGAGAGCTCCCAGTGCTCATCCCACAGGTTTTGTACACAGGCACCACACAATCCAGGGATGGCACTGCCCTCTCTAAGCTCAAATTTGGATGGGATTTTAGTATTAATGCCTGAAATGGTTCCTAGGGAAGCAAAGTTTTCATTTCTCATTCCCTGAGAAACCCTCCCCAATTCAGCTGATGGATTTCAACTCAAACTGAGCCATTCCCACCTGGCTGGAGCCTGTGTGAGCACCCAAACCCAAGCAGTGCCACAGGGTGGAAGTTTGAAGCCACTCATGGTTGGAATGTCAATCACCCAGGAAAAAGGGGTGTTGTGGTTTGGGTGAGCTTCATACCCATTTTTATGGCAATAAAGCTGCTGGATAAATGAAATCAGGACTTCAAAAGGAGACTCAAGTGGACTTTTACTGAATTGATGACGTTACACAAACATGCCTTGCACGAAGCCTTCCTTGTCTGCAGGAGCTCTCTCGTTTTCCCAGCACAGCTCTACCTGCTCTGCTATAAAAATGCCATTTCCAACTTCTCTGTAAGCCAGTGGAATATAAAATAATTACAAAAAAAACCAAAACAACCCCACCAAGGCGATCCTGTCCATCCAGTGGGAATAAGTTATCCTCAATTTTCAATTATATACAGAAGGGACTTGCCAAAGGCCAGTGGGAGAGGAGTTCACACAAATAACTCCAATTCCCACTTCCAAGTATTATTTACATCATGCTGTACATGGATCTTCTGGATCTTCCCAAACCCTGGAAAGCAGGAAGGGAAGAAGGGTGAGACCTGAGCTGTTCCCAGCACAATCCCTCCTGTTCCACCCCCTCTGGGTTTTAGTTACCTATGAGCAATTTAAGAGTTTGTTGTGAATATCTTCGAAGACTTCGTTGTAGAGTTCATCCCTCGACTTCAGGCCGTCTAAATAAACTGGGAGAAAAAAGGGGGAGTCAGGAGAACAAAATTCTGGGAGATTAGTTTTAAAATATTTTGTATTTTATTGATCCAAACGACAACTGTTTTTTCTACTGGAAACACAGAACTGAAAACCTAATGGCCTGTGAAATCCTTATTCCATTACAAATTCCTTCTTTTAAATTTTTTTATCCCCTCTAAGTCCTTAAGAGTACAAAGCAAAGGGAGTAAGTTCTTAGCTCTAAAACTGCCTTATTTATCCAAAGTAGGCCAGGATTACAACTTAGGAGTAAAAATAGCACTCTGCATCATCACAGTGGAAGTTTTCTCGAATTAAATCACCCAATTCCTTAAATTCCAACTCCAAGGCTGAAGGATTTGTGTTTGGGGAAGACTTACCCACATCCACACCACAATCCTCCATCTCTTTCCTGTGTTTTAGGTACATGGGCCAGACGTGTCCATCAAAGAGGCCTGGGGGGTCAGGAACGGTGTAGTTCCTTGTACTGGGAATCACAGCATGGAAAAGGAATGTCAGGAGGGTTTAGGTTGGGTATTGGGGAAAAAAGTATTCAGGGAAAGGATTGGAAAGGATTGGCACAGGCAGTAAGGATGGATGTGGCACTTGGGGACACAGTCAGTGGTGAAGGGTGATGGTTGGAGTCGAGCTCAGAGGTTTTCTCCAACCCCAACATGAAACTCTCTTTCCCCACTTGTGTTTGAATTTCCCACTCTAATCCAATTCATGACACCAATTCATCCCAGGAACTGGGAAATCTCCATCTCAGGAATTGTCCAAAGCCAGGCTGGAGCAGCCTGGGATAGTGGAATTGTCCCTGCCCATGGCAGGGGGGGAATGAGATGACCTTTAAGGTCCTTCCAACCCCAACCATTCCATGATTCCATGACTAAGAGCAATGTAAAGGAGCAGAGGGAAGGACTGGATGCACCTCCAGGAATGTTCTCACCTCCTCCTCCTCTTGCACTCATCATAAGGCACTGCCAGGTAGTAGCGGAGGTCAAACAGCTCAATCAGAGGTCTGGGGAGGGGACAAGGACAGAACGTGGATATCTCACTTTTAATGACAGGAAAAAGCATGAAATCACCCCAGACACCACAAAAATCTCTCTGCCTCTATGGGATCTGTGTCTGTGGAAGACAACCCAAGGGTAAAGTGCTTCCCTCACAGGTCTGTTGACTCTAAACCACAGAAAACTTCTTTTCTGAAGGTCAAAATGGCCCAGCAGGGGCTTTTCCCACCCAAATATCTGCCACTGGTCCTGAGGGGGATCAGAGGGGATCCTGTGGAGGATCAGGCACTGGGCTGGGAATCCTGGCTCTTCCTAGATCATTCCAAACTCAGTTTGCAGCAAAATCAGGGACAGGGCAACTCCTCGGCTCATGTTCATGGACGTGTCCAAGGGCAGGTTAGACAGGGCTTGGGGCAGCCTGGGATTGAGGAGGGTGTCTCTGCACAAGGCAGGGGCTTGGAACTGGATGAGCTTTAAGGTCCCTTCCAAACCATTCTGGGATTCCATGTTCTTCCCCAAAAATCCAGGGAGTTCTCTCTGCCACAGCTTGCTCCTCTTACTAAGCTCCATGTAGTCAGTGTTAAGCAAGCACAGGAGGGAACTGTTCCTAAATTCCCAGGGAGATTCCAGGCAGTGAGTGGATTATCTCCTTGTTCTCACCAAGGTGAGGTGATGAGGGGAAGCTGCACCCCTCTGCCAGCTCAAATCCTGCTCTAAAACTCCCTTGGAATTCAAGGCTGTGCCCTAAATAAGAACCTTACATTCACCTCAATTTCACCAGCATTCAGGGGTTAATTTTACATTTTACAGCAGAAAACCCTCCGGGGTGAGAATTCAGAACAAGGCAGGAAGGGGAAATTAGTAAAATTTAGCTCTGGCACGAGGGATTTAAGGATCTTCCCTGGCAAACCATGAAGAGTTCTCCAAACCTTACTTGTAATTATAAAGCAGGAAGCCTTCAATGACCAATATATGTGTATCTTGGGAGGTTGGCTCTTTAGAGCCAGGTGTGACATTCACCCCGTGGGAACGGGCAAACTTCACTGGGTTCTCAATCCAGGCCCGCACTGTGCTCACCATTGCCTCCATATCCAAGGAATCCAACACTGGTCGGGAGAAAGGGGGGTGGGTGGGAAAAAGGGACACCATCAAACACCATCAAACAGGCTCAAAAGTATGAAATAGAATGAACTCGGTAAAGTTACAGTTACGGAAATTTATTGTTAAAGCTTTTAATAATGAAAAAGAAATACTTAGGAAAAGAATATACATTACTGCATCCTATAGGGAACACTGCTCTTACCATCCCATTGTTTAAAGCCGTCTTCCCCGACTTCTATTTGATCTTGTGGCTGAAATATAGTGAGCAATAAAACATTGCTGCAACCTCAGCGGGATCAGTTCCCTACGATGCCATCAGCACCTGGCCACTACTGCAACACCAACCACCCCTGGGCCTGCAGGAACATTGACATTCCCAGCTTTCCCCAACCCCAAGAGCTCTGGAAAACTCCCTTGGCTCACTCAAACCACTTTGGATTAACGACTTTTATGTTAATCACTCGGTATGTTGTTAGTTGGTAAAATACCACAGGGTATTGTTTATGAATCAACATATAAGAATTTGAGGTGCAAATATGGGTTAAATGTTTACATTTCTCAAGGACAAATTTTAACTCCTCTAATGAAAATAAAGTTGGACACAGCAACACTTTGGTCACTCAGTTACAACTTTTGTTGTGCTGGCATTCACACAAAGTTATGGATTTTTATGGAAAATCAAACAGAATTTGTCCCTCAAGGGCTCCTATCTGATCCAAACTGTGCAGGAACTGAGCACACAATGCAGCTGCTGGAGCACTTCATGTTTGGGGATGACTCACAACTGCTCCAAATCCATTCCTGCATCTCTTGGACTTCCACCCAAGGTGGAATCCTTGGATATCATCGTTCCCATGAAATGGTGCAGGGTTTAGTAACATCCTGCACTCCCCAACATTCATCTCTGCAATATTTTAATTAGGTTCTGATACAGATCTATCAAAACTCCCCAATAAAACCCCTCTTCTGTATTTAAACCAGCACGGAGGTACTTCAATCCTGAAGTATCATTTAGCAGTCACATTCTTACTTTAGTAAAAAGAAGAAAATCCCAACATGGAGAAAATCATTCATGTAGAGCACAGTAAGTACTGACTGAAATCAGTACTAAATTTAGATCTGTTGTTAACACTCAAAGGTGGGTTTGCTGTCACCACTCTGTGCCAGGTCATACCAAGCTCCCGTGGCATTTGTAAAGGTCAGGAACTCCCCACCTGTCCAGTCATTTGAAAATTAAATACATTTATCAAACACCCCACAAAATCAGAAAGCTTGTGGCCCCTAAGCTGTCAAAACTGACTTGCCCTGAATGTACACTTAACACTGCAAGGAAGAGAGGACTCAACTTACCTTGAAGAAATCATCCTGATGGACCACGCAGCAGTTGGGGAGCGCCTTGATGAGCCTGTTGGTCAAGGTGGTTTTACCACCATTGGTGACCCTGCATGGAACGGGGCGAGACAGAGGTGGAAGAAACACATTAGAACCGGATCTGGGAGCTACTGGGACCCCTGGCGGGACAGACAGCGCTGAAGGAGCCGAGTCCTGAGGGATCCGAAGCGCGACCGGCGGCGGGAGCCCCTGAGGGGACCCAAACCCCTGAGGGGAGCCGGGCGCTGACCCTCCCTGAGGGACCCAAACCCCGCCCGCGCCCCCAGTTTGAATTTCCCGCCCCACCAGCACCGGCCGCCGATTGGCTGCGGCCACCACCGCCCCGCCATTT
>VZRF01012752.1:28717-53930 GCA_013396875.1 Vireo altiloquus
TCTAAAAATATATAAAGGTCTATGTAAGTAGAAATTTGTATATATAAATATATAAAAGTATATAAAGTATCTTAAAAGATATATAAAAGTCTGTATGAAAGGATGTGCTGCCCTGCAAAACCCTACTGAAGCAGCATCCATCCTTTTAATCCTATTAAAAATATATAAAAATATATATAAAGTAAAAGTACATCTAAAAGTATAAATTAAAATATATATTAAAAGATATATAAAAGTGTATGTCACCCTGCAGAGCTCTCTGCATTTAAACATCACGAATTAAGACTCAGCAAGTTGCATCATCTCTCAAATCCTGTATCCCGAACATTATTTTACAGCCAGAATAAAAAAAAACAATCCCCAAGTCTCAGACCAAAAATCAAACAGGCAAAACACGAAATACCCCAAATTTTAGCGGGGACTTACCCTCCGATGCCTATAATATATTTCATTTTGCCGAGTCGCCTCTTGAGCCGGAATGTGGCGAGGGTGAAAAAAAGAAAAAAATAAAAGAAAAAAAACAACAACCCAAGATTTGGGAAAGCTGAAAGAACTCTGTTCCCTCTCCCCTCAGGCTCTGCTGTGCCTCCCTGACCCTTTCATTGACGGAAAAGGCGCTTTTGGGGCGGATTTATAGGGCGGATTTATAGGGCCGTGTCCCCGCCCCGGCCGAGCCCTGTGACCGTCATGAGCTGCGATGTCACGTTCGGCAGCTCGGCCGACCCTAAATGTCACATTTTAGAGGAGTTCAACCCAGCAGTGTCACATTTTGAGGGAGTTTAACCTCTCAATGTCGCATTTTAGAGGAGTTCAACCCAGCAGTGTCACATTTTGGGGGGGTTTAACCCCCTCAGTGTCACATTTTATGGGGGTTCAACCCCTCAATGTCATATTTTAGAGGGGTTCAACCCAACAATATCACGTTTTAGGGGCGTTTAACCCCTCAATGTCACATTTTAGGGGGATTCAACCCAAAAGTGTCACATTTTGGGGGGGTTTAACCCCTCCATGTCACATTTTAGGGGGATTCAACCCAACAGTGTCATATTTTAGGGGGATTCAACCCCACATTGTCACATTTTAGGGGGGTTTAACCCAACATTATTACATTTTAGGGGGGTTTAACCCCTCAATGTCATATTTTAGGGGGGTTCAACCCAGCAGTGTCACATTTAGGGGGGTTTAACCCCTCAGTGTCACATCCTGGGGGTGTTCAACCCAGCAATGTCACATTTTAGGGGGGTTTAACCTCACAGATTTACGTTTTGGGGGTGTTCTGCCCATCCCTCAGTGCCATATTTTGTGGGGTTCCAACCCTTCAAAGTCACTTTTTTTGGGGGGGTCCAACCCTTCAAAGTCACATTTTTGGGAGGGTTTCAACTCCCCTAGTGTCACATTTTAGGAGGGTTTCAGCCAATCCTCAGATGTCACAATTTTGGGGGGGACTTCAGCCAACCCTCCAATTCACATTTTTGGGCTTCCAACCCTCTAATATCACATTTTTGGAGAAATCTCATCCCCACGGTGTCACATTTTGGGGGAGTTTTCATCCCACCTTTCAACATCACATTTTTGGGGAGGCTCCAGCACCCCAATATCACATTTTTCGGGGATTCTGATGTCACGTTTTGGGGGTTCATCCTCCCCCGTGTCACGCTGTGGCTCTGCACCTGTCCCTCTCCCTCGCTGGCCCTGCTCGCTGCCGTCGCTGTTGCAGCCAAAAATAACTTTTTTGGCCAGCTCTGCCTTTGCCTAAATTAGTCATGGGGCAGGTGGAAATGTCACCCCCTTCCGCAGTCCCCTCGGGAGCCTGGGAAGCCGCAGAGGTGTGCAGGATATAATTAAGTCAGGATTTTTCCCTTGCTGTCTCCTTTATTTCCCAATTCCCATCTGATTGTTTGAAACTCATCCAGGAGTGTCACGGGAAGGAGTTTTCCTCTAAACATCTGCTAGGTGGGGAAGAAGAAAAATTTAAGAATGGGAATTAAATTTAATTTTTTAATTTTTTTTTTCCTTTCAGTCGAGCTTTTCAGAGAAAGGAATGTGGAGTGAGTCTTCCTGGAATGTCTCCCTCTGAGTCTTTACAAGGAATTTTTTAAAACAGTTTATTTTTTGTAAATAGACACAAATTCCTAAACTGTTCTCTCTCTGGAGAGCCTCCTCCTCCCCTGTTAACTCATATAAAATAAAGCTTTTTAAGGTAAGTTAACTCTACATCTTGTGGAACCTGTGCTTTAATTTGAGTTATTCCAGATGTTTCTTAATTTGGGTTCTCTGACTGATATCAGACTTTTCAACAATATTTTTTGAACTCTGTAATGTGCATTTTTAAATAATACCTTGTCTAAACAGAGCTTAAATCACCCAAACCGTTGTGTGCCTTGTTCTTCCTTTTTATAAAACCACCCCATGGCAGAGTTACAAGGTCACTGTTAAAATTATTAAATGTTCCTTGTCCTACAGTGGTTTTTAAAGTGATGGTAAAAAAATCAGTAACACCAAAATTTGGGTGTTTGGGGTCCTGTTTGACATTTTGCCTTGAGGTCTTCAGCTTTTCCAGTGTAAAATCCAAATATCCAGGATTCCAAGGGAAGTTTTTGAAGGACTATATGTGTGTATATATTTTTTTTTTTTTTTCCAGATATTTCCTAAGTAATACAATAGGAAAACTTTAACTGTCAGAACTCACTTAAAGATTCTGGAGGTTTTGCAGGGAAGATGTTGAAGGCAAGAAAAAAAATTGGGTTTAAGGTAGAAACTGGTGAATTTAAGGATGGGAATACAGCAAATGAGCTTTTTCAGTTTTAATTACAATGTTCCCCCTGCCATTATTATTTAAATATTAATAGATAATTTGGTTTTTCCTGGAGACACCACTTGCAGTTATGCTTTCACCATCGATTCCAGGGTAAAATGATAATTCCAGAGAAATCTGGAGCTTGGATTCTTGAGTTTGAGCAAACTCAGGGCAGTTGGATTCCCAGCCCCTGCCTGGCATTTGCAGAGCCCCCACATCACCCCCTCAGCTGATTCAGGTAAAAAAAAAAAAGGATAAATTTGCCTCAAATTAGCTCCTACTCAATTTTTTTTTTTATGCCTTTTATCGCTTTTCTCCCCCATCCCTGAACTAGGAAGTTGTCTGGGTTAAGAAATCCAACTCCGGGGATTGTTTTACCACATTTGACCTTCGGTGAAGGGAAAAAACCCAGGAGGCTCCAGAGATGTGTCAGAGTTCCGAGGGGACACTGACCCCAGCCACCTCTGCTCCAGTTCCCTCTGCACTGCAGACCTGTTAATCCAAATATTTTTGGAACATGTCATCCCAGTGAGGAAAATTTATGTTCTGCCCAGTCGGATTTCCCCACAGGGACGTGGCTCAGGAATACAGGTGGGGTTTTCACCCTTGGGAAAATGAGGATTTGGCTTAAGCTATGTCCAAAGAAATGGTGAATTTTTAGGGTTGAGAGCAGACAATAACCGTGGTGGGAGCAGCAGGGGTTGTTTGGGATCAGGGAATCCAGAGCAGTGTCCCAATATCTCCATAAAGGAATGTCAACACTTCTGGGATCAGGAGGATTGAAGGACACAGAGCCTGTTTGTTGTTGCTGTTGGGTTTTTTTTTTTAAGCTCACAGCTGCAAACCCTATTCCTGTCAGTAAAACCTCATTTCTCCTCAGTGGAAAAGCTCCTTTTCCTCAGTATAAAATCTCATTTTTAAACCTTTTTTTTTTTTTTTCCCCATCCCCTCAGCTCTCCTCCAGCTGTTCCTTTACCCAGTTCATTTTTAGGTGGTTTTTCTCTCTGCCCTATTACTGCTCGTGCACCAACCATCCTGGGAGCTGGAATTCACCCACATAGCTGAAATTCCCAAATTCCTGCCTGGCCTCAGAGCTGTTGTTCCTTTCGGAGGTGGCGAGTGCCTGCCTGTATTTGGAGGTCACATTCCAGCTGTCTCCTTCCTTCCCAGCAAAATCCACCTCGGCCCAACAACTGACAGCAGTGGAGACACTTCAACACTCCCCAGCTCCAGCAGACTTCACCCAACCCATACAAATATGAGTTATGCAAATGCCAAATGCTCAGAAAGGCTTTTTTTAGCCCCGTTTCTGGGTGAGCTGCGTGTTGGTCATCTGAAACTTCCTTTTTTTGGGGCTTGTTTATGCCAGAGATACATTATCTGCCTGGCACTTTACTCATACAAATGCCATTCACCAGGGAGCCTGAATCAAGGACGGGCGATGTTTCCTCTCTAAATGTTATTTTTAGAATACTAATGTTTACTAAAAGTTCATATGAATATTCTTTGTTCAAACTTAGCTAAATTTAGCTAAGGGCATTATCAGGGATGAGTCATCCTAGGAGATAACAAACAATGCCCCGCCCATTTGCTTTAACACCTTGTGAATTGAAGGGCCATTAACAGAGATAGCACCTGGAGGGTGTTATCAGGGATGAGTCATCGTTAGGAGATAACAAACAATGCCCCGCCCATTTGCCTTAACACCTTGTGAATTGAAGGGCCATTAACAGAGATAGCACCCGGAGGGTGTTATCAGGGATGAGTCATCGTTAGGAGATAACAAACAGTGCCCCACCCATTTCCTTTAACAGCTTGTGTCCTTGAAGGGCCATTAACAGAGATAGCACCCGGAGGGTGTTATCAGGGATGAGTCATCGTTAGGAGATAAGAAACAGTGCCCCACCCATTTCCTTTAACAGCTTGTGTCCTTGAAGGGCCATTAACAGAGATAGCACCTGGAGGGTGTTATCAGGGATGAGTCATCGTTAGGAGATAACAAACAATGCCCCGCCCATTTGCCTTAACACCTTGTGAATTGAAGGGCCATTAACAGAGATAGCACCCGGAGGGTGTTATCAGGGATGAGTCATCGTTAGGAGATAACAAACAGTGCCCCACCCATTTCCTTTAACAGCTTGTGTCCTTGAAGGGCCATTAACAGAGATAGCACCCGGAGGGTGTTATCAGGGATGAGTCATCGTTAGGAGATAACAAACAGTGCCCCACCCATTTCCTTTAACAGCTTGTGTCCTTGAAGGGCCATTAACAGAGATAGCACCTGGAGGGCCTTATCAGGGATGAGTCATCGTTAGGAGATAAGAAACAGAGCCACGCCCATTTCCTTTAACAGCTCCTGAAGATGATAACAGAATCCATACTATTGTATTGTAACCTAGGACAATGTGTAAGGCTGTAGGCACCTCGTTTCTGCTGACAGCTCCACACTTTGTTTATCCTTTTATACACTCGGGTGAAATCCTCCACAAAGCCTCTTCTTCCCTCCTCCCATTTTTCACCTCATCCCATATAGTGCACCTGTTTTCAAAGAGAACCAGTAACCTGCGTGAAACTTCAGCTGCTAAGTCTGGGTTTTCCTCCATTCCCTATTCTGGGAAAAATCCTGTCTGGGTTTTCCTCCATTCAAATAAAGAAAAAAAAGAAAAAAAAAATTAAAATTTAAAAAAAAAAAAATCCATTCCATATTCAGGGAAAATCCAGTTCGGGTTTTTTGAATTACCGAGTCCATTCCAGTGCCCGGGAGCAATCCAGTCCGGGTTTTCCGAATTACCGAGTCCATTCCAGTGCCCGGGAGCAATCCAGTCCGGGTTTTCCAAATTACCGAGTCCATTCCAGTGCCCGGGAGGAATCCAGTCCGGGTTTTCCGAATTACCGAGTCCATTCCGGACTCCGGGAAAAATCCAGTCCGGGTTTTCCGAATTACCGAATCCATTCCGGATTTCAGGGCAATCCAGTCCGGGTTTTTTCTCCCCCCCTGCCGTACCGGTGGCCTCCATCTTGGCTCCCGCGGCGCCGTGTCCGAGCCGGTCGGAGCCGGGCAGGGAACTGCGATTTTTATCGAGCTGCTCTTGTTAATTTGGCTTTCAGGGCAGTCCATGGGCAGTGCAGGTCTCACAGCAGGCCTCGTTATCCTCACTGCGTTTTTCTCTATTTGATACAGCAAGTTTTTCGTGCCCAAAAATCCAGATCAGCTCTCGGGGCTCGGAGCGGGCGCTGTGTTATTTCCCCGGGATTGTTTCGTTCCTGGGTGCTCTGTGACCTTTCTGCTGCGGAATATGACTCATTTCTTCTGCAGATTTAATTCGGAATTTTAATCCTTCACCAATCATAAGGCATTGTTTATGGGATGAGCGAGGTTATGCCAAGGCTCCTCGTGCCGGGAGGGGACGACAGAGGCAAGGAACAGGAGACATTTTCACTCGGGAATGGTGAAATTGGAGGTTATTTATTCTTTACAGAACTCTGGGTGGCTCAGAGTCCTCCTCCAAGGCTGTGGAGCTTCCCGAAGCCTCCCTGATTGAAGGAGAGCAGGGAAACATCAGGGCAGCAGAATTTGCTGTGGAGCTCAGCGAGTGCAGCAGAATTTGCTGTGGAGCTCAGCGAGTGCAGCAGCTCCGAAGGAGGAAAATGAGGGTAGTGGAACAGCAAAGTTAATTAGGGTGAGGTTTAAGTGGCTGCCACCTCATCCTGCCACCGTCAGGGTGACATTCCCGGCGGTGACAGAAGGTCCCGGGGGGAGATGTCACATGGAGAGCTTGGACAAGGCAGGGCTGGGGAGGAGCAGCGAGGAAAAGACAGATGAGAGAAAAAAAATAAATAAATAACCAGTGTGTCACTGCTTTGGGAAGTGGGATCGGCCTGGAAAACTGTCGTGGAGGGAAGGAGGAACTCACCGAGCAGGGACGGGACCCAGGCTTGTTAGAGGATTAGATTTGTATATTTCCAGTTCATTAATTGTGTTAATCACTTACCCAAACCCACTCAAATTAGACCTCTCAGGTATTTTCCTGTAAATACTTGTTATTTTTAATATTTAAAATAAGATTAAATATTATTTATATTAAAAATTAAAAAGGGTTTATTGGGGCTTGAGGTGGTTTTTTTTTTTTCTGGTTAAGTCGTTTTGGTTTGGGTTTCCTTCAATTCCCAATCAGGTTATTAATTGGATTATAAAAACATATGTAAAAATAACATGAGATTAAACAACTTGAGGCAAGCAGGGTTCTGTACAGGCTGATAGAAACCCAAGGATAGGAATTTTTCCATGGCTCTTTCCTAAAGCTGAGGGAAACTGGGAAAGAATCCTCCAGAATAGGAGTTATTTTCCTAAAACCACGTGGAGATGTGAATTTTGCAGCGTCTGAATTTCCTCGAATGTTCCTCAAGGCAACAACATCCAAACCAACATTTTCCTTTTATTTTCCACACGGAGCCAAAGCCTAAATAAAAACTACGGACAGAAGGAAGGGGATGCAGGTTGGCTGAAGGATTAGTCTCATTTTAATCGAATATCCACAGATTTTTATGGAATAATACAAAGCAAAACTCAGGGTACAGATGAACAGTCCGCTAGCACAAACCACCTAATTACAACCACTTGGGGGAAAAAATGACATTTCACACGTTTGTACAGGCGGGGTTGGGGTGGAAAGGGAAAAAAAAACCCACAAAAAAACCCTTGGGATTGTGGTTTATTGTCATGATGAGTCCTCAACTCCACTCAACCAAAACACTCTTGCGTTTCTGGCTGCCAGGAAGGAAATACAAAAGAGAAAAATGTGCTTTTTTTTGTGTTTAGAGCTGTTTTTTTGTCCCTTTCGCCTGCTCCCAGGCCGACCCCAGCTCGTTGCCTCCAGCCTTCCCCTCACTCCTGGGTTTTTTGAATCCCATGACCTCTCAAATAGAGGATTTGTCGCCTTTAAAAACCTTTTCTGCACGTCTGTGGAAGGAAAAAAAAAAAGATGGAAAAATTGCCATGAGGGAAGCTCTAAATATCCACTCACATTTACACAGCACTGTACAGAAAAAAGAAAAATGGGATTAATTATTCCACTGGAATCTACAGCAGCATCCCAGGTTGGATTCCTGTGCCTTCCTCGTGAGTCAGAATAAAAATTACTGGACAGTCCCAAATCTGGACGATTCTGTGTGGGAAAAACCAGAGAAGTTGGAGCTGTCTGGAGCTGAGCAGGGCCTGGGATGAATCCTCAAAGAGAGGGGAAGGAAATTCCTACTCTGGAATCAACTGTACAGGAAGAGATTGGATTTTTCAGGCTGATGTGGAGTGAATTGAAGTCCGGCCATGAAATACAACAGTGAGTAAAAACACCAGGATTTCTGTGAATATCGGGGTAAAAGAACTTTTTCTGCAGCTGAAATGTGACTTTTCAGGGATTCACCGGGAAGGAAAATCTCAGGAAAGGTCAAATCAAACCAGAAAACTGCTCAGTAAAATACAGGAGAATTCATTAAATCCAAATCTTGATCCTCCAGGGATGATTTTCCAAGGCAGGACCAGAGCCTGGTGCACGTTTGGGACACTGAGCAGTCCAGCAGTATTGCTAAAGGGATGAAGTTTATTTCGTTTTATTCTTTAAACATATTTATATATTTATATATACCGGTCAAAGTTCTACTGTAAATGCACTTTTACCAGCAGCAGTGCAGATTTTTCCCCATCCAGCTGAGATTTGTCACTCCACCTTTTGGGACATTTTTTTTTTGTGTTTCTGTCCAAGAATTTGTAGCTTTTTGTTTTGCAATCAGCACCTAAAATGGTTGGAATGAGTTAATGACAATTTTTTTTTACTTTGCTGCTATAAAATGCACTTTTGACATTTATAATTTTTCCCTTGATGGGGCTGCAGGTTCTTCTCTGTGTTGAGAAGACATAAAAAATGTTATCCAGGCATCCAATATCCATCCATTCATCCAGGAACATAAACTTTACACTCGTAAAACTCTGTGAAAAATTAAAAATCTAGTGCACACCACTTGGAGTGCTCCATCACAAAGTGCACTTTTTGAAACAAACAAACAAAAAATTGGTTCCAAGAAGTTAAAAATTGGACTTTTGCATGGAAACAACTGCTAGCCTTCCTCTCGTGAAGGGAAATTTGGGATCTGTCCTTTTCCCAGCTGGAATTCCCTTGCTCTGAAGGAATTACTTGGGAAAAATGTGAAGTTTCATTGTCAGAACTTCTCATTCTGGTTTGTTTTTTTGTTTTTTTCTGGAAACACACACAGAGTGTTTTTGGAAAGGAATAAAACCAAAAAAGTGAAAGGTGACTGGGACTCCTCATCTCCCACATCCGTGTTTTCCATGGCAGCAGCATTTTCCATGAGGTTGTGAATGTTTTTTGTTGCACAAAAGCTTTCTGGAGTTGGATTTTTAACCCATCATTCAATGTTTTATCCACTTTATTCGTTATAGGATTGCAGATTCTCCTTGCAGTGCCCAGCTCGGGTCACGTTCTCGGTGGAAAGTTGATGCTTTTTTCTCTAAATCCATTAAAAAAGTCTCCAAAGAGGGAAAAAAAAAAGGAAAAAATCTACTTTCAGTATTCTCAGTGGATTCACAGACTGTGGGACCACGAGGAGCTTCGTGATTGTTTGTGAACTAAAATTGATTTAATCAGCAAAGTCCTTCCTTCACCTCCGTGGGCTGATCCTGAGGGATCCCAGCTCTGCAGTGGAAATCTGGGAATTCCTGGATGGCAGGGAATAAACCTGAACTCCAGGAAGGCCTGGAGGTTTGCTCTTCCCTTGAAGCACAGAATTCCTTGCAGAATCCCAGGATTGGCTTGGGAGGAGCTGAAATCCCATCCAGTGCCACACCTCCCACTGTCCCAGGGTGCTCCAAGCCCCTTCCAGCCTGGCCTTGGAATATTTTATCAATAATTAATTGGTGTATGAGCTTGTTTGGTGCTTTTTTTTTTTTTTTTAAACATGCCAGTGAGATGGAATGTTGATTTTTTTTCCATTTTCAGCCTCTGGGTTGGTGCTGTGGGTGCAGTGCTCTGCTCTCCATGCAAAGGTGTGGGCAGGAAACCCATCCATGGCTGAATTGTGTGAGGAGAACGCCTCAGACGAGAATGAAAGTTAAAAAGTACCTTTGGTGCTTCCTTGGAGCATCCAGGGAAAGAAGGATCTCACCCAGAGTGGTTTTGTTCACTGAAAGGAAGGAAAAAGCAGCTTCGTGTGTCCAGAGGAGCAATCCCCACCTTCAGGAAAAATCTTGCTTTGCCAGAATTCTCCTGGAAGTGGTGAAATAGGGAATTCTTCATCTGCAGGTGTCTGTGAGGGGTTTTATCTGATTGTGGGATCAGGGAATCCTGGAATGGGTTGTGTTGGAAAGGACCTCAAAGCTCATCCAGTGCCACTCCTGCCCTGGCAGGGACACCTCCCACTGTCCCAGGCTGCTCCCAGCCCCAATGTCCAGCCTGGTCTGGGACACTTCCGAGGATCCAGGGGCAGCCACAGCTGCTCTGCTGGAATCGAGAATTCCCAAAGACTTTTAGCCAGACAGTTGCTCCTTGATTTCTCTTTCCCCTCTGCTCACAGAATCCTCACGAGTCCAGAACCCGAATTTGGGGAGTCATTGCCACCCCTGCACCTCTCTGCTGCAGCACCCAGCCTTGAGCTCTCCACGGGGAAAATTCCAGCCAGGAACGCTGATGGATGAGGCCTTGGTGAGGGAAACTTCCACCACTTTAGCAGCTTGTAGGAGGTATCAGCAGCGAGTGATTGTCCAGTGTCGTGACATGGAGACAAAGACGAGGCGTGGAAAAACCTCCTTGTCCGTAAGGCTCCTTCTAAACCCAGCCCCTGGAGCGTGTGAGCGCTGAGGAGAAGGTTCTGTGGAGGCTGCTCTTCCACGTGGGGCTCCTCCAGAGCACCTCACGCACCAGGATGGGACAAATCAGGGAAAAAAACGTGGAATTTCCTCAGGGGAATGAGTGAGGAGCTGGCGGTGATGGGAGCGTGGCTGGCAGCGCTGCCCAGGCCATGGGCACTTGGTACCTTCAGGAGGAAACTCAGCCTGGCTGTAAAAAGGAGGGAAAAGCTCCTTCTGTTGCCTGCAGTTGTTACTCCCTGGGGTGGCAGCTTTTGGGACGTCCTGGAGGAACCTCGGGGTGCAGCTCAAAGCAAAAGGGCTCCGCGCTGGCCAGCAGCGAGTGACAGGAAGGGTTTATAATTTAAACAATTTAAACCAAAAATAAATTCTCTGTCTGGGCCGGGGATTCATGGACTGGAGGATGCTCTTGACTTACTACAGGGATACGCAGTGAGTATTTTCGCTGTGCCAATGCTCTCCACAGATCATTCTCAAAACAAGTGAGTGCTGTTCTCGCTTCGTTTTGTGGGGCTTTTTTTTTGTTTCTTTTCTCACTGTTCTTCCTTTTTTTTTTTTTTTTCTTTCAAAGGAAAATGTCTCCCAAAAGGTTAAAGGACTTTGCATCTTGGAGGCTCCAGGATTTGCAGGACTCGGAGTGAGGTGGTGGCAAGGTCTTTGTACCCAAAGGTGGTTGAGGTGGGTGACTGCCAGGCTGCTCCTTCTCCTGCTCCACTCATCTGTGCTGCCTCCACTCAGGACATGCTGGGCAGGAACAGAGACACAGCAGTGACTTTCGGGTAAGAAAACTGAGGTAAAAAAAGTGTCCTTATATTGCTGCTACACCAACAAAAAGATGGGGTGAATTTGGGTGAAATGGTTCACAAAACGTGCTGGGGATGAAGGCAGTGCCAGTGGTGGCTGTGGTGGGCAGAGGGGACAATGCCTGGGCTGGGTGACACTGGGAGAGTCCTGGGCTGAACCCAGGCTTGGTTTTCATGCTCATGGATCACAAATGCTGTGGGATCTGTCACAGACACACAGACAGCTCAAACCTGGTTTCCTGATCCTCTGCCGGGGGCATGGGCCTGCTGCGAAGAGAAGCAGCACAGAATGAGGGAATTTCTACCACAAACCAATGTCCCCTCTCTGCCACAAACCAATGTCCCTCTCTGCCACAAACCAATGTCCCCTCTCTGCCCTGAGCTCCTGTTTGTTTCTTGGAACAATTCAGCCTCATCCAGGGGCTCTTTCCCTGTTGCCCCTCAGAGTCAGGCAGATTAAGAAGAGGGCCTGTGTGGCTTTGATCAGGGCCAAAAACCAGGCCAGATTATCCCAGTGAAGGATTTTGTTTTCCAAGCCCCTCCAGAATTTTCCTTCCCTACAGTTCCAGCCTTCATCAGCTCCTGAACACTCTGGGAATGTTCTGTTGGGGTTGTTCTCATCCCCAAAGACTGTTCAAAGGAAGGATAAATAAGAGAGTTGTTACCTTTCCCTCTCAGCCATGTCTTGTTTCTCCTCTGCCCTGTAAACACAAATCCCATTGGGAATCCATCCCCCAGTGGGAAGGAGAGAGACTCCAATGCCTTCCTGGGGTGATGGATGGGCCTTGGAGAGGAGCCACTCTCCATCCCATCCCTCCCCAAATTAATCTTACCTTTCTTTCCTGGCCTTGATCCTCTCTTCTTCGTACCTGCAACAGAGAGGGAACATCCTTTAAATGCTGCTGTTCGCTTTTAGTCACATTTAGCATTTGCTCTGAGGGTGACAGGAGCTCCAAGCTGCCACAGCCTGAGGCTCTTCCTTGGGTAAAATCAGGTTTGTCCTAGGCTTTGTAATGGATTCTGAGTCAACAGCTTTGGGGTGTCCCTCCCCAGAGCCCCCTGAGCCCCCTGAGCCCCCCTGAGCCGCAGGGTCCCTCTGACACTCACTGGAGGACACAGTCTGGGATCTGCACGTGCTCCATGGGGATGAGTTGCTCCAGTTCCTCCAGGCTGTGGACATACTGGATCTTATTGATAAACTTCACACTGGCAGAGAGAGAGAAGCAGTGCCACCCCTGTGGCTCCTAAAAACACCTCTGGAGGTGTCACTGGAAGGATCAGAGAGATGCAGGACAAATGGCACTTAAGGGTGAGTTTAAAATCTGATTTGTGAGATTAAACCACAGGAAGAGGCTGGAGCTGTGCTGGGGGGGTTGGGATGGAGAGCAGGGAAAGGTTCTTTCTCCAGAGGGTGCTGGGCACTGCCCAGGCTCTCCAGGGAATGGGCACAGCCCTGAGGCTGCTCCAGGAGCGTTTGGACAGCACTGCCAGGGATGCCCAGAGTGGCATTGTTGGGGTGTCTATGCAAGGTCAGGAGTTGGCCTGATGATCCCTGTGGGTCCCTCCCAGCTCAGAATATTCCAGGACTCTGTGATTCCAAACTCCCACTCCAAACCCTGAGGCTGGGGCTGTTCTGCTCACCTGATGAAGGGTCTGGAAATGGCCAGCACGGTGCGGATGAACCACGATGGGTGCACAATGATCAGGGCCTTGAGGTTCTTCCGCAGCCTGGGGAGAAGTCCAGGGACAGAGTGTCACATTCCAAGGACATTTCCCAAACTCCCCTGTCCTGTGCTGGGCTCTAATGGGTGTTTTGGTGCTGAGCAGCCTCTGGTGAGTCCACACAAAATCCCTTGGGAAGCTCATCCAGGCTCAGCTGGCAGTGGGAGCTGCTCTGCTCAGCTCTCTGGAAATATCTTTATAAACCAATTTCTGATAAAATATTCCAGGGCCAGGCTGGATGGGGCTTGGAGCAGCCTGGGATAGTGGAAGGTGTCCCTGCCCATGGACAGGAGAGGATTTTTGAGGTCACTTCCAACCCAAACCGTTCTGGTACCTGGTAGGTCTAAGGAATGTGGGATTGGGTCAAAGAACAGGAGTTGTGCATCTGATTTTCCTTTGAGTTCTAGGATGGGAAAAAGGCCTGGGAAGGGTGAAGAGGCCCCACCACCAGCATCCTCACCTTCTGTCAATCATCTGGTAGCATTTCTTCAGCCAGCCCAGGCCTGGCATCCTCCTGCGGGGTGTGGCCCCGTTCAGGTACACAATCATGTAGTCCTCGGCCACCAGCAGCTCCAGGCTGCTGATCACATACCTGGCGAAAGGAGCCAAAATGAGACTCAAAAAACATCCTTTAGATTCCTTTGAGTGCCTCTGTGTCACCCTGAAACCCCTCCAGCCCCTTTTCTCTGTGGATCTTGGGAGAGGTTTGGTCTCAGAGGGATCACCAGCTCTGATGGACATCTCAGCTCCGTTCCCTGCTCAGCAGCAGCAGCACCAGCTGGGGAGTGTCCCTGGGTGTGAGTCCATCCCTGGCATCATTATCTGGAATATTTGAGTGGTTGGGCTCCAAACTGGGGCTGGTGTCCCACCAGTGACACTGGGAGTGCTGGGATTGGATCCACACCATTCCCAGGGGAGATTCCTGATGCAGGGAAACTCTTGTGTCCTTTCCCTCATTCTCCTGTCCCCCCCCAGCTCCCCTGGAGCTCTCCAGGCACTCACAGGAAGAGGTTCTCCATGATGTAGTGATAATCAGCCAGGTTGCTGTCCGGGAGGTAGCAGGCAGCAAAGACAATGATGGCATTGAGACCTTCTCCGTAGTACCCTGGCAAAGAAACGCAGGTGACGCTTTCCAGGGAAAGGGGTCAGAGCTGAGGGGAAAAACAGCAGCCAAATTTGGGCCTGGGCTGGTTTTTGTGTCTCTGCTCAGCTCCAGGTGAGTGTTCAGCCCTCTTCAGACCTCTTTCAGTGTGAGATTTCCCCCTGGTTTGGGCTATAATGCGGATTTGGGGTTTGGGGAGGGAATTTGGGGGTTTCAAAGCTGGGTTGTTCCTTGGCTTTCCTTGGCAGCTCCAACTGTGGGTGTGTGAGCCCTGGAGCAGCTCAGGGGCTGCTGCAGTCCCTCCAGCTATTAAATCAAACCTCACCACAATCTCTAAATACTTTTAGCCCTTCTGTGCTTCTCAGCCCCGCAGAGACCCCAAACAAATGCCGCTTTTCCCCTAAAACCCATTTTTTTCCCCTAAAAACCACCCTCAGCGTGCCAAAGAGGGACCCAAATCAACTTGGGGAGCTGAGCTGTGACCTCTCTCTGCTCACCTCCGTGCGTCACCACCCTCATGTAGGGTTTGATCATCTGCAGGTCGATGCGGTGCTCCTGCTCGCCGATGATCACTGTCCTCCAGAGCCTCCCGTTGGTGGCACTGCCCTCCTCCGTGCCACCGTCCCCAAACAGGTCTGCGCTGTCCCCGGGCATGTTCTTGGCCGTGGCCACGGGGGTGTCATCTAGGAAAGGTGTGGGCATGACTTGGCAGTGAGTTTTTGAGAGATTTCAGAGACAAGCTGGAAAAATGCAATTTCTTCCTAACCTGTCTTCAGTTGTAATAGTTAACTCCATTTCTAAAGGGGAACTTCTGCAGTTCCCAGGAGAAAAGAATGTAAATATGAGAAATGTTTATGGTAAGGTGTTTGCCTGTACCAATCAAAGATCTCCTCTCTGTTCTTGTTGTGAATTCCATGCTGGTGCTGGACACAGACGAGAGAGACATGGAGATGGATCACAGCTCCAGCACCTGCTGTAGAAGCTGCTGATCTCTCCCTCTCTCTCAATCATCCTTTTATTAATATCTATCTACTTATCTATCTATAAATAAAGCCTTCTGATCATCAATCTATGGACACGGAGTGATTTGTAGACCAGGCCCTCAAAATAGGCCACATCTTTTCTACAGAAAGGGACAAAATGGATCTGCCTTGAAGAGAATGTGGGAAGAGCTTTGGTGATCCCTGCCAGGGGATGATGCTCTGATTGTGTTTTGCCTCCAGCCTTGATCTGTGCAAATTTATGGGTTTTGGTCTTGCTCTGTTGCTCAAATATGATAGAAATAACCTTAAAATCTCCCTCTGCTTATCAGTCCTCAGCTGCTGGCGGTGAATTGTGTCAAAAGTCCTTGAAGTGAGGCTAAAATCCGCCCCAACCCCTGCAAACATTCGCCCAGAACCTTTTACCTTCCCATTCCAGTTCGTTCCCATTCCCCAGGAATTCCAGGGAATCTGTCTCGTCGGGAGTTTCGATATCATCCACGTTAATGTCTAGGTCATCTGGTGTGTCCAGGAAGTCATCAGAGAGGATGGAGCCCTCGCTCTGGTCCAGGGAAATGTTGATTTCGGGTGCGACGAGCGTCTTCCGCTTCCGATGGGCCCCGTTAAAGTTTAAAGTGTTGGGGGGAGCTGGAGTTGAAAGGAAAACAACGCTCAGGGTGTGCCAGGCCTGGATCCAGAGGGCAAAACATCATCCTGGATATCCCACGATGGAGTATGGGGTGGTGGATCAGGACTGGGATCCCAGTTTCCTCCCCCAGCTTCTTGGGAAAGACGAACCAAATCCAAATCCCCACTGGGTTTCCTCTCCCACGTGGGAATTTTTTCTCGTGGAGAATCCGAGGCTTTCTCCCTGCCTGCAAGCTGCCATCCCCTTGGCCTCGGTGTCCTTTGGGCCCTGGGGAAGGCAGGTTGGTACTTACAGGACATGGTCTCGTCTTCCGTGGGGCTTCCCAGCGACTCCATCCCCGTCTCTTCTGGGAGAGGTCTGCAGGACAAGAGGGAAAACCACGGGAGAGGGCAGGGGAGGTTTAGGAGAAAGTCGTTCCAAGAGAATGGAGACAGCAGGGACAGAACACAACCCCAGGTGTGCTCTGCCCTCTCCCTTTTCCCAGCAAGCTCATCCTGAGGGATTCCCTCAGGGAATTTGCCCGGGAGCAGCCCAGGATCTGTGCTTCCCTCCTGGAGTGCTGTGTAATCCCCACTAACCTCCAAACCATTTAGCCAAGGGACAAAAAGTCCAGCCAGGGAACAAATCCTGACCCCAGACGACCTTGGCAACATCTCTTTCTCCATATCATCCACACTTTTCCTCCGTAGGAATTCCGAGGGGCAGTGCCAGGCTCTGGAGCTCCTCATTAGGGCACCAGGGCA
The DNA here is from genome assembly GCA_013396875.1 of Vireo altiloquus. Taxonomy (NCBI): domain Eukaryota; kingdom Metazoa; phylum Chordata; class Aves; order Passeriformes; family Vireonidae; genus Vireo; species Vireo altiloquus. Next base: position 45,390 of record VZRF01012752.1, read on the forward strand.
CCCCCTCTGTGCTGGGTGCTTTATCCCTGTTCCCTGAGAGTGCTCTGGGATGGCCACAATCCATCCAGGGAGGGATGCTTCGATCCCAATCCATCACAGCTTTATCCAAAGGCCTGCCACAACCACCTTTCCCGGGAAGCAGCTGCTCCTTGGTGCTGTCTCTGCTCGAGGGCAGGACCAAACCCTCAGTGTGACCCTGAATTGTCACCTCAGCCCCCACTGGGTGACTCCCAGCCCCTGCTGAGGTTTGGAAGGGATTTATTCCACTCTGAAATCCAGGCAGCAGCACTCCAAGCTCTATTTCGGAGCCGGAGGCCAACCCAGTGCTCCTTTCCTGGGGTTTGCAGCCTCTCGTGCTCTGCCCCTGCACCCTCCTGGTTCCAATCACGGCCCCTCCAGCTGGAGGCATCAATGGATTTAAAGGTTTTCCTTGCTAAAATCAATCCACAGGGCATGGCCATCACCCTTTGGAAGCTGCTGGAGTTGCTCCTGACACACGTTGGGGTGAGTGAAGTGGGAATTTGGCTCTGGGCTGTGGTGAGGAACCTTCGCTGTGGCTGAGCCTCACTCTCCACTGCCCACCCTGAGCATTCCCAGATGCTTTTCCCCTTAATTGGAGCTGGGATTTGTCCTGTCCCCTTGGAATTGTCTGGGTTTGATGTTTCCTGACCAAACCCCACCAACTCTACAAGTTCACATTCACATCCCTGTTTAAAACTCCTCCTTCCTGCCCGGGGGAAGAGCTCATTCCTCCAGCTGTGAAATCCTCCTGCTGCTGGGACAGCCCCGGGATGGAACTGGGAGAACTCCAGGAGTTCTGAGGATGAGGATGGGCCTGTGCAGAGGTCTCTGTCCAGCAGCCTGGTGGCCTCAGCCGCACAGGAAAGGAGGTGACAACAGGGACAGGATCCAGCCCAGCTCCTGCTGCCACCACACCGCGGCCACCAGCCAAATTAAACCCTAGAAATATGTAGATTAAGGGATAATCCTCTGCTGCTGCTCACTGTATATTTAGGAGAGCTGAGGGCCTGATCAAAGGCACCCAGACCCCGAGGGCTGCCCGAACACTCCGGAGCAGTCGGAAAAATCCCTTTTTCCCCTCCAGCTGCTCCTGGTGCCGTCTCCAGCCAGGCCTGGGGTTGTTTACCCGGCCGGGAGCTGGCGCTGGGCACGATTTGGTGACACAGCATCCAAAGGGGAGCGGAGGGGGGGCAGCTGTTGCCGAGTACGTGCTGCACCCGGCAGCTGCTCCCTCATCCCGGGATTCATCAAAATTCAGCATCCACCAGCCGGAGGTGAAGGAAAAACCTTCCTTACCTTCCCAAAGGCTGCTCCAATCACTGCCTCCCGCCGAAATCCTCCTTCCCGGATGCGCTCAGCCCCGGATGCCAAATTCGGGGAGCGCAGCACTTTTCCCGAGGGTCGGGGGAGGAGGAGGAGGGGACGTCGCTTTGCCGGTCCCTGCCTGCCCTGTGCCAGCTCCTTGCGCGGGGTGCGGGCGGTCCCTGCTCGCGGGGATGGATGCAGGGAGGGATGCAGGGATGGATGCAGGGATGGATGCAGGGATGGATGCAGGGATGGATGCAGGGATGGATGCAGGAGTGAGCATGCTCCCGCTCCGCGCCGCCCGCGCCTCGGCTACAGCATCCCCGCCCCGGTCCGGCCGAGCTGGGCCGGAGCTCCAGGCCGGGACCCGCTCCGCTCCTCCCGCGGCTCTGCTTCCCGGGGAGGAACCGCTGGGAATGTCGCGGCTGGGTTCTGTTTTCCCGGCCCAGATCTCTGTCTAGGATGTGGCTTTTCCCTTTTCCCTTTTCCCTTTTTTCTTTCTTTTTTTTTTTTTTTTTTTTTTTTTTTTTTTTTTTCCTTTCCTTCCTTTCTTTTCGGGGCAAGATTGGCTGATCGCAGCCAGGCAAAAATAGCTCTGCAGCAAATCAGCTGCTGGAGAGCTGCTGTCCCACATGCAGCAGCTTCTGCCCTATTATTCCAGCGCTTCCAGCGGCGAAGCGGCTGGAAAAGGACAATTCATTTATTTTTGTTGAGAGTAGAACCCAGCTGGCTTTGCCTCGTTTGCCCTGGGGGCTGTTTGGGTTCTGTCTCGCATCGTTCCCGATTGAATCCCTCTGGAGGAGGCTGGGAACTCGTCCCGAGGGCTCCGAACTCATCCCGGCCCTGCTCACATCCCTTTGCCTCCTCCCGGGTTTCATTTCCAAGGCGTTTTCCCGGGTTTGGTGGTGCTGAGGGCTTTCCAGGAGAAATTTCCCTGGAAGGCTTGGCCGTGGCTGGGGGAAGTTTGCTGCTGGCATGAGCAGTGTGGGACAGAGCTCCTGGGTGATGCTCGGGTTGGTGCCGAGGTGTCCCAGAGCCAGACCAGCTTTATCCTGGATTTTCCAGGGAGCTCTGGGACAATATTTTCCTTTCCATACCTCGATTTCCTTTCTCTATTCCCTGAGCAGCCTGGTCTGCTGGAAGGAGCCCCCACCCTTGGAAGGGAGATGAGCTTTAAGGTTGCTTCCAACCCAAACCATTCCATGATTCCCATCCATCCATCCATCCATCCATCCATCCATCCATCCCTCCCTTTCTTTTCCACACTTCCCTCTCCTTTCACTCCATTAAAAACCAGTGGGGAGCCTGAGGCTGGCACAGATCCAGCAGCTCTGCTCTCGGAGGGAAAGAAAATCCACCCTGGGAACGGCAGAGCTTGGCTGAGCCCCTCGGGAGGACAAGCAGTGTCCTGTGGGATGGAGCACAGAGGGGCTCACACACGGGGCTGCAGCTGGAGCTGGGATGAACAGAGCCAGGCTCATCCCAGGGGAACAGGAGCCTCTTTCTCCGTGCCTGGGAATACTGGGGCTCTGTGGGCTGCAGCTGGAGAGGGTTCTGAAAGCCCCCAGGCACCTGCAGCTGCAGCAGGGGCTGGGCCTGGCTCTGCACATCCCTGGGGTGCCCAGAGGGATTCAGAGCTGGATCCTGGAATTGTCAGCATTGGAAGGGACCTGTGGGCATCGCCCAGGCCGATCCCACTGCCCGGGCAGGGCCACCTGGAGCAGGTGTGTGGGCATGACTTGGCAGTGAGTTTTTGAGAGATTTAAGAGACAAGCTGGAAAAAGCAATTTCTTTCTAACCTGTCTTCAGTTGTAATAGTTAACTCCATTTCTAAAGGGGAATTTCTGCAGTTCCCAGGAGAAAAGAATGTAAATATGAGAAATGTTTATGGTAAGGTGTTTGCCTGTACCAATCAAAGATCTCCTCTCTGTTCTTGTTGTGAATTCCATGCTGGTGCTGGACACAGACGAGAGAGACATGGAGATGGATCACAGCTCCAGCACCTGCTGTAGAAGCTGCTGATCTCTCCCTCTCTCTCAATCATCTTTTTATTAATATCTATCTACCTATCTATCTATAAATAAAGCCTTCTGATCATCAATCTATGAACACGGAGTGATTTGTAAACCAGGCCCTCAAAATAGGGCCACATCTTTTCTACACAGGTGAGGCAGGGATGTGTCCAGGTGAGGGAGAATTCACACCCTCGCTGGGCAGCCTGGATGCAGGAACAAGGCTGGAAATTAGGTGGGTGCAGGGAATTCAGAGCACACGGGGATGGTTTTTGGCACCTCTGTGCAGCTGATGAAGAGGCTCTGAAGGTGGAAGGTGCCACTTTGGCACCTCCTGTCACCCACACGCCTCATTCCCCACAGCTGGCACCCGTTTGGATCCATTGCATCCCAATGGCTCTGCTTCCCGTGGCAAATTCCTGACACAGCAGCACTGCTCTGTTTGGGAAGACACTGCTTGATTCAGAGGCTGGGAAGGAGTCCATAAATCCACAAATCCACTCCCGTGTGCATCCATCCACCCTCCATCCCTTCACGTGTCCCTGTATCCATCCTCATCTCCCAGCGCTCCACACCCAGCTCCTTTCCCTCCTCCCCATGCTCATGCAGGGCTGCCAAAAGCCTCCCAAAAATTTTTTTGATGCACTCAGAGCAGCTCCAAGAATTCTGAACTCCAGTTCAGGCTCCTGTTGCCTCTGGGGCTGTGGGAAGGACCTTCCCACTCCTTGCCCTGATGGAAAAAAAAATGAAATTCTCCTGGTTTTGTTTTTCAGGGAACGCACCTGGGGAAGTCTTCGTCTTGCCATTCTTCCTTCACATCCACGTTTTCCATCCTCAGCGTGGCCTCCGTGGTTCCCATGGCTCTCAGGGAGGGGCTGGAGCCAGCAGATCCCTCTGGGAAGGGCTCAGGCTGGAAAGGGGAGGCAGAGAGGTTGGCATGGATAATCCATGACCTGGGAGCAGCTTCACTCCATGGAAAAGCTGTGGGAGAGCTGCTTGTGTGGAGCAAAGCAGCAAAACATGGGATTTTGGGGCTACTTGGCATGTTTTGGGCCAGAAAGAGGAGGTGAGGTCGGCCCTGGGTCAAAGCTCATGTCCCTGGGGAGCAGCACTGATACCCACACAGCTTTCCCTTCTTTCTTCTCTTCCCATCCCAATCTCCACAAAAATCCCCCTCTGGCGAAGGGAACAAGATGTGGCTGAGAGGGGAGAGCAGGGAGAGCCTTGGGGCATTCCCAGATCCCACATTTCTGGGTCGGATGGAAGTTCCTGGCTCTGGTTCTGCAGGGAGACTCCTGCTGCTCCCACAGGGACATGGAGGGGGATGAGGAGGCCTCGCAGGGCTGTCCTTCCACATCCCTGAGGAATCACATCCCTGCTCCGCTCCAGGTAATCCAAACCAGGCTCCAAAAAGCTGGAGCAGCTCAGCTGGAGGCAGGCTGGGGGTGTGTTCCCAGTCTGGCCTTTCTCCTGCACTGGCAGGAACAGGTTCAGACCCAGCAATCCTGGATTTCACCCTCACTGAAACCACAGAACCACATAAAATGGGGTTTTCTTTTTTTGGCTTCACTGGGAGGTTTCTGCCAGACAGAGAAATTCAAAGCTTTGTACCCAATTCCTTGGGCCTGCAGCTCCTGGCAAAGCCTGGCCCAGGGCTCAGGATCAATCAAAGCCTGGCTCAGGGCTCAGGATCAGTCAAAGCCTGGCCCAGGACTGGGCAGGGAGAGCAAACACCTCATTCCCAGCTGGATCCTGCCCCGAGGGAAAAGGGTCAGGCCCAATCTGCTCTGGAACATCCTCAAGTGGAATCAGCTCCTGTGCTGGGCCCAGCACCAACCCTCCCACATCCCATGGGCTGGAACATTCCCTCCTGAGCTCAGCCTTCACACTGGGATTATTTCAGGCACTGGCTGGGTGGGAAGGTGTTTTTTTTGTTAGGATGAAGGGTCTGGGGTGATCCCTGAGGCTGCTCTGTCTGTCCCCAGCACAGGAGATCAGCGCAGAGCAGTCTGACCATGTCTGTGCAGCTCTTCCCAGGCCTTTCCCTGCTTCCTTTGGAGGCCAGGCATGATGTGGAGGAGATAAATCCGAGAATATTTGCTGTAAAAGGGATGAACCTGTGCAGAGGCCTGAGCGAATCTAGCATCTCTCTGTATTCCAGGCGCTGGGATCAGCAGAGCTGCCTGCCAGCACTGCAGGGCTCCCTCCCTCCCTCCCTGCTGTCATTCCCAGCGCTGTCATTCCCATTTTGTCCTGGCCCCACCTGGCTCAGCGAGCCTGCAGCTGCCTCTGTCTCCATCCCTGCCTTCCCTGCTCCAGAGACACCTCCAGGCTCTGGAATATCCCCTCCATCCCCTCCTCTGGCAGCTGCTCCCTGCCAGCCCCGCAGGCATCATGGAGGGAGGAGGAAAAGGAGAAGACAGCCAAGCTGGATGCTCCCGGTGGTCCAATACTCACCGCCGCCGCTGCTCAGCGAGGAACAAAGGCGATCCTGCCTCTCTCCCAGCTCGGCATCCCTCCTCCCGACGGATTCAGGTGCAGCCCCTGGATGCGGCTGCGGATGGAGGAGCGTGGGGATGCATGTAGGTCGCCTTTCCCCGCAGCAGCCGCCGCTGCTCCGCGCTTCGCTCGGCCACGGGGATGGATTGAGGGCAGTTATTTGCGTTCCTCCACGGCCGCGGCTTCCTCGGCCGCCTCCCTCCCTCCCTCCCTCCCTCCCCTCCAAGGTATTTTATTCTGATTTTCCGCCCGCAGCTGGCTAAGCCTCCGCTCCCCTAAGGCAGCTAATTCCCTGCTTTTGTGCGAGAGGGCGGCAGTGGGGACGGGGAGGGGGGTCTGGAGGAGGGGAGAGGAGCTGGAGCATCCCCTCCTTGTGCCAGCACCGCTCCAATTGGCTGCCAGGCTCCAAATCTCTGCCCGCAGCCTGGCTCCGGGTGGATGGATGGATGGATGGATGGATGGTGCCGAGCCGCCCTCTCCCCGCAGAGCTCAGTGGGAGCCAGGGATGCTCGTCAATCCCGCAGGATCGGATCCCGCAGCACGGGCGGGAGGGGTTGGGGTGCAGAGCATCAGTCCCTGAGAGAAAGCAAAAGGTGGTCTCGGCCTGGGAGGGGTGTGGGATTTAATGGTTTGGGGCTGAACCTCGGGCTCGGGTTGGGTTCTGGGCAGACAGACTCGGCAGCAGCTCCTGCTCTTCCCTCAGGGAGTGAATTCTGCTCCTGGGGTGTCCAGAGCTGCACCCACAACCTGAGCCTCATCCCGACCCCTTTTCACTGAATTTTCACTGCTCCGGAGCTGGGCTGTGCCTCTGCCCCACAGGAGGGGGGAGCTGGGGGGGTCTTGTCCCCACAGGACAAGAGGGAATCGCCTCGAGCTGTGCCAGGGCAGGGCCAGGTTGGATCTTGGGGAAAAAATTCTTTGCTGAAAGGTTGTGTTCAATAATTTACACAAAGAGAACATCCTCTGGAGCCAGGCTGGGAGAGCTGGGGGTGCTCACCTGGAGAGGAGAAGCCTCCAGGGAGAGCTCTGAGCTCCTTCCAGGGCCTGAAGGAGATCCAGGAGAGCTGGAGAGGGACTGGGGACAAGAGATGGAGGGACAGGACACAGGGAATGGCTTCCCAGTGCCAGAGGGCAGGGATGGATGGGATATTGGGATGGAATTGTTCCCTGTGAAGGTAGGATGGGCTGGGATGGAATTCCCAGAGCAGTTGTGGCTGCCCCTGGATCCCTGGCAGTGCCCAAGGCCAGGCTGGACATTGGGACTGGGAGAAGCCTGAGACAGTGGGAGGTGTCCCTGCCATGGGAATGGGTGGAATTTAAGGTCCTCTCCAACCCAAACCTGTCTGGGATTCTCTCTTGGAAGTCGATCCATGGGAAGGAGACACAGGAATTCTATAACGCTTGGTGGCTCCAAGGCGAATTGTCCAAGCCCACAACAATCCTCTCTGGCTCTGGTGAATGTTTCCCCTTTTCACTTCGTTTTCACATGAAAAAAAGATGTTCTTCTCCCGTTTCCCGGGGCAATCCGAGGCTGGCAGCTCACGGAAGCACCCGCTGGATGTGACAGCCTGTGGATGCCATCTGCCGGCCCTGGAGCAGGTGCTCCCTGCCCGAGCTCCCTCCGATCCCGGAGGAATCTCACTGAGCCGCCTTAGCCCGGCGATGCGCGGCGCGGGCTGCAGAGGTCTCCGCTCACCAGGAGATGGATGCAGGGAAAAAAAATCCAGCCGGGATTCTCCAAGGGGAAAGCAGGAATGGTGAGTTTACCTCCAGCATGAGTCTGCTGCTCCTTAAAGATGAGTTCTGATGGTGTTTCCAAGAGCTGATATTATGGAATCGTAGCCTGTACCGGGTCGGAAGGGACATTAAATCCCATCCAGTGCCACTTCTGCCATGGGCAGGGACACCTCCCACTGTCCCAGGTTGCTCCAAGCCTCATCAAGCCTGGCCTTGGGCACTGCTAGGGATCCAGGGGCAGCCACAGCTGCTCTGGGAATTCCATCCCAGCCCCTGCCCACCCTCCCAGGGAACAATTCCTTCCCAATATCCCATCCAGCCCTGCCCTCTGGCACTGGGAATCCATTCCCTGTGTCCTGTCCCTCCATGCCTTGTCCCAAGTCCCTCTCCAGCTCTCCTGGAGCCCCTTTAGGCTCTGGAATGTTCTTGGCCTTGTTGACCCTCATGACATTCCCACAGGAATCCTCCAGGAGTTGATTCTCTCCGAGTATGGTGACCCCACAATGGCCCTGCTCCGTCTGCTCCAGCATTTGGCCACTTTAAAGTTTTAAAAAAAAAGAAAAAAAAAAAGAAAAAATAAAATTTCTCCTCAGTTTAAATAGAATTTCTGGGTCTCAACTGATGCCCTGGCCTCTTGTCCACTCACTGGGCACCACTGGGAAGGGTCTGGCTCCAATCACTGGAAGCTTAGCTGGCTGAAATTAAGATGAAACGTTTGTTGGAGGGAAAATAAAAGTTATTTTGGGTCCTTTGAAATTATTTACAACTTGAACCAAAAAAAAAAAAAAAAAAAGGGTATTTNTTCTTGGCCTTGTTGACCCTCATGACATTCCCACAGTCTCCCTCCTCCAGGAGTTGATTCTCTCCAAGGATGGTGACCCCACAATGGCTCTGCTCCAGCATTTGACCACCCTAAAGTTAAAAAAAAAAAAAAAAAAAAAAAAAAAAAAATTTCTCCCCGATTTAA
>VZRF01012752.1:99362-111661 GCA_013396875.1 Vireo altiloquus
ACTCTGCTGACCCCCAGGACACTGCTCTGACCCCCCAGGACACTGCACTGACCACCAGGACACTGCTCTGACCCTCCAGGACACTGCACTGACCCCCAGGACACTGTGCTGACCCCCAGGACACTGTGCTGACCCCCAAACTCTTTCCACTGCCCACTCTGGCAGAGCAGAGAGGTGCTCAGAGGGTCAGCTGAGCTCTCCCGATTCCACAAGAAATGTCCCAGCCACACGTCCTGGGGGTCTCCCACCGGGAACAATCCTTGTTCCGCCACTCCCAATCATGGGAATCCCCATGGATCTGCCCTTCCAGCTTCACCAGGGCAAACCAGAGGGAGAGGATGGCTCTGTGACCCACAGGCACATCCAGGGGAGAAGAACTTTGGGTGATATCCTTGGGGATTGATGTCATTCCTCCTGGCAAAGCAGGATGGGAGGACTCAGCCCAGGAGCTCTGCCCACTCCTCCCTCTCCATCACACCCCAGCCAGGCAAAATCCTTTCAAAAGCTGGGCTTTGAGAGAGGTTATCCCACATTTATGGAGCCATCCTGGAGCTCCAGCTGAAGGTTTGCAGCTGGAGCTGCCGGCACAGTTTGGCTTCCGACTGCTGCCGGTGCTGGGAGAGCTGCTGGGGCTTCACTTCAAAGCTTTTATAAAAACCTCTGCCACGGAAATGGGGATGCCTGGAACTTCCAGATGCCTGGCAGGGCTGCAGATAAAACATTTGGATCGTTTGGCTGGCTGGGGGTGTGAGGGAAGCATGGATATTACGGCAACATGTGGAAGCATCAGCCCAGAGCCTTGTACAGCCCAGAGGGATGGGAAGAAGTTGGAGAGAAGGACCTGAAGCATCAGGATAGAGGAATCAGGGACACCTTCCACTGTCCCAGGCTGCTCCAAGCCCTGTCCAGCCCGGCCTTGGGCACTGCCAGGGATCCAGGGGCAGCCACAGCTGCTCTGGGCACTCTGCACCAAGGCCTGCCCACCTTCATTGTGAAAAACTTCTTCATCACATCCAAACTGAGTGGACTCTCCTTTGGATGCTGCCTGCCCTTGGAGGCACAGGAATGGGCTGCTCCCATCCAAGAGAAATGCAAAACACAATGGATTCCCTCAAATCCCCCACAGGAGCACAGCCAAAGCCACCTTCCCCCAGGGCAGAGGCAGCAGGAGTTGTTATCTCCCTCCTGAATGTGCCTCTGTTCCCAGCACTGCCAACCCTTCCCGGGGCTGGCACGAGGAGTCCACCCTGATCCCGCTCCCGAGATTTTGGAGAGGGTCAGGAGCACACCAGGAACGCTGGAGCTGCGGCAGGGACAGGTGAGCATCCCAAGGGTCACCCCTGGAGAGGATTTACCCTCGTGGTTCACCCTCTGGGCGAGATGCATTTTAATCCACACATTTGCATTAAAAAGGATCCACCTAGAAAGGCAACTGAACCATTGGGGGAAAGATTTGCTCCATATTTATACCTCAAAATAATAATAATAATTAAAAAAAATAAAATAAAAGGGATTTAAGATCCAGCTTTTTCCATCCCGCTGGGCTGGCTTCCACCTCCCTCTCCTGCACACCAACTCCCCAGCCAATAAATCCTCTTCCTCATTAAACATTGCGGGTCTCCATTAATTAAATGAGCACAACAACCACAGTCCCTTCAGCAATTACAGAAGTGGCTGAGTAATTAGATGGAATGTTAATTCAATTTCCGGGGCGGTTGTGGGGTGGGGGGAAGGAAAGAAAAAGAAAGAAAGGAAAAGGAGAAGGAGCAAATGAGATTATGTTTGATGAGAGGGAAATCAAAAGTCACTTAATCACGGGGCAATTAAAGTTCCCCAAACTTTAATAAATAAACCCTGGAAGGGCAGGACCACCGGGGTGTGCTGGGAACGATGCTCACGCAGGTAAAACACCAGCTGGACCCACGGATTTGTGTAACATCCTTTTCCCTCGGCGAGGGAACGAGGAGGAGAACACTGCAAACAACAGCTTCATCCTGCCCTCACCTCCGGATAATGCTCTTATCAGCCTCCCTCAGCTAAGGCAGCTCAGCCCTGCTCTGCCAGGAGAAACAGCGATGGGAGCAGCTCCCTGCAGCTCCCTGGGCAGCAGGCAGAGCGTGGCTGGAGCTGGGTGAGGACACTCGAGGTCATTCAGCAGTGCCCAGCTCCCAGTGCCACGTCCTGCCAGGCTCATGCCCTCCCAGAGGGGTTATCTCCTCTCAGAGGGGTTATTTTACGTCCCTTTCTGGTTTAAATTCTGCTTTCCAGGCCTCTGGAGCATCCACGGGTACCAGGTTTAACCCATGAGGGTGATGCCTGCAGCCCACCCAAGGTTTTGCTCCAGGGATGGTGGAAAATCCCCTTTGGGGCCTAAGAGCTGGGCAAGGAGTGATTTTCCACTCCATCCCAAATCCCTCTGTACCTGGGGGATATTCAGCACCAAATTTGCCTGGGAGCTGCCAGCCCTGACAAGATCTGGTGCCATCAGAGGGGCTGGAGCTCAAATCCCTTTCCAGAGCTGCCTTTTGGGGCTCAGGATCCACATTCCCAACCCTGACAAGATCTGCCCAAATCCCTTTCCAGAGCTGCCTTTTGGGGCTCAGGATCCACATTCCCAACCCTGACAAGATCTGGTGCCATGGGAAGGGCTGGAGCTCAAATCCCTTTCCAGAGCTGCCTTTTGGGGCTCAGGATCCACATTCCCAACCCTCTCCTGCTCTCAGGGGTGGGTGCCAGGCTCTTGGGCACGATGAACTCAGCCTGAGCTCAGCTCCCGGTGGCCTCCTGCCTTATCCCAGCCCGCGGCAGGGTTTGGAGATAAAGGTAGGTTTTGTTGGGTTTAATTAGCGCTGGCGTGGCAGAGCTGCAGGCTGCCAAGGGCTGACAGGCAGCTTAATTAATCCTCTCACCGCTGTCACTCGGAGACGGCTCCGCAGCAGGGAAGTGGGGGGAGAGGAACCCTGGAGAGGAGCAGGGAGCCTCCAGGAGAGAGGAAAAGCCGGTGGGGAGAGGGGATGGAGGGAGGGGTTTGCTCCCCGATGATGTTTCTCCTCGTTCCTTCCTCCCTGGCATCAAACCTCCTCCTGCCCTGGTGCTGCGCCGATCTTCAAACGCGAGAACTCCTCGAGCTCCGAAGCTCCAGGACTCAACCCTTCCACCAAGAAAGCCCTTGGGACCCTGGCAGGGGTTTTGGGAGGGTGAAACAGGGAGTCAGTGCCCCTGCAGCGCTTTGGGAAGCGGGAGATGCTCTTCCAGCACCGCAAGGCTGATTTTATTCCAGCCGAGGCGTGTGAAATAAAGCAGAGCAGGAGCCTGGTGCGAGCAGAAATCCCCCAACAAATTCCACTCCCCACAACTCGCTGGCTTTTAATTAGGATGTGCTGCATTCACAGCAATCCAGGAGGGGGGAAAAAAAATCCTTTTTATTTTTTCCCCACCAAACAGTTGGGTTGGAATATCCCAGGGCTGGAAGCAGTCGGTGAGTGGAGGTGGAGGAAGCTCGGAGCACTGGGCTGTCACCTGGGGACAGTGAGGCATTCCCAGACATTCCCAGACGTTCCCAGATGTTCCCAAATGTTCCCAGACGTTCCCAGGTATTCCCAGGGCTGGCTGCTTCCCGTGCCCTGCGTGCTGGCAGAGGCAGCCGTGCAGGGAGGATTGTTGGCTGTGGCAGGTACAGGCTTGCTCAGGGAGAAAAGAGCATCAGGAGAGCTGGGATTGAGCCTTGGGGAGGCTCAGGGGAGCAGCAAGGGTCAGGAAAAAGAAGGGAAAACTGGGATGGATGGAGAGAAAATGGGAATTGAATGGAAGAACAGGTTGGGCTTTTATCCTGGTGCGCAGCAAGGAGTGAGGAGGTTGGATGGAGCTCTCTCCACTCCCTCTTTGGCTCCACAGATCCCTCCCTGGATCCCAGGGGACAGATCCCAGCCTGGGGACAGCCAGGGTCAGACCTCTGTCCCTGCCCTTCCAGGTTCCCTGTCCCCATACCCAGGCCCGAAAATCCCACCTGGATTTTCTCATCAAGAAAGCTCATGGAGGGTGGTGCCTCTGGAAGAGGGAATTCCAGTCACTCCCAAAACTTTGCTGGGTGCTGCCCAAACTTAAAGCACCCAAATAAAATCAGGGATGAAAGCACATGAGCCAACACAACGTCAGGGATGAGGGAGATTAATTAAAATTAAATAAATGAGTGTTTGATCTGCTAAGTGAGGCTTGGCTGGGTGCCAGGCTGGGCTGCTCCTGCCCTGGGCAGATCCTGGGTGCAGGGCACAGGTGAGAGGTCAGACCCTGTCCTGCATCCCTGTCCAGCAGCGAGGTCATGGCAGAGCTGCCCCACGGGATGGACTTTGATGATCCTCATGGGTCACTTCCAGCTCGGGATGTGAAGGAACCTTCCAGAGCCTGGAGGGAGCCGCAGGAAGGATGGAGAAGGACTTTTGCAGGAGTCTGGAGTGACAGGACAAGGGGGAATGGATTTCCACTGCCAGAAGGGCAGGGTTAGATGGGATATTGGGATGGAATTGTTCCCTGTGAGGGTGGTGAGGGGCTGGGATGGAATTCCCAGAGAAGTTGTGGCTGCCCCTGGATCCCTGGCAGTGCCCAAGGCCAGGCTGGATGGAGCTTGGAGCAGCCTGGGATGGTGGAAGGTGTCCCTGACATGGCAGGGGTGGCACTGGATGTTCCTTAACGTCCCCTCCAACCCATCCCACGATTCCACAGCTCCATGATTCCATGATATTTTATGCCACTCAGAGATCCCTCCAGCAGATCCACTTGGATCCAAAACACCCCAAAAAAAGGGAGCGAGGAGGATTTTTCCTGGCGCGAAGCTCTCCCGGCTGTGCAGAACATCCCCAAAAAATCCCAATCCCCAATTCCTGGAGCTGCTCCCGAATCCCAGGGCAGGACACCATAAAATTAATCCTTTCCAGAAGCGTGTCCCATCCTCCGGGAGCCCTGGAGGGAGGCTCGGGATGCTCTCCGTGGGGCTCCGCGGAGGTTGCATAATCCCCGCCTGCCCCCGGGGGTTTGCTGCTGCCCTTCGCTGTTTATTTGCTTAGCAGCAATTAGAGCGGCGTAATTACAATCAGCGATGGTTTACACAAAGAATCTCTCTCGGCTTTGGCTTCTGGGCGCTCCTGCTCCGCCAGCCACGCGCCAAGACAAACCTCGGGAGGAGAAGAAAACCTTGGGGAGAGAAAAAAACCGAACAGGGCCATGAGGGGAGGATGGAAAACAGGAGAGAAGGAAGGCGAAGGTTCCTCCCAGCCCCCCTGGCTCCGGTTTTCCCTCTGGATGGGGTTTTTGGGAATGCTGCCGGTGCTGGAATTTTGGAATTGGACGGGACAGACACACCTCACCTTTTAATCGGTGATTAAAAGCCGTCCCGGCAATTAATGGGTTTGGAAATGTGGGAATTCTCCTGATTCCTCCTTCCTGCCTTCCAGAGGTGAAGGTGTTGGTGTGGGATCAGGCTCGGGGCAGGCTCCGAGCTCGCCCTCGCCTCCTGGGGCACCTGGAGGAGTTAAGGACAGGTTAAAAAAGAGCCCAGAGACACCAAAGCATCCCGAGCTGTCCTCCTTCCCCGCAGCAGCCTGGCTTGGCTTTCCTCCCGAGAAATCAAAGGAAAGGCTGTAAGTATTAGGTCGATTTTCTAAACAATTCCCCTCTGAGCTTTTAAATAAGACCCAGGTTTTTGAGTAAGTGCAGTGCAGGGCAGCTGAAGGCAGAAGCAAGGGGGGAAAAAAACCTCACATTTCATCCACAAAATCATGGGGGTGAAAATATTTACATTTTCTTCCTCCGTGTTCTCAAGGCTTGGTTGAAAAAAAAAATAAAAAGAAGTTTTTCATTTGGGAAAGCAGCTTGCTGCAATTTCAGGGGGGAGAAAAACCAAAGTCAATTGACCTTTTCCAAAATTCAACAGGTGAAATGAGGCCAGGAACTAAAAAAATTTGTTTTTAAAATCAGGTGCTTTGAGAAGAATTTGGGGACAAAAGCAGCTGTTCTTGGAGGTTTTACACTGCACACCATTATCCCAGTTTGTTCTTTCCCTACAGATAAAAAACTAAACTGATTTTTTTGGGCAGATCTAGAAAAGTCAAGAGCACATGGACTAATTATTATCCGGGCTAATTAATATTATTACTGAGGAGGGCTAAACCTCCCTCTTTAGTCCTCTCTCTCCTTCCCTTCCCTCAGGGTTCCCAGATTATTTAAGCATTTTTCCATTGCCTATTGCACATTCCTTGTGCCCCTCCGAGGATCCCAAGCACAGAGGAGCTGGGGAGGGGCTGGAAAAGTCTCCCACCAGCAGCTCTGCTCCATCCTGTGCTGCCAAACATTCCTCACTTCCCTCTGCCACCTGGGCACCGAAATGCCAGGACAGGTCCCTGCTGCCTTCCTCCCTTCCTCTGGAGCTCCCAGCGAGTCAGGGTTTGTTTTTCCCAGGGTTTTTTTCTTTTGTTGGGAAGGGGGGTGATGTAAATAGGATCAAGGAGGCAGGAAGAGCTGGTCTCCAGGGAGAGGATGTCTGTGAGTGCCTGCCTCGGGAGAGCACTTGTCTGAGCTTCCTGGCTGCTCCAGGGTCTGTTCTCCATCCACAGAGGTGCTGACAGGTTGTGCCTCGATGCTGGCAGCCACAGCAGCGAGGAGAGATCGCTCTGAGCCCGGAGGAGATCAGGATGGGTTCACAGAACTGTGGAATTGCCCAATGGGTTGGGTTGGAGGGACCCTAAATTCCATCCAGTGCCACCCCTGCCATGGCAGGGACACCTCTCACTGTGCCAGGCTGCTCCAAACCTCATCCAGCCTGGCCAGGAGGAGCAGGAGAAGGAGGTGCAGAGCTCAGTCACAGGTGAGGAGCCCCTCCAAGGTTTTGGTTTCGTTGGTTGCTCATCAGCCCAAAGGCAACAACTTTCAGGATATAAATCAGGAGAACTCATCCAACCTGGAATTCTCGGCCAGCACAACCTTCGAGAGGCCACCAGTGGTGACAATCAGAGCTGGGCTGGAGAAAGGCAAGGATGAAAAAAGAGAGCTCTTGTGAGGGTGGTGAGGCCCTGGCACAGGTTGGCCATGGAAATTGCGGCTGCTCCATCCCTGGAAGTGTCCAAGGTTTGTCCAGGAACAGCCTGGGATAGTGGAAGGCGTCCCAGCCCACGGCAGGGGGTTGGAATGAGATGAGCTTTAAGGTCCCTCCCAACCCAAATCATTCTGGGATTCTCTGATTCCATGACTCCTGGACTCCGCAGCACCTGTGGGATTTCGGTGCAGCAGCAGGGAGTTCTCTCTTTTCTGTGAATTTTATTCCCTCAGTGCAGCACTCTCTGAATCCCTGCGGCAATCAGCCAAAACCACGCAGGGTTAATGAATTAAAATAATTTCATCCCAGCTCAGAGGCAGCAGCTCCATCCCGAGGGGTGGAGAGACTCTCTGGGGTGTCCCAGACACAGCCAGGACGTTCCCACTCCAGCATCCCTTCCTCCCTCTCCCTCTCCCCAGCACGGATCCTTCCCTCGGGCTGGCAGCCAGAGCCAAAGCTCATCTCCGGAGGATACATTTTTAGACAGTTTACAGAATCTGGCTTCCTGCTTTTAAAGATCTTGGGTTCTTTTGTTTTCCATCACCTGGGAGGGAGGTGTGAGAGCAGCCAGTTGTCCCCGTGTGACTCCGGGGGGGACCCACGAGCAAGCACATCCACAGCTTTGGAAGGAGCCAGAACGCCCTGAAGGCAGGGAAAAGGATCTCAGCAGTGCCTTGTGATGGGACACAACCTTCCCCCTCAGGAGAGGAGTGAGCAGAGACACAAAGCTGGCAGAACAAACCCTGCAAGGACCCACCAGGGCTCCATCCCGGCTGCTGTGACACCCTGGGATGGTCCCAGAGGTGCTGCTGAGGTGCTGTCAGACCCCAGCGTGTTCCTGCCGGGCTCCTCCTGCCAGGCAAGCCCGGGCCAGGAGTGACACAAAGCGTGCTCTGTCTCGCTCACCCTCCCGAGCAGGGCACCTGGGGGGATCCTGCTGGGTTCCTCAGGGCAGGAGTCACCAGGGTTTGGCCGAGTTTGGCTTCTCCTCCAAACTCCTGGGCAGAGAAATCTGGGAGGTGACTCCATGCCTGGGCTGTCGCCTGTTCCTTCCTTTCTTCAGGAGTGGTTTTCCCGCTGGCAGATTTTTTTTTTTTTATTTTACTGTAGCAACCAAATAAAAACAACCCCAAAGTATTATTTTTACACAGAAACCCTATCAAACCCTCTGGAAATGTGTCCATTCTCTATTTAGTGGTGCCAGCAGTTTGGTATTTCAACCTTCAACTTGGGCCCTTCAACCTGGAACTCAGAAACCCACACAAGGCTGGCAACAGCTCTTTGGGCAAGCCCAGCCCAGGCAGGGGGGCTGAATCCTGGGGTGAATCCCAGGCCCCTCCCAGCCCCTGGAGCAGAGAAATGTCCCATTCTGCTGTGGGATCACGGAGCTGTGGGAATAAGAGAAGCAGGACAGCAGCAGTGGCTCCGTGACCGAGGGGACACCGACTGTGGGATGTGTCACCTCCAGCCCCAGCTCAGCAGCACCTCCCACCCCACAAAGAGTTAAACAGGGACTCAACCCGAGGAGAAAACGTTGGGGAGACAAATTATCGATGAGCTCAGATTGGTGAGAAGGTGCCTGAGCATCTCTGCTCAACCCTGTGCGAGGCAGGGGCTGCCTTGCCGGGACCCCCTGGCACAAGGACGAGCCCTGCGAGGGGCCAGGGCTGCCCTGAGCCCGGGAGCTGCATCCTGGCCTTTTGTTCTCCGGAGGGAGCGTGCAGGCAGTTGGGTGCCAGCCACGAGAGCTTGTGCTGTGCCCGCTTCCTCCCTTGGCACGCAGCGGGGCCGGGCGCCTCTGGCCAATTCTCGGTTGCGTAAACAGCCCGAGTAAGGAAGATAAATGAGGCTGAGTGGCAGGGGAGGCTGCACGGCTGCCAGCCAGCCCTTCCCTGGGAATTCGGGAATGCTGCAGGGCTCCAGGGCCGTGCTCTGGGTCAGGGAGTGCAGCATCCCACGAGGTGCTTCATGAGATGCCTCAGAGTGGCTTCCCTCAAGTCACCGAGTGCTTGTTTCGAGAGCTTGAGGTTAAAGAGGTTTTTCAGGCTGGGGAGGAAATTCAGTCGTGGAGAAACACAAAATCCAACTCGCTTCATCCTGGAGAAGAGGACACTGAGGGAAGATCTCATTGCAGGCTTCACCTTCCTCACGATGGGAAGTGGAGAGGCAGCTCTGATCTCTGGGAGCAGGGACAGGACCCAGGGAAAGGCTGGAGCTGGGTCAGGAAGGATCTCAGGGATGGTCCTGACCCTTCCAGAGCTCCAGGAGCGTTTGGACAACACCCTCAGGCACAGGGTGGGATTGTTGTGCAGGGCTTGGGTCTGTGATCCCTGCAGGTTCCTTCCAGTTTGGGATGTTCTGTGATCCTGTGCCCTCCCTGGTCCCACCCTGGCAGTGATTCCGATGCTTCCCATGGATGCAGAGCCTCGAATGCTGCCCCAGCCCTGAGCTCTGTGTCTGAGCTGCAGCTTCCTAGGGACACAAGAGGTTAAAACAAACCCCCGCTGCCCTGAGCCCTGCTAACGCCTCTGCAGAGTGCAGCACCCCTGCCAAGAGCTTATCTGAGGCTCTTTGTGAACAAAGTGAGCCCTGGAAGGTGGCGAGGCTCAGTGACAGGGAGCAGGGATGCCAGCCAAGATCCCTGCCTCTGGCCACGGGAGAAATTTCCATCTCAGAGAGGAGCCACCCTGCTCCGATAACTGTTCCCAGAGCTGGGAAGGGCCTCGGGGAGCTCATCCCTGGGAGCTGCCAGTGCCATCTCACCCCTCTGACTGCACAGATGGAAACCTCAGCTAAAAAGGTGTTCATCCTCCAAGCTCTGCCTTTCTGCTGCACTTTCTAAATTGGGATAGAAAAGAAACCTCTCCCCAATCCTTAACCCCTGCAGGAACACAGCATCCAGCTCCTGCAGGAAGCAGGAATCACCAGGCAGATCCGATGAGCTTTTCAGCCCTTAAAACCTCTGGAAAAAATAAAAAAAACAACTCAAATGAGCTGTAGGTCTGACGAAAATGTGGGAAAATCTCGGAGCGGCCAGAATTTCACAGAGGCCCCTGGTTGGAACTTTCTGCTTCCCAAATCCTCGAGAGATTGGGAATGGAGAGTGACTCCAGCCGAGCACTCTTTCCATCCCGAGGCCCAGCCAGGGCCAATAAAAATCAGCTGAGGCCGAGCAGGGCCCATCTATAGCTCTGTGTTTATTTTTAATCGGGTGGCTCCAAACTGAGAGCCAGTTTGGGCCCCAACAGTTCCTGGAAATTTAATCCATGGATCCCTTCTCCGGAGCTACCGTGCAGCAGCTCCCTGACCCCGGAGCCCTGGGACACAGCCTCGGGAAAATTTTGCTGGAAAATTTTGCTGGAAAATCTGCTGCAGCCCACGGGCAAAACCTGAGGGAACTTAAGGGAAATTCTCAACCCTTTCCTGGGAAAAGGCAGAGAAAATCACACACATGAGGTAGAGATGCTGGGGTGGATTTGGGGATGTGAGAGCCTCATCTCAGTTCTCCAGGTGAAGACACAGCCCAGGTGAGCACTGAGATGCTCCCAAGGACTCCTCCTCTCCGTGGGAACTGGAACTCGCTGTCCCAGCTTGGCTTTGCCCTCTGCAATCGGCGCAGGAGACTCGTGAGTCGCGTTTTTGGTGCTCCCCGAGGCACAAGGGGAGGAACAGGTCTGTGTGTTCCTGGAGAGGCTCCAACAGAGGGGAGCTGGAGCGAGAAGATCCCAATTAGTCCTGGCAGGCAGCACGAGCGAAACTTCCTCTTATCCTCGTGCCCTGCCGTGGGCAGAGCTCTCCCGCTGATCCTCTGGAGTGGCAGCAGGTTTAATCTCCATGGAGATGGATTTAATTCCCATCCACGATCCGCCCCAGGTGGTGGCTTGGCTATTTCTTACTCCTGCTCTCCTTCCCTGGATGCCAGGAAGCTCCAGGATGTCCAGTCAGGAAGTTCAAGTGCTCTTGGAGCCTCCAGCCCAAGATGAGAGGGGCAGAAGCAAAGCCCTGGGCAGGTTGGGGTAACTCACAGCTCAGGATTTGGCCAGCCTGGAGATGCTCCCCAAATCTCACAGCAGCTCCTGGAGCGGTTCTCGAAGGATTCGCCATTAGGGATGGATTTATCCTGGATTTTCCTTGGATTTTCCTCCCCTTCCTTTGCAAAAACCCTGTTTGGACGAGGCACAGCAACATCCTCGCTCAGCGCAGACAGGGATTACAGCAGCAGATGCTTCTCTGCCTGCACTGGCTGGGGAAATGGACCTAAAACCTCCACCAGACCTCTGCGGATTCCCTGGCAGCAGGGACAGGGCAGGGATTTGGCATTCCCAGCCTCACCACAGCTGGCTCCAGGACAGAGCCCAGGGCCACGTGGCCGTGCCCATGCCAGGCCAAGCCTCTCAATGTGGCAGAGGCTGTGCCCAACCCTCCATGCTCCAACTCCCTCTGGCTGAGCCCCCTCAGGAAGCACTGGTGGGATAATGGTCGTGTCCGAAGGCATTATCCAAATTACTCGCTGCACTCTCTGTTTTCCTGGAGCCCCAGCCAGACCCCGGGAATATTTATCCTATTTATCTTGGCCGTGGAGCTCTCGACCCTCTCGGAGCAGCCTGAAACCGCAGAGATTTGTTAATAGAAACCTAAGCAGGAACCACCACTGAGCTCTGAGGCAAAGGGCTCTGGAATTGGTGTCATCTGCTGGGATCTCCAGACCTGCTGCTCCGAGGGTTTGGGGTCTCCATCATCTCCAGCCCCTGGGAGATGCTTTCCTGCTTTCCTTGCAGAAATGGGAGCACAGCCAGCCCAGCACACAGAGATCTCCCCTGTGCCTGCTCCTGCCCAGGCTCTGCTCCCGTTTGAGTCCCACCAGAGCTCAAACCACGGCGTGCAAAGCCCTGAGCACAACCCCCCACTGGAATCTCACTCCTAAAAGTTGCCAGGGGGGAGGTGTTCTTCCCCTGACATCTGGCCCGGCTGTGTTCCTTATTTCAGTGTCCCATGTCCCGAAAAGATGAAATGAGGCTTCTTTCTGCTGTTTCAAAGCTTGTTTATTTCTTGTTCTTACCAAAGTTTGGGAGGCACAGACTGTGCTGTGACCTCCAGGAACACGAGGGCAGAATGGCAATGGCTACCCAAAGCAGGTAGCTTTTATATCTATTATCAACCAGTTAGAAAACTTTACGTATCTTATTTTGTTCCCAAAACCAGTGAATATCAACCT
>VZRF01012753.1:0-113974 GCA_013396875.1 Vireo altiloquus
AAAAACCAATCTCCAGTACCTGGGGGTGACCATTTTCTCCAACACAAACACACACCTCTTTACAGATCTTTCTAGGAAGAAAATCAGTCAAGATCTATAAGAGGAAATTAAGATAAACACAGGGCTTCCTTGTAACATATGACATTTGGCTGAGATTATGAGTAATTTTGTGAAGAGGTGGGCTAAGCTCCCACTTTACAGCACTTTGTACTTCAAAATCTGAGATATCTTAATAAAAGCAATGGCTTGTTGCAGCTTCAGTGGGGTACACTTGGGCCTTCCTGTCCTTGGAATCTAGGTTCTAGGTCTCCCAAAGGCAATGAACTGCCCTGCTGATTTCCAGAAGCTCATTTTCAGGACATTAGGGTCTGCAGCCCTAACCTCTAGCAAGCCTACAGAGCTTCCCAGTCAACTTTGAAACAATCAGTACAGACAGCCATGAGAACATTTTCAGCATGAGAACTCTGAACAGCACAGGCCCAGTTTGAAAGAACTGCCTGTTCTTTTTGAGTATAAGCACACATTTTATGTAAAGGAGACCAGCAAATCCTTTCAGAGAGCTCTTAGTAAGCTTTTCCTCCTAAGGAAGACAGCTTGTTTCCACTCACAGTCCTGTGTAGCCATGCGTTTGCTCGTATGTTGCCAGACAGCTGATGATGAACATAGATTTGACAACTTAGATAGTTTACTGCCATCCCCTCTGGATACTCCAGGTCATTTGTAGCTCTGGTCCAGAATATTATTTTTTTCCTGTGTCTTGGAACTTTGAGTTGGATTTTTCTTCTGTAGAAGGTCAAGGCAAAACACCATGCTTGGGTAAGATGCAATTCTGAGAGGATCACTTATGATCCAAGGCAGGCAGCCCAGAGAACAAAGGTGTTGCCACACTACTTGTAGATGGACCAGATAAACTGTTAACCAGTCCAAAAACCTGGGGATATTTTAACACCGTAAGGAGGTACTATCAAGCCTTCATTTCTGTATGAGAATGGCTGTGTGTGTTTTAACTTCATCTTGAACTAGTAACGAGAAAATCCCTTGTTAATGCAAACCAGATTAATTCAGAGCCGATTTTTCAGCAGTTAACTTAATCCATTGGGAATTGGCAGCCCTATTGTCACAGAACTTTCCCTTTCAGCAAAGCTTGCTGCCATGTGTCCACCCACCTGGTCCTTCTACAAACCCTCCCTTTCCTCTTGGATTGCAGCTGGGTTCCATTTCAAAGCCATGTTCCTGGCTGAAAAGGGCATGTTTGGATGGATACAGAGGGTTGGCTACTGAGGAATGCTTATATGCCTATGACTGGGAGTGACTTTGGTGTTAAAGTAGGCAATGAGGATGAGGCTTGGCAAAAAGGGAATGAAATCCCAAAATTTGTGGATTCTTTTTCTGCTACCAACTTAGAGCAAAGGAGTTATAGATATAGCCCTGTATTTCAACACTTGCCAAAAATTATGATAGTTAAATATCTGATAGTTATCTGGTAGTTAAACAAAATTTCCATCCTGCCTTTTATGGCATCCTTCTTGTACTGGTGCCATTTTTTGCCTGATGCTGAAATGATCACAGATCTAAACTAGAAAGATCCTTAAACATTCAATAACCTATCAATTAAATGACTGTATTTTTTTTTCAGAAAGGCAAACATAAATTATATATCAGGATTTCATACGAGATGCCACTGCTTAGTGACTACATAACTATACATATCTAATACTACATATTTACTAAATCCCTCACCAAAAGTCTTGCAGGTCAGCCCATATGTTTCTCAGACTGCTCACATATTTTGTTATATTTCTCCTCTTTTCAACACCCTGTCACAGGTCAACTGACCTTCTGCCACACCTCCAGATTTTCTAACGCCTGTGTTTCTGATGATCAATAAAAGAAGTGACATAGAACAACAACACAGAAGATCTGAAGCATGATGTTGATGAGGATGTCTTAATTCAAAATCATACATTAATATCTAGAAAAACTCAGATTGGCAATACTTGAAGTTTTTACCAGCTAATGTGTTAAGTATGTCAAGCAATACACAAATGTAAAATGACAACTTGCTCTGTAAATAACAGTACTTAATTGCCAGTAAGAATCTGTGAGTTCGTTCTAATATGCTGCTTGTTGACCAGCAAAAGTTGAATCACCAGGTTTATGTAATTGCCATGATAGTTGTGTCCACCGTATGTTAAAGCTGCATTTCACAGACAAGAATGTCACATTGCATATAATTTCCAGTAAAGTTTGTGCAATCTACTGATCTAACTGCTTCTGACAGTCTAATCATTTTATTCAAGGTCTTCTGCGAAAAAGGAGAGAATAAACAGAGAATTTACTGTGAAGATAATTTCATGAATTTTATGAAGCAACTGGGTTTGGAAGAACCCCTCCTAATTCAGTGCTCCCAATTAAAATAGGCTGCTGGTTACCTGCCTTGTGTCATGCCCTGTTTCCCCAGAACAGCTACAGAAAGAGTCACCTTTTCTTTTTTAACATGCAGTCTGGTATTTACCTGAAGAAATGTCAGAAACTTCTAAGAATGTGCTCACCTATTGTTCCTCCTCTTCTCTGCATCAGCGACATTTAACAGGTCTGAAGGGATTTGGACCATGGCCAGTGTACACTTCCCAACCTACAGGGGCTATTGCTGTAGCAGCAACTATTAGAGATTCACAGAACAAGTCAGTCTGGAAGGGACATTGGAGGGTCTCTGGTCTTATTTCTTGCTCTAAGCAGTGTCAAGTACGAGGTCAGATCAGCTTCTTAGAGCTTAATCTGGTCAGGTCTTGAATACCCACAAAGATGGAGTGTAAAAAATGACAGGTGTTCATGTACTGCACAAGACTGGATATTGATAAGTTTCTCCATCCTCACTGAGGGATGGTCTGAGATGCTGTGTACTCCCAGAGGTAAAATACAAGAGTCAAGGGCTGGAAATGTGTCTAGCTTCTGAGCAAAGATAGAAAATTCTCTCAGACTGCTCATGCTCATGAAGAGATTCTCGATTATTTTAATTATGTGATAGGAGACTGAGAGAGATTCATCAAAGAATAGCCATTAGCCTGTAGTGAAAGAACAGATTTAGTTTTGAGATACAGAATTTCAAATCCCAGGTGTAAATCAGTGAAACAAGGAACCTCCATGCCTGTCTTCCACTTCTGCAATGAGTTTCCCAACCATGACTATAAGCTATCAGAGTGTGAGCAAGCTGGTCTCACAAATTTATTAGGAAAACAACTCTAAAATATTTGGGTTTGTATTATTTCCAGACCACAGATTTGAAATTTTGAACAATCATGGGACTGAAAACAACCAGCTTCCTTTCCTTCTCTAAATCTACTTTTTATCCAGAAAACTGTCAAATTTGACTTTGAAAACATCAAACTTTTTGCTCCTGGTACAATTGAATTCCACAGTTTTATTGCTGATTCTAAGAAAGAATTTTCTATGTTCACGTTTCTGTATTCAAGAAGTTACACTGCAGCCTCTGATTTTTGGCACATAATTCCTATTTCCTGATTAGAGTGTAAAGAGGAAAACCTGAATTTAATCTTAGTTCTCACAGTCCTTGAGGGAAAACTATCTCTAGATCAGGCTCAGAGGGAAACTGCAGACCAAAGCACAATCCTCTCCACCTACATTTATAGCAGAACTAGATCCAGAGGGAATATTTACTGCAGCAGTTAATAGGTTTATCAAAGGTAGGACTTCAGCTGCATAAGCTGCAAGACCCTTCAGGGATGGGGAGATGATTGTTTTTACACTGATGGTCTTTGCCAGAGTGCTTATGACTGCTTTGCAGCTGCTTTGCACAGGCACAGATGGTGTAAAATAGCCTTTGGCTACCTATGAATCAGTCCCCTACTCTCAGGAAAGATTGAAGGATTTTGTTCAGCATCCTTAAATGGGATGAGTGCATGTCAAACCATGGGAAGAAATCAGCTTTGAGTTAATTCTCAGTGGCTTCTTGAGCAAGAAGGTGCCAGAGCTGTAAAGAAAATTTAAAGTTCTCGTTCTTTTACTTTTTGGCTTTTACTACTCAAGCTTGTATTTTCTCTGTGGTTTCAATGTGTTTTACATAAAAAGAAATTTTGTTAGAGATAAACTTGAGGTATTCCAAATAATAACTGCAAGTTATCACTGGTTATACAACAGCAACTCCCCCTGTAGGAAAGTCACAGAGAGAAAGTGATGGTTTTATATATTATCTAGGAAAATTTTAAAATGAGAAAAAATGCCAGTTTCATGTTCATTCATTTTTCCTCTGAAAGAGGTGCTTTGTGATGTAGGAGAGGAACTACGTGACTGTCCCTTTAAAAGCCATCATACCAATCAGCAGGTTTAACTGTCAAGCAAGCTGATGTAGGGCTCTTTGAATTACTGAGTGAGGGATATTCTTCCTGCCAGGTCCTGTCCCCTGTAGGCACTGCAGAGAAGTATTATAGGGCAGTCCTTACCTTGGGAATTAGCCTGCAAGACCCCAATGCTGTCATCAAACTGCATAGATTTGATGTTGAGTGACGCCAAGATGCATTCCTTGTCCTGCAGCGAAGCATCATCAATATTATTCTGATTGGCTGACAGGATAACGCACATGTCGCAGAGGTTGATGTTGACAGCCCTTAAATCAGCCCGACTTAATGGCGTACCCTTCGGCACAGGGAAAAAACAGGGGGGTGCAGAAGAGGGGAAAAAAGAAAAACAAATTAAAGATTGAGAAGGAGCTTTGGGAAATTATTTAACAAGTATCTTTTTTATGCTCTGACATTAAGCTGGTCTAACTATGTGCCAGGGAATAGGAGATGTGTGCTAATCTAAAGGGTAGTTGGTGCTGATGGCAGCATTTTAGGTTCAGTCTCAATACTCAGTCAAGCTATTACTAACAAACAAGAAACAGGAATAATGCCAGCATTCTACATCTCATCGGTGACTTGAAATTGTCTTGATTTAAGTTGCTATCATGTGGCAACCTCTGGCTCTCCGAATATAACAAGGGGGGTGTTTTAAATGTCTATTTACTACCAAGTCACAATGGTCTTGGGCAAAAGAACAGCAATTTAAACAGGAAAGCATTACGTGTCCTGCACATTTGAAATGCAATCAGGATAAAGCTATTTTTTCTACCTAAAGCAATACATAGAAAAGGTTAATCCTTTTCAAAGCACGCTTTTGGTGCTTCTAGAAGGAAAACACACTGAGCTTCAAAGCTGTGTAATTAAACCCTTTGAAACAGAAACAAGATTTTATCCTAATGGGCACAACTTGTGCAACAGCCCCTGTTCCACAATCCTCAATCAGAGAAAGCAATCATTAAAATGAAATGTTGTGGTAGCCTGTGGATTTTCATAGTTAACAAAACTGAGATATGACACTTCACATGATATCTTTTGTTTAAAATTACTCTTGCCTTTCACATCCAACAGTCTGTGCCTATAGTTATAGAATATTAAGTCTACATCACAGAGGCTGCAAGGTTCAGGAAAAACACTTTTTTTTCAATGGAAACTAGATTTGGCTCTGCTTCCTCGCATTGTTTGGAACCCAAAGATCCTAATGATGAGCAGACATAACTGTCCCCCTGTCACGCAGCAACTTTGATAAAATCAAGCCAAGACCCTACTCTTCCATCTCCTGATCGTTCATGGTGAATATCTCCTGAACTCCACTGAGAGTACGCAATGCAAAAGTGGATTTAAAATGCAAACAGTGAAGGAAGAGCTCCATTCTTATTCAGTGATTGCCAGCTTAATTATTCCATGTAATTTTCAATAATTTGAGGCATGAAACCTTGTGAAAAATAGCGTGTATCAAACAGATATGATTTCATTATAAGCTGCTCAAAAGTTAAAATATGATTATTCCAGCCACCTTAATCCTGCCCTTTGTGTCTGTACTGTGCACCAAGTGAAGCAGGATTCCTATGGGGAAAAATAATATGCAATCATGTAATTAATTAAAGACTCACTCCTAATGATTTTATGCAAAGGGACGGAATTAAGGCTGCCTAAGGATATTTAAAATTGGCATTTGGCTACTTTTTAAGAGTTTACTCAGCAGCCTAAAGGCCTCTTTTAATACAGACTTTAAATTCCACTTTTTTTCTTTAAACCAGAACAAATGTTTTTATATTCCGCTACAACCACATCTCCATCAGGTATCAGCAGCAAGTTTTACCTCGTGAACCAAAGCACAGGGAAGAACCGGCAGAGTAAAGTGGCCTCCCTTTAACACATTTCCTACAAGTATAATCTCAGAAATGTAAGTACATTTTTAAATTAGTATAATTAGATCAGAATATTGCTGCTATTTTTAACTTTATATCACCATTTTGAACCAGATAGGCTGGGGAAAAAAAAACGGAAAAAAAGAAATGAAGTCTGTGTGGTCTTCAACACCCTTGATTTCTATGTGAGACACAATTCCTCTATAAAATTCTGTATTTTTAAAGGTGCATCGACTAGTTAAGATGTTCAAATCAAAATTAATCTAAAGCTATTCTTAATTTTGGTGTAAACTGGGGAAAATAAAGCTGATGTACATTACTTTAATGCCTCTTCAGAAATCAGAATCTAAACTTTCCAATAACATATTATAATAATGGATAAATATTACATACTGGAAGCAGTAGCAGGATTCTATTCTGCTCAATAGTTCAACAGTATTATCAATTTAATTCTGATTCCCTAGTCTTTAGCCTTCACAGTGACTGGAATTAAAAGGAATTTGTGGCAGACGATCCTTGTATTAGTTTGAACATTGTTACAGTTAAGTTTTCAATGTAATCCTTTCCCTTCCCTGGGTCGAGTTCTCCAAGTGCCAGTCACTCCCCAGTCCCACCCACGTATCGGCTTTCCCCTTGTCTGTCAGACCTGAACCCACCCCTGAAACCCCTTCCCATTGGTTCTCGTGCTCCCCGCCCCCACTCCTTAAGACCCCCTGCAGAGCTCGCCTCGTGTTCTTTCCCTCGCCGGGCTCGGAGCCTACCCCGCCGGGTCCCGGGACAATAAACATCACGTGGAAGGGACCCGTCTCGCTGCTTATTCGCCTGCTGCTGTAACTAACAACTGCCTTGGGTATAAGCCTGCTGCATTCTCCGCAGCGCTGCGTCCCGGTGGAAGCCCGGGCGCCGAGCCGACGGAGTGCACCCCCCCGCATTCTATTCTGCTCAATACTGGAACAGTATTAGGACGTCTGTTCGCGGGAGACGAGGGACACAGGCACCCCTTGTAGCAGCCCGCAGGAATTGGCAGAATGAGAAGGATATTAACTGACCAAATCTGATATTGACACCATTTTTGTGACAGCAGAGAATCTTGTGACACCATCTGTTGGATCAGGTTACAAAAAAATGCCAAGGGCGAACACTAAAACTGCATTTACAGTAACAAAGACCAACAGTCTGAATTAATCAAAAAGCAAAGACAGACCTTTCTTTCTATAGCTGTTTTCCCAATTATTCAGTTAAGGTTATATCCATCATTGATTTATTTATTTTTAACTGCTGAAATGTAGTTATTAAAGACTAGTAAACCAGTAATTTTTGTTTCTGAAAAAAACCCCTCTAAACTAACTTTACTATATAACATACAGAGCATTCAGTTTCATACTCATACCATGGGTTCTCACTTGTCATTTACAGCTATGGTCACCTACAGTCACTGGCTTGGAGGGCTTCAATTGTTAGTCCTGCACCTCATGATTCTACATTTTGGTCATTTGAGTGAATCCTAATGATACACAGGAGAAAAAGGACCTTTGCAGTTTTAAAACCAATAGGAGCTTTTCATTGATTTAGAAAAGGTCAGGGCATTGCTGTACTTCCATACAGGACTCTGAACTGAAATGCCATGGCAGTGCTCCTTATCAAGCAGGCCAGGCCACAGGAAGTCTTTATGAATACATATAAATATTATACGTAGATAGAGTAACAATAATTTTTTCAAAGGTTTTGTGGGTATAAATACATAAATAATGTCATAAATAACTGCTGTCATTCTGTCAGGGAAATCACAACATCAGAACCAGCTCCACGCAGTGCACTCTAGTGAACGTTCAATACATAACACAGCTAATACATCTGATAGCAGCTGAAACTCATCCGATGAGGATGACGAGAAACCAAACACTGCAGCAAATATCTTCTAATAAGGTCTCACAGGGCTCTGTTTTCACAGACACAGTAAAGGGAAAATCTAAGTCCTCAGGCCTATAAGCAGACAAAAGTAAAAAAGCCTAAGATCAAAGTCGATAGGAATCTGTCCAGTTGGTGTCCTAAATAACAAAGTATCAATAATATGGCTTTTGAACTTACAGGCAAGATTGAAACCTTGGGGAAGTTATGCAGTGTCTCCCATTCCCTTCTCAGGTATTCAAGTGAACCCACAAACACAATGTGCTTGAGTTCATGGTAGTGAAAGTTGCTGGCTCGTAATGGCATCACTAAATTTCTTAATCCAATCAAAGCAGATTTAACATCCCCAAATATGCAAACGACTACATGCCCACTTAAAACTGTCATCGCTGCTTCACTTCGAGTCTAAAAAAAAACAAACAAAACAAAACAAAAAGACAAGGGAAAAATGAAACAGAGGGAATCTTAAATCATATACTGAGTTTAAAACCATGAAAAATACAACTGTCAATATTGTTCATGCACAAAGAAGCAGTTTGATAACAGCTGTTTATTTTACCCTTATTTATCCTCCAGTAAATGTGCTCAGCAGAAAAAAAAAATTGTTCTTGTTTGCAAATCCTTTGGCATTTGGGAAGACATCATATTGGATCAAATATTGGTCCTGTGTAAGTTTCTGTACTTGTGGATTGTGACTCTGGTTAAAGAGTACTGTGGGTTTAGCTAAGGATTATAGAACAGAGATGCAAAATCATGCTCCAGTTGACAAATCACTAGTTGAGGTTTTTTCAGGACCAATTTGAAAAGGAAAATATTGAGTGTCCAGTGTTCCTAGTAAGGCTTTGTGATATTACTCAGATCTTGTGAACTGAGGATTGCAGTCCCTTAGAGTCAAAGCTTTTATTTAAGGACAAGCTGCTGTTACCCTGAGAAGAAATCTATGAATGCTCTACACTGCTCTGCTTTACAATGGATGACCACTATACTTCACAGAGCTTCACTCAGTGGCAAAATAGAAGTGCAAGTTTGTGACTAATACTAAATTTTCAGGCCAGTTGGACTTATTAAGGAAACAGGTCTCATGGAGAATATTTAAACAATGTTCAGAATTATTTTCTTGTCTCAGTGAGAATAAATTTTTGCACCAATTTCAGCATTGTTTAGGTTAGTTGAGCAGGTAACTCAAACACCAAGATGATTAAATAAAGACACAAGGAAAAAATGACCTTAATTTCTGGGCCCAGTCTCACCATTGTTGAACTCCACCAAGTAGCTGGAGATCCACTAATACCATGTTGCCAAGAAGTTGCACACTGTACAACTACACAGAAATTTTGCCAAGGAACAAAACTAAAACAGTGGCAAGCTGCAAAATTTTCCTTGCACTTATCCATAGTATATATCATTTTTCTAAATTACAGAAGCACGGTGATGTGCAATTAAGATTGGAATACGCAGCAGATATGCTCATTATGTCAGAAGAATGGGAACTCTGATTAGAAGTTTTCTCATCAGTTTAAAAATGCATGAGCTTTCAATTTATCCAGGGCAATTATACTGATTTTTATACACCTTGACCAAGAGAGTCATCCTGGCCCTTCAAACAGCAGAAGACATGAGCGAATCCTCAAGCGAAACATGTAAGCTCTCCCATGCCTCTGCCTGTGCCTCTGGAATACTCAGACTTTACAAGACAGAGACCAAGTCTTGAAAGCAGGTATGTAAAATTGTCACTCCATAAATCAGCCATAAATCTGTATGTAGCCATGTATGGCAAAAACCCCTTCTTACTACCTGGTACTGCCGGAATGTCACAGAGCCAAAACAGACCTTGGGCAGAAAAATGAATTCTTTTCTGACTGGAACATCATCAAGTATCAATTAGAAGACAACCTGGGAAATCCCATCATCTTCAAATTATGCACTAATTTGTACTTGTGTGGTCTCTAAGGATGGCATTAAATTTGCATAAATATGAATGTAGACATAAATTGTGGACTGCAAGTTTGAAAAGGTGTAGGGAAGCAATTTGCTGGCAGTGTCTTTATTGGTGATGAGGTATGAAGCAGAAAGAACCTGGACAGACTTGCAGATTCACAGGTTGGTAGAGGAAAAAATTAACATGGGATAACCAAGAGATGATGACTGAGGCATTCCCCAGTACCATTTTTGGAGGAACACTTTTCAAAGTAGGGCAGCATGCAGTTTGTCAGCTAAAATGTGCTCATAGCACAAAGGCAGATTTCTATTTCTATTATGAAGTGTTGTACAGAAGTGCTATCCCTTCTTGATTGCTGATTACAAATAAATGATACTATTTAAAGCTGTTCAGGCAAACTCCACCTCAAAGTTCTGTCTCTGAAATTTGGAATTTACTTGCTTGACTGTTTAAACACTGATATTGTAATTCCAGGCAATGTCAAAGTTATTACAGAAACCCCCAAGGAGAACTGGAGACAAGCTTTTAACCCCTAGTTGCTAGAATAACTGGGGCTGTCACCATCGTTGGCTACGCCATGCCACAGTGCAGGAAAATCTAAGAGAGCAGGCTCGGGAAAAGCTTTATGAAGGGCGACAAAGTGAAGATCCACCAGGGAGCTCATTTCAAATATAATCAGTTTTGCGTACGAGATCTGGGGTTAGTTACTTGCTACTCTTAGGTACATGAACACAAGTGGCATAAACTTTCAAAATAGGCCGTGATAGGCCTCCTAATTTTTTTTAATGACTTGAGTCAGTTTGATGGTTTTCGCAGTTAAAGAGAAGAGACACACATAGACAGAGCTCACTGCAACATGCTAGAGACAGACTAGGAGCACTACTTGGTCTGGCTTATTTGGGCATCTAGAAATATTGGGAATTGAGAGAGAAGTTCTAAGAGAGAAAAATTAGTTAAAAATCAATTAACAATAATTAATACAATATCAATAAATAAGAAACAATTCAAAACAACTCTTGCCTGTGTTAGAATCATTACTGCCTTGTGTAAAGAGAAAAATGGGGTATGTAAGCATTTAAGTATTTCTAATCTTAATTCTCTAAAGATTTAAACCAAATATGCAAATTTCAGTTTACGAAAACAAAATTCTCTATCTAGGATGAATTTTCATTGTTGCGCTGGGCATAAAGATTTATATAATCACAATTCTTTAACCAAAATCCTAGCTTTGGTTTCATCAGTCTATGCTCCTGACTTCAATACACTGGATTTTGTGGTCATAGAGACTGATTTATTAATCCATTAGACATCAGTTCTATGGTTTAATATAACTTATTTTCAAACACAACTTATCATCAATACCTACCAAAATGACCTTTTCAATGTCTTTGGCTGGACACCAATGAAACATCCCTGTAGAGTCATATTTTTTCACGTTGGCATCCATATTGTCAATCTGCTCGTTGCCAGGAATTAACAAGGGGTCATGCCTGGGGAAAAACAAGTTGAGGACAACATAAATGGAAAATACTATGAATTATGGATGGAAAGATATCCCAAGAGCTGTGTACAAAGAGGGATAAAAGTAAAAAAAAAAGAAACGTATTTACACTTCAACATGCTTTCAATAAGGACGCCTTTAAACAAAAGCTACATATCAAAAAAAAAAGTTAATTTTTAAATTTTTGGGTGCTGTTTTGAAGACTTTCTGTGCTTTTCTACACCAATAATGATTTAAATTTAAATTTGGTTTTCTGACACCATCATAACCATGTAAGTTTTTTCTGTCCAGTCCCACTCTTCTGAAATAAATATCGAAGTTCCTATAGGCATCTGCAATGAAGTAGAAGGGATAGGAACAGAGCCCCATGCTGACTGACTGGCATAAGTATGGAAAGCCAATTACTTGCTTTTACCACATACAACTTCTGACGTGATGCTCTTCACAGTAAAAGCTTTAACAGGCTGCACTTTAAATATTTTAGCAATTTGCCCAATCACATTTTGCTTTCCCAAATTGAAGCCCTTTAAAGATTCAACAGTATGTCATTTTAGAGCAGACTGACTAACAAATGCCCACATCTGGAATACATGATTTTAATACCAAACAACAATGTCCATTTTCCCTGACAACTCTACCTGTGATAACCTTCTAAGTGTTTCTGCTGCAACATTTTAAAGCACAAGGCTTCTCCGAGGAGAAGCAAATGAAAGACATTTTTATGAACTTGCTCTCCAGCTATATAGCTACATCTAAGCACAGACACATACCGTTCTTTAATTTATATGCTAAAATCAAACATTAAGCTAAGTACTAAGTGACTCCAACACTCTCAGATGCTGGTGAAGACCCCTAAGTGACTGCATTATACAATAGCATTAGCAGAATTGTATTCACAAGGTACAGGGTAAACTGACCCTATAATCTTTTATTTAGCAAAAGTTAATAGTGCTTTGTCTGGAAAGCCACAGTCTTTACCTCAGGTTTTTGTCATGAATGCTTGAAATATCTTAATAGAGAATTTCAACATTTCAAAGAAGAAAGTATTTGCAATGTATGAATATGCTAAGTACTCTGAGATAGGTATCCAAATTTTAAAGCAGTTTGCCCTTTGAGGCCTGTTAAAGAAATGCCCATATTGCCTGAGCTCTTAAAACGGGAAAGTTTCCTGCTTTTAAAGCACTTGAACCTGCATGCTGTGGTGAGACCCTCTCTTCTGCATGGTCTGCTAAAGCAGACTGTGAATATAGTGTGTGATATAGGTTAATTTACCCTGAATATGGTATGCTAAGTTACCATGCAACCAACACTTGCATTCCTATGACAAGTATGATCCCCAGTTCGGTCAGGGTGAACAATTAGCGTAATTTCACAGCCACTGATTACAGATCCATCAAAATCAGTGGAAAATTCTCACGCATTTCACTCAAACAGGGTCAACTCCAAAGAAAGTTGCTCCAAAAAAGTTGAGAAACTATTAATACAATGTTCCATTTAAACCAGAATCTTCTGATGCTTTAAGACAATCAATGCCATACACGGGAAAGACATAAATCAGACTCATCTGGAAAAAAGAAACACTATGTTTTCAAAGTGTTTCCATTCTCTCTAGGATACAGTTCAGTGATTTCACTATAATAACCCACTGGCAGCAGAGAAGCCCTAGTGGACTACCTGGAGCCACTAACCCTACTCCAAGCTGAGTAATGACAGGCCTTGCGAAAGTGGATCCTTCCTCTTTTGTAGGAAGCAGAGATGAAAAAGCTGTTATCAAAGGGGCTTGTTGGGGGAGCTTGGTTGTTGTATTGTTGGGGTTTTTTTATTCCTAGAAAAATATGGAGACTCTGCATTCTCTTCCTCCATCCATCAGCAAGATGCAGCCATGGTAGTTGTGTCTGAGAGCTGACTGTGATGCTGCTCCTTGGGCATTCCCCATCTGCTCAGAGCTGCAGGTGGTACAGTCAGATCTGCAGCGAAGAACACACTTCCATTTGAAAGCTGTACTAATGTTCAAACAACGTTTAGGGGTGCTCTGTCCCAGCTATTTTTTCTAATGGAATGTATTAGCTATGTATTTCAAAATAAGAAGTTTGCCAAAAGATTAGGAATTTTCAGGAGTTTCCACTGAGAAATGTTTTTCTTTCTGTTGTTTCAGGGTTAGGGTTTTTTTCCTCAATACTTTCACAAAACATTTCTTCATGAGTTTTTCTAGAGGAGCAGTGAAACAAAAGGAATGTCCATAGGTCAAATCACCTTCTCTTCCTTTCAAAAATCAAGCACATATAAGAAGGAGTTTTCCTCCTATCCTCCATCAGAGGACCTATAATAAATCAATTTTTAAAAAATGCCACATTCTTGGTTTGTAATCAGTGTTTCCTTTCTGCTCTGAGATTTAAAATTAAATAGACCATCTGAATCTTTAACAGAAAAGTATTTAGTAATACTCTAATCCCAGTCACAAAAATTATTCACAAAAAATGATACAAATTGAAAGGAATGTTATAACAAAGCAGGTGGTAACAGATATCTGACATCCAATTATGGTCAACTGCCTTGAGGTTTGAGGCAATTTTTAGCATATGAGTGCTTAAAGCCTAGAATAGTTCTTTTGGGCTTTGCATTCTAAAGGGAACATTCAAAGAATCTTTTGCCAAAGGTTTTTTAGAGTATTTTAGGCTTAAACATAAGCGGGCTGAGGGAAGAACAAAGAATGTGAATCATCAGATATAACTCCCTGTTGAAATTTTAGGTAACAAATTGTGAATAAAAAATATAAAATATAAAAATAATAAAACAAAACCTTTTGGTTTCGGGGGGTTTTTTAATCAATATGTGCATTTATTTGCAGTATCATAAACTGGACTCTCTGCTTGGAGTATAGCAAGTGGGAACCCTAAAGGAACCAAACAGCATGGGACACACACATGAAAGCACGCTAAGAGATATTATTGTACTACTTATACTCTAGGATAATGGATTACTGCCTGAGAAGGATTTTGTGATATGACTAGCCACATTCTGTTTCACAGTCTGTGGGTTATACATATATGAGTGTTTATTAGATTTAAATCTTCTGGGCTAAGATATTATTTTAATCTCTCTTTAATCAATGTTCTTTCATTCTCAGTAAAGTGATCCCTGAAGATGCCTCTGGACGTTGGAAACTCTTGCTACTAAGGTCCAACTTTGTCCTCAGATGTTACTGAGTGTAACAGAAGATACACTGACTTATGTATTTAAAAACTAAATTGATCAGAACAGCAATGAAATGGTATTACTACTTTGGACATACACACCCTCATTAATCTGATGATCCAAACCTGTTTTGCAAATACCAAAAATTAATTAAGATAGACACACAGAGAGGCCAAAGTTGTCAAATCTGCCTGAGGCATTTGGACACCCTCTTCCCATTAAAATTTATATTACATAAGGAATTACAGTTGTTGCCCTTACATCCAAATCACGGACTGAATGTTTCTAGAGCCTCTCTGCCTCCTCATCCTTGAAGATGGCCTTGTCAAGCTGTGCTTGAGTCACACTGGCAGGTTATTGTAGAAATGCTTATACTCATGCTGCAGTTATTATGTTCTCCAGGGCTGCAAAGTCATCTGATCTAAGAATTCAAATCATAGGAAGAAAAGCACTTTCTGTCAGTTAAATCCCTAGTATTTGTTTTAATTGAGATGTTGTTTTTTATGACTTGCAATGACTAAAGCATTTGGTCGTTCTGGCTAGGAAAAACATATATAGCCTGCATGGGAGGAAAGGAACAAAAGTTAAATTTCCCTCATCCATAACCCCAGCTTAAAAATAGCTTCTCTGGTTCTTATGGCAGATATTACACATGCATGACTTAAGACAAAGAGCAAAATACCATCTTTTCATGGTTCTGAAGAGCATATAATGCCACTTATGTGCAATTAAACTTGAAAACGACGCTAAATGCCATGATACAGCTGCAAACCCAAAAAGCCTGCCTGGAAGACAACAGCCTAAAGCAAAACCATAAATCCCACTTACAGTAAACCTACTGCAAGGAAGTCAACATTACATTTTAAAGAGCACTGCTTCCCTAGCACACATTTATAACTGCTGCAAAATCTGAGTTTTTGAGTCTGAAACTTCTGGGCACTGACTGGGGATGGACAGAATTGAAAAGACCATTCAGGACTAAATGGCTGCCTCATTAGATGACTATTGTTAAACACACTCTTTTATTATGACATCCCTGTCTTAGCCCTCTTGCTATCATTCCTATGCAGTTAAGTACTAAAGCAACATGCCCTCCCTGATCTGCAGTGGAACTATTCCATGTGCTGAGCACTGGGAACAAGAATACTGTGTGACCAGCATCGAGGACCCCGGGTTTGCATGAAAACAAACTGCAATATCTTAGTCTTTACACATTCATAAGACAGTGTCTCAGCTACTTTTTATTCTGCCCTCCAATAAAACTCTCCTTATCGTCAACAGCAAAACACACCTGAGAAAAACAAAACTCCTCTTAAAACTCTGTTAGTTAGAGTCTGCAATTGGGCTGTTCTCAGGTAGATCTATCTGGATTTGGGGCACAAAAACATGTTTAGCAGTCTCCTGCACAAGATTCAGGGTCTTTAAAGTCACCTTGCCTGTGGTTCAGGAATTTTGAGTTTTCCTACCTAACTTATGGGTTTGTGGGTATGTCTTAGCAAGTGTGTGCACACAGATACTTAATTTTAGGAGGAAGGAGTGGGTTTGCTGAAGGTAAGAGAGGAATTGAAGACACACTAAAGAATGTCTCATGCCTTCGAAATTTCTCCTACGACTACTCTAACAAACTGTGGCAATTAACATGCTGTTAGTGTTAGATGTACGCAGCCAGTGCAGGTGCTAATAATTGAAAAAGCATTTAGAGCTTTTACACCCTGGCTGAATATTTCATGATGTGCTGCATGTTTCACTATTTACTCAGTGGGCCTCTGTCACTTCAATCTTCTCTGACTGCTTTGACTGGTGCTATAAAGCTCAACTAAGACAGAGTGACGGCTTGTCACAGGAAAACTCCACTGACTCCAGCAGCTCGCTGGGACTAGCTAGGAAGGTTGTCACGACATTCTGATGGAATTCAGCAAATGTTTTGTGACTAATACACCCAACATTTGTCGGCTACCATTAGCCATTCCCTGTGACCCTGCAGTCTGTGTGGATGGCATTAAGTTGTAATGAGAATTTGTTGCCTGTGTGTGTTACACTAATGACACTCTCGCACTGATCTTTCCTTTCACAGGTTAATCAGAAATGAAATTTGTAAGGATTCAGTGCCCAGATACGCCAGGATTTAGAGAGGAAAACCTAGTGTGACAAGAGAAAGAAAACCTGCATTTCACTGCTAAATGCTTTCATTGTCATCTTCTGGAGCTATTCTAATATTACTACATTCTCTTACTGTCTTTTTCCCTAAATTTAGGAAGAAGACTGTATCTAATACAATGGTTGGTACCTAGTGTCTTGTCCAGTTTATGGGCTGAATTACAGTGTTAATTCTCCTTTCTTCCCTCTTGCTCTGCTCAGATGTTGCTGGTTTTATTATTCTCAGAAGCCTTATTGAAGATTTCACATTAATTTATCAAGACTACTTAGAACACTGATATAAAGCTGTTTACTGTAAGAATCTATCTTTTTTTTTAAGTATCTTGATATCTCAAGACATGATCAGAATATGCTTCTGCAGTACGAAGCCTCTCACAAAAAAAAGTAACAAAATAGTTAAGTCCTAGACTTTTACCTAAGCAATTTAATGAGGGGGAGACAAGGCACACAGTCAATGTGGTTTGTTTTTTTTTTAGTATTTCCCATTTAGATCTACTGAAGCTGCAGAACTAGAAATCTTTGAAGGGTAGGAGAATGCACCTGAAAAAATAATTTCTCATTTATAAAAAATAAACCCACAGTTCAGTGGCATCATAAAATATAGGAGTGTTTTTGTCACTTAAATGGAGTGTGTGGCCTTATAATAAAAGCTACCAGTTTTGTAAGTCCATATTTATAAGAATACATTTTTTTCTTTAAATGCAGTTTATAGTTAAAAAGTTCTTTATTTCCACTGCCTTGATATGAGTGGATCCTGTCTTACCCTGTCCATGCAGGAGCCCATGCTGGAGCAGGTTTCCTGCTAGGACTTGTGACCCCATGGGGGACCCACACTGGAGCAGCTTGTCCTTGAAGGACTGCACTCAGTGGAAGAGTGACCCAGATTGCAGCAGTTTGTGGAGAATTGCTGCCTTTGGAATGGACTCACATCGGAGAAGTTCACAGGGAACCCTCCCATGGGAGGGACACCACTCTGGAGCCAGGGAAGGACTCCTCTCCCTGAGCAGGGGGAGAAATGATGTGTGATCACTGACCAGAAACCCCATTCCTTGCCTCCCTGCACCTCTGGGGTGATGAGGGAGAGCTGGGAAGGCAGAAGAAGTGGTGGGGAGGTGTTTTAACATCTGTTTTTACTTGTCATTGTTCTGCTCTGATTTTGTTAGCAATAAATTCAATTAATACCTCTAATACAAGTCTGTTTTGTGAGTGATCTTTGTCATTATCTCAACCCATGAAGCTTTAGTTATATTTTCTCCCCCCTGTCCAGCTGTGGAGGGGAGTGAGAGAGCAGCTTTTGTGGGTGTCTGTAATCAGCCAGCATCAATCCACTACAGTCTTTTTGAAACCATTCTTCAAATCAAGAAGCCAGTCGTTCAACTGAGAAATGGAAAGGAGTGAGACAAATCAAACAGGAAACCAAAGTTAGCAGTCCCTGGTCTATCAATGGTAGGAAGAGTCCGAAGGACAACAGATATTACCACCTATCATTTAAATAATTTAATTCTATAATATTGTTAAAAACTGGTGTAAGGTAACATGGTGATCACTGAATTACTCTTGTTGTTCATGTTAGTCATTGAGAACTTGTAAAACAGAATCAAGAAGTGAACTGTGCTATTATATACCTGCTGGGTTGCAGCTTGGTTATCATTGCATATTAGCACTGCATAAAGTTAGGATATAAATTTGAGAGCACAAGATGGAAATTTCCAAGGCTGAGGGATGTAAATATATACCATTATTATGGTTAATCAATGGGCTTTCACCTTTTCAAACCTTACCTTCATGTCTGGTTTAAGGGAGTCATGGAAAACAATCAGAGTCAACTTATTTTACCAGTTTTGGCTAGAGAAATGCTTCCCTAGATCTGTCACCACTTTTTTTATTTTGTTTCTGTGAGAAAGCTCACAGTTTCAGTTCATGGAAGGGCAGCACTACAATAGCAGAGGCAATACAAATTCATGCTGAGTGGCACTAGCAGAAATGTGTATGTACATTTAAGTGTATGTGGCTTAGTGGGTGGATGAGGAGATAAATGTGCACAGCCATTGTTCATATACTTAAAATACTATATACAACTTCAGGAAAAAAGACAGGAGGTTTCCTCCTCAACTGATAAATAATCTCATTAGGCTTCTGGAAATGTATGCCAAAGAGCTCACTTTTTTTTCTGTGTCATTTAGCTGGGTCTTGACAGTTTCTGAGCAAGTTTTATTGTTTGGTTGGGAATTATTTTAGATCCTCGATCAAAAAAAATCCTCAGGCTTACGAAATTCTCCTTGGCAACACACTGAAAACCCAGTGTCCTCTGATGCCTCTGATTCTTATGTGATCAGGGACACTAATGATAATGACCCTTTGCTGAGTATGCTACTTGTCTAGAGGCCTATGTCAACTACACCACTACATCCAGAGTGGACAGGGACAAACTATTTGTTTGCTCTTCAGGCCCCTTGGGCCCTGTCATATGCTATTTGTTCTTGCATTAAGAGGTAGTTTGACTCAGCTGGGCTGACATTTCCTTCAAGTCAGTGTATTCCAGTCATGCAGTAGCAGCTACCAAAGTATTAAGTACAGACTTGAGGCTCAGCAACAATCATTTAAGTGGCTTTTTTGATTCATATCCAGGGCTTTTCACATTTTTACTGGTCATTCTGAATTCAAAATGACACAATTTTTTTTAAACTAGCTCTGCTATTTAATATTCAGGCGACATAGCCTCCTCATAGTTAACGTGACTGCTCATCAATAACACGCATCAGAACCTGCAACTGAGATGATGAACAGGCACTGATATTGCTGAATGATACCAGAGGCATTGATTGGTTCTACTTTTCTTCTCCACCTCATGAAGGACACCCTGTAATTACTCTCCCAGTTACAGCTTTCCTTCCTTTTCCTTCCATTTCCTATTTAAATGTTACTTTTTACTGTAATAGGATGTCCTTGTGTTCATATCTTAACAGGAGGAGTATCCATTTTTTCCTGTTGGAGTTAAAGTTTTTTTTAAAAAGTCTCCATGTTCATGTGGGTTTAATGGGACAGATTTTGCTGATGTAAAACAGGTAAAAACAGTCATGACAATGCTGAGAATTTTTCTGGTTAATTTGCATTCATAGGTATTGTTGGAATTTGAAGGATCTCTTTCTGATTGATTAGACTCTTCTAGTATTGCATCAGTGTGATTCTGCTCATGTCATTTGATGTGATGCAGCACTCATTTAGAACTGTGACTTCCTAAATGTGAGTCTTGACCATCTGTGATGTACACAGAGCATTTGTATGTCAATCATCTATTTATATCAGTTACTAATTTATTGTAATTTAGAATTGTCAAAAAGATGCCATTAAAAAGATGTCTCCAATCTATCTATCTGGATCATATTTGGTAATGCAGATTTCTACTTACGTGTTAGTAAACCTCAAAGATTCCCACTCTCTGACCAGGTCAGACCACTTGTCATGAGGTCCCACAGAATCCCTGTGATACCATTTCCATCCTCTGTTCTAATCTAGCAAAAGCAGAAGTCATAAAGTTTTGTCTCATAGTACAATACTTGCTTCCCTAATGCCTCTGCCACTGTGGGAATCTAAAATCTATGCATCATTTCCAACATTCTCTTAACTGTAGGACTGCTCAGAACATGATTCAAAAGTCATAATTCAGATTTCAATTTATAAATTAATTTTTCACATGTTTTTTGTTTTCATGCTCCAGGCTTTTTGCCTTCCAGGCTCCTTCTAGAGCCTCTGGATCTAAAACCACAGATGAGAAAAAGTTTGCAAAGTAGCCAGCTATCTCCAGGCGGGTGGGACAGGGCAAAGCTGACTTGAAAAATGAGCTTTTAAAGTAAATTTAGGAAAATACTTCCAAAGATAAGTATCAGCTACAGACACGACAGTGCTTTTGCTGATTTACCTCTTGGATACTTCTAGCTGACATACACTAAAGATTTCTGGGCAGGAAAGCAAGTACCTGTCACTTTCTCTAATTTACAAGGATACAAAAGAGCAGGTAATACAGTCCACCTTTGTTTTTCAGAGAGCAGAAAAGAGTTTGACCATTACAAACAAAGCTGAACAGAGCTCTCTTCTGATTCAATCCGCTTTGTCTTTTTTAGCACCTTGAACCAAACCTAAGTCAGTGTAGATAAAGAGTAAAACGAAGAGACGGTTGGGTCTGGGGAGAAGCTGAGGGTGCGAACACTGGGCTGGAGAATAAATTTAGCAGCAACAGAGAAGAGGAAGAAAACAATGTCTGGATTTGGAAGCCTGGCAAGTTCTCCACTCACTGCTCAACCTGTGTTTAGCAATTCTGATGTGCTACTGAGCAGACAGCTCAGGCTCAGGACGACTACTCTCCCTCAGTCCCTCTTCAGCAGGCAATGAAAGCAGGCTGTACTTTGAAAATCTTCCCCCATCATGCAAACTG
This sequence comes from Vireo altiloquus, assembly GCA_013396875.1. Classification (NCBI taxonomy): domain Eukaryota; kingdom Metazoa; phylum Chordata; class Aves; order Passeriformes; family Vireonidae; genus Vireo; species Vireo altiloquus. Next base: position 21,359 of record VZRF01012753.1, read on the forward strand.
ACACAGGCATGCTTTTCAAAAACCCACAGCCAATCTGTTGATCATTACTTATTTACAAAGGCCTTCGGGCAGAAAGTCCTGTAAAAACCATACTTGATACGGTATACACTAGCTTTTTCTGCTTGTGGAAAAAAGTACCCCTAAGGCTACCTCAAACCATCACTTTCTATTGCACATAAAATGTACCGTGTAACACTAAAGTATTTAATATATATGGTATAATATATCTACAGGAAAGGCATTTGTGTAGAAGTATGTTACCCTGTATTTGGTAATTTGATGTTTTGCTGAAGGCTATGACTTGAAAAAGCCTGCACCTAGTACAGAGGACCTGTCATCTCAGTACCCAAGAGCCAATAGAATAAAGAAGTACCCTTAAGCAGCAAAACTTTGACACAGCTTTGAAGCATATGAAAACAGTATAACTCCCTAGAATTATTATTACTCAAGATCAAAGAAATGAGGCATACTTTACATAGCAAACAGGGACAGTGTGTTCAGCTCCAAATGTCTCAGCTCTTTCTCTCTCTCTCATTTTCTTTCTTTTTACTTCTACTTCCCTAAAATTAGAATCTGGGAGAAGGTGAGGAGGGGAATCTCCACATGTTTAAATTTTAAGCAGTTAAAACAATTAGCACCAGATAAGAGGACTGTCCAAAGGCAAGTAAATTGAAAACAATGCTAGCCTGACAACTGGCACCATAAAAAATGAGAAGTTTGCCAGTATGCTCATTTTATTCTTCCTCATAAACTGTAAACAAGCATGTAAATCAGTGTCATATGAGCAAGGCTGAGCTAACAGGAAGGCAGAGAACTTTTAATGATACATTTAACAGAAATAGATGGTCAATAGGGAAAAAAAAGCCACAGCTGGGTGCATTTTCCCTCTGTGAATCAATCTCACTTTTGGTTCTGTAGTCTAAACAGAGATGAAGATGATTTGTAGAAGTTACGTCCTTGAATATGCCCTATATTGCAGAGACAATAAACAAATATGGATGCTTCTGTAACTGGCCAAAGAAAATTCCAGTCTAGTGACTGAAATACAAAGAGAAATATCACCTAGCTGTATCCAGAATCGTTACAGGAACAAAATCATTGCCAATAATAAAAATCATAAGTGATTTTATATATGGAAAGAACTATATATTTGTGTCAACTTTTTTTTACTTGACCTCTGTGAGCAGTCAGTTATACACACATAAATCTCAAATTGCACAAATGTGTCTGTTTATATATGTAAATAAGTTTACATTTTTCTGTATATACATATATACACATACAGTGGAAAATCTCTGCTATGGTATTTATGGAGACAATTATGGACTGAGGTTCCAGTCTGGCTACATGGGATATGCAAACCCAGAGCAGGAACAGCCTCCTTGAAAACTCTATATCTACTACAGGATCCCATTCTGACTGACTTGAGCAGGTAAAAGGTGAAGCACAGTGAGACAGAATGCAAATGACATAATATTTTAACAGATTACAATTTCTTGTTGCAGTTCTAGTTTTAACAAATCTCTTAGTGGTAATTTGTCCTATGAAAGGAAACTACATAGTTATACAAAGGAGTACTATAGTAAAATAATGTACACAGAGGAAAAATATTACTAACAAGATGCTGTTTTCATCCTCCACTTTTAGAGTATATACTACCCTCTTAAAATCCCTGTATTTCATAATTAATGTGCTTTTAGCTTGACTAAAACTGCGTTAGTTTTGAACTTTGCTTTGGCAAGTACATATATTATTAGACTTTTTCATCAGTCTAAATCAATTAACAGAAATTTGATTTCAATCGACAGGATAAAAGGAAGGTAATATTCAGGTTCATTTTTGATTGTGATGATACATCTCACATATGGCCTTAAGTACAGAAAACAGTACTCAGAGGGAATCCAACAAAAAGAGAATTGCCTGAGGCAAACTAACCACATGAGTTCCCCTGATTGGTTAGTGCTATCATTAGTGCCACTGCTGTTTAAGAACTACACATGGACAGGACAGGGTGACAGCTAAGACTTTAAAGCCTATGTATTTTTCAAACAGCTTTTCAAACTGTTTTTCATGACAGAATTTTTTTTCAGCTCTATCATTAACTGCTGACAAGCTGACAGAATAAATACTTCAGCCTTTCAGAAACCATCTAACAATCTTTTTTTCACCCCCTCCCCTTATTTTTGATGTGGGGGGAGGAGAAGAGGAAGGAAGAAAGAAAGGAGATGAAGATATGAGTTTCTTACAGTCTTACCTCATCAGTTTGGGTGAGGAGTTGGGTGAATTTCGCATGCCTCCATTTCGCTGCTTTTTTTTGGGTGAGAGTGTCGACGGCTGCTCATCTTCAACTGGAAATATAAGGAACTCATGAGATTAAGCACTGCTCTGAGTACAATACGAAATACAAGTGAAGTAGCAAAGAACACACACTCTATGTCCATTCACGCACTGATACTTCATTGCTAACATAGGCCCAACAGTAATAAAAATCAAATACATGTTAGTCGAAGAGATTGATTTGAAGGAGAAGCAGAGAAGAATACTAGGGTTTTGAACATAGTCATTTAAATTGGTTTCATACTTCAAAAACAAAGGCGGGGGGACCACATTCCAGTTATTCTTAGAGTTATTATCAGTTAATCTGCGCTACAGAAAAATAGAATTAGTGCTCTGCTATATTCCCAGACAAAGTGCTATTTGCAATATCAACATAACAGCTGCCAGCCTGCTTTTGCTAATGAACTAGACATCAGTTGGTTCTCGCTCCTCACATGCCAAACAACAGAGCCTTCATGAAGAGATGTAAAATATTCAATGCCTTGATGTTCAATGATTCAGTTAGCCAGGAATGTGAATGCAGCCTGCCATTGTGCACAGATCTCCAGCACAAGTCAGACCTCATCGCTCTACCCTCCTCACAAAACGGAGTTTTAACAGGAGTGAACAGAATGAGGTTGAATGGAAGTGGGGAGACAATACCTGTATAACAGAGGATGCATGCGTTATGCAATCTTTTAATGAGGATGAGGTGCATTTGCTATGACAGATCAATTTCCAGATATAAAATCACTTACAGTTTTGCCAGTCATAGACTACTCTTGGATAACTTATGTCACAATATGTATTGCTTAAACAAGTGCAGCTTCCAAAGAACTTATCTATAAGAATTAACCACCATCTTTACTGTAACTGCACTTGCTAATCTGTGTGTAACCTTTACATGTGCTATCAAAGGGAATAAAAATGTCTGCTTTCTCAGGTTCATACTAATGCTAATTTATTCTGATATAAAGAAGAAAAAATAAACTTTTTTCTCATCCTATTGTTAACTGAAAAATTAACTAGAAGATAAGGTAACTGATGCCTAGGAATCTTTTACTTTAAAGCTAAAAGGAAAGACACTACTAGTAGTAGTAGCTGCTATATTTAAAGAGCTTAGTACACATTAGCAGCGCACAAGCAGAGGTTGAGAAAAAAATTCTACTTGCAACAAGATACATAGGAAGAGCAACAAAACGGGGATATATGTCACCTGCCCCAGACTCATCTGTGAAGAAATGGAGCAACAGCCTTTTGCTATAACCCTCTTCCAACACTATTGCATTACAGACTGCATTCCAACCTGCCATGTCTGTCTGTTTGCCCAAGCCTGCTACAGAACTTCATTTTGCCTTAGTCAAGACCAAAGAGCTGGGCCCTGAAAAGACAGATTTCACTCTCTTTTTTAATGACCTGGTGTCACCTAGCACAAGGGAGTCACAACTAAAGAAAGCACTCCAAAGAAAAAAAAAAAAAAACAAAAAAAAGCAACGAAACAAAGCTAATCCCAAAATAAATGTGCCAAAGAGTGGTGTAAAAGGTAATACTTAGATGAGAACAATGCCTGTCTAATAATGATTTATTTGCTAAGTTCTTCTCCTCACTTCTTGGGCAGCATCCCTAAAGACAAAGGAATTTTCTTCTTATTTACCTTTTCTTTTTTTTTTCCAGATCAAAGTCCTGTAGTGTAAATGCTTATTGTTGGTTAGTCAAGTGCCACTTTTTGTTTGCCTGAGAGGTAAAAAACCCCACAGAAAATTCTCAAAAATACACAAATTGAATTTTTTTTCTGTGACAGTTTGCATGTATTAAACTAGATCACTTCGGTATTTACCTATGTGTACCATGAAGTGAACATGCACAGAATTATTGTGCTGGTAATATCTTTGCATTTTTGATTGCAAAAAAGTGCAAGTCTATGCTTTTCAGAACACCCTCTGCAAATCATTCTCTTGGAAATGGCCTGGTCTTGTTTTAAACTTCTCTATCAAAAAGTTATTTGCATGCTATTCCACAGAGACAATAGGTTTCAAGATATCCACTGTGCTCTCTTGTTCTTTATCGGATATAAATATTCAGTTCCAACACTTAAAAATCAAACAAACAGGAACCATGCAAAATGTTCCTTCCAGAAAACAACTCTCAAAGAAAACGTTACTCTCTTGGGAATAAAAATTCTAAATTTCAGTAAATTTAATCTGTTACCATGGGGTTGCATTACAGCATATTTGTCAAGAGATGCAGTTTGACACCACAAGTGTATCGTTATACTATTTTAGCAGTCCAAGGAAGATACACAGCTATCAGGACTATGGACAAAAATCCTACATTAACACAACTGCATATAATACTATAACCAGAAATATTTCTCTGAACAAGAGAAAAAAATATTAAAAAATAATACTTTTCCAAGTTTTCAGCTACCTAATAAGACTCCTGTCTAATCTTTTCAAATTCTGGAAGTTAATACAGTAAGGATGTTTTTGAACTATATGGTCCAACACTTGTGTTCTCCAGTGCTACCAGGTGATGCTAACTTGCCACCCAACTAAAAACAAAGTAATATTAGTAATTATCTAAAATAACAGCTTCTTGAACTACATATCTAGCAGGCTCCACTTATTATTGGTACTGCATCTGCAGTAAATAAGCTTGCTTTTCGGATATGTGTTTGTCATATTCAAACTATGTTACTGTCACCTGGAAAGTTTCCTGGAACGTCCAAGGTTGATGGGGCTCACTAGTCAATACCTGTTAGCAAAGCCTTCTGAGGGATCTCAATTTGTTGCTTAAGCAAGAAAGCCATTTATTCTCATTGTAGCAATGAAGGGAGATCTATATAAATCATATGACATAAAATCAAGATTTTATTTTTCATTGAAATCTCTGCACAGAGTTTACAGGGCATCTGTAGTTTAGAAGCACAACTCCATAGGAATGGAGGAAGGGAATACATGAAGTTGAAATATGTGAATAGTATCTAATGGACACTACTGCTTCTGGCTTGGTTCCCAAAAATGTCACAGTGATAACTTACAAGTGGTTTCTTAGTAGTAAGTAGGATATAAAACACATTTAATTATTATCCTTCAGATAGTCCTATCAATTTCCTGCCTTTTTAAAGAAGTGGATCTAGCAAAATTTTTAGTAAGGTTATTAAATATTTTAGTTTCATGGTTTCTGTGTCTGCATTAATTTAAAAGGGAGTCTTAAATTTGCTTGTTCTTATGAAAGACAAACATATTTGAATAATGGGGTGTAATAGATGACAACTCAATTCTGATACTGTATGTTTGCTTTTGTTAATGAGTCTCCATTTTTTATGTCTTTATACTAAAGGATTTGTATTAACTACAGCCACATTATGTTACACAGACTTTCTTTACCAGCTTTCATGAAAATTGGAAGCAAGTCCAAGAATTGGACACAGAATTTGATAGATTTGTAACTCAATTCAGTCTCTGAGTTCTAATAACATTCAAGAGCTTGTTTGCACATCCCTAAGTATAACACTTAATGTACTGCTGTAACAACCCAGAGCTCACTTGTCTAATAACAGTTCTGCAGTTCAGGAAGACTCAGTGCTAAAAAAATGCCAGGCGAGTCTAATGAGGCTTCAGACACTCAGTTTTACGCTGGAGTTTAATTTAAAGTTACACTGATGTTTTAACATGTTTGCTTATTCTTGAGTAAAGAGTGTTCATTATTTCAATGACATAACCTCCAGACAATGTTCCATGAATTGGTTTAAGATGTGCTGGTAATTTTAACAGCCTTAATGTGGAGTTGAACATCTGTAACAACATATTACTTGACTTTTATCCTCATTTCATTTTTAAAGCAAAACAAAGGGAATGTCTTTCAAAGCAGTGGACAAGTTCATAACTTTTTTCTTTGTTATTTTCTAACTATTTTTAAAACAACACTGTCTCCTTGACTGCTTCTCCCAGGTCACTAGCAGAACAGTTTAGAGATACTTTTTTAGATGCCAAAAAGAAGATGAAATTTGAAATAACATCTACATTACTGAACATCACACAAACTGGGATACCTGGTGAGTTCATTCTGCCTAGCACGTAAATGCTTCAAAGCAATTAAACCCTTTGAAGGGTAAAGCACAAACCACCCAGAAACATTAGTTGACTAGCTATCTTGATTAACTTATTAATCACCGCATCTGGAGAAACCCACATCTGTAAGCACTTAACAGAGCATTAGTAATGTCATAGTTGCATTGAAAACAGACTGCAAAACCATGCACAAACCATTCTCTATTGCCTTATGCATCCAACTACTGGGCTACCTACGGAGATCTTGGTTCAACCCAGGCTTTTGGGAGTGGCAGTGGTATTTTACAGGCAAGCTGAGTGCCCTTTGCAATCTACAGTAGGTAGATTTTCCTTGTTCAACAGAACTCAGCAAGTTAAGGTGCAGCAGCGAGGGGTTGTTGGGCAGGAAGAGGCTCCCTTTACGGTTATTAACAAGTGGAACAGGTTCCGGGATTCCTTCAGTGGACTTGGCATCAATCAATGCATTAGTAGTTGCATTCTTGAATTGATATGAACATTTTGGGCAACTTGATCTAGCTGCATTCTTTACTTCTAAATAATAAGAAAAAATTTAAATTAATTTCTTTGTATTAAAAATTATTTCAAACCACAGGCATGGATCAATTTTGATATTATGTGGAAATACAGATATTAAAGCTTAAGGTATCAGTTCCAACAGCAGAAATAAAGGTTTATACCTGCAGCTTTCTTATGTTGCTTTTCTTTCCCCCTCTAAAAATGACTCTTTATAAAAGAATACTTATAAAAGGATTATTCAACAATATTATCACCTTTAAGCAATAATCCCATCCTAGGGTAAGTATGTCTGAGGCAATACTTATTTCCCCAATGTTGATAGAGGCTTTGAGATTTACTGTCTGTGGAAGATGTTTATTTCTTTGAAACTACTGAAAATGACAGGGGAGGTAAAGCACTCTGCTGCTATTAAAATAAATAAGGAATCATAGAAAACATAAGGTCACCACTTCAAAATTGTGCAAGCATACTTATGGAATTAAACTGATGTTTAGGAAGCCACATAAAAGTTGTTGGGTATTCAACAGTGCTGCATACTGTAAATTTCAGGAGGTCATACATAGTACCTCTGAAAAGAAAGTTAAGAAATTCAATTTCCTAAATATGGATTTAGCTTAAAACTGTGATTCTTAGTCTTCCACTGATAATATATCAAGGCTATTTAAACACCACCCGCCTCTACTAATACCTCTAACAAATGGTGCCCTCAATAAAAACCAACGACAAAATGTTTTTCTGGTAAAAAATACACAATAAAGATCTTCTCCTAATGCTTGTTTCATTCTTAATGAGTATACTATAGAGAAGAAGGTATATAACTGAGCCACCAAGACCTTATATTTGGTTATGGATAATGAAGGAAGAAGGTTAGGTAAGGGATAGTTGGTGGACTGCTAAACTCGCAGCATTATCCCCATATGTTTCAATTGCCTTACAGGTTCTATGGAGAAAACTGAGCAGAGAGTTGAGGTAAAGTATTTGAGGAGGTCAGCATGTTTTTTGGGATCTTTGTCTAGTTTACCACCAGCTAGAAACACCATCTGGTAACAGAGGAGATAAGAAAATAGCATTCCCTTGCTTGCCATTTTTCTTCAAGCACAAAATCTGTCTCTCTCACGAAAAAGGTGAGTGTATAGGAATTACAAGAGTCATCTGAAGCTACTTTTCAACAAGGTTGAACTGGCTGGTGAGTAAGCACCCATTGCAATGCAGTGACTTCTGAATTGATGGCTTGCTGCTATTCTCAGGTCGATAGAAAAATTAGTGGGAAAAGTACTAGAGTCTAAATCACAATGTTATTCAGCTTTTCACTAATAGAAGTAACATTTAAAGTATAATAATAATAATAATACATACTCACCAGAGTTCACATATATTTTAAATCATCAAAGGAGAATATATATCTTTGATTAGCAAAACCACCATAAAAACCACCTAATAGATGGAATATTCAATAGAATATTGAATATACTACTTGAAAATTATCAATTTTACCTCAGAGTTACAGGGTGTTTTATCAAATTTTCTATTTCTCTTTTTGCTATTCCTCCAAGTGAAATAATTTTCAGATGATAAAATATATCTGCAGAAACCTATCTCCCTACACATGTCACTGGTCAAACATGTATTTGAAGACTTTGATATGCATCAACTCAGTTCTATTTTTAAAGTGCAGATAGTAACACTGGAAATAATCTTTAAAAATCCACATCCTGTATCAAAGTATCTTCACATGAAATGGAAGAAGACCAGAATCTATCAAGCTTATCAACCCTCCAATCAAGTTGTTTAAGAAACATCACAATCTTTTTACTGTCTCTTCTGGAGTTCAAAAAATGATGGTTTCAGACACCAGACCTGACTAATAAGCAATAACCTTCCACAGCAGTGTACATCCTATGGCATATTCTATGCAGACAAAATCAAGCTTTCCCAAGATTTTGTGCTTGCAGTGGCACAGCATGTGTCAGAACAAAAATACTTGTCTTTTGGAAATGGCTTCATATCTGGAGCTTAGCATCATAATTATTAGCACCACATGATCTTGTTCAGCAGTTGTTCAGACTGAGCTGCTTAAAACCTAAGTTATTTCCCCTTAGTTCCAACAGTGTGGACAGGTACTATTACTGAGCATGACCATAACAAATGGCCAATTTTTTTTTTGTCAAATTATTCTAGATTTAAAAGTTCTAACTACTGGTTTCATCCTATGACTTCTAGTCTCCTGCCTCTGACAAGAGCTCAGATCAACTTGGAAGAACCCCACTGAAGATGAGTGATGAAATTCTTTGTACATAGGACAATTTTCTTTCTTACTTCAACAGTTTATGGCCCACGTCTTTTTACTCAATCTTCAAAAGCAAGGACTACAGAATAATTTTTGAATAACCTATCTTTGGTAGAGATAATAATCTCTTTCTGCCTTTCTCCTCAAATTATATATTTTTTACCACAGAAGAGTAAAACTGGTTACTCTTAGTCTAAACAGCCTGTCGAGCTGTAGGTGCATGTTGTGCCACACACACAGGGCTGTCAAGACAGACCCTAAACTCCATGTGCAAGCACAGAGCTTTCAGACTAAGCAGTACTGTACAATCAGGTGAGACACACAGGCCAACTTCAGCAGATACACACCACAGCGTGCAGAACCCAAAGCACTTACAGAGCATCCCTCTGTTCAGCAAAGACAGCTGATTTTTATTAATAATTCCTTTAAAATCCTATTGAGTTCTCGCTCTATTATGTGGACTGATTTCCATAGAAAACATATTTGGGAAACAAAGATCGCTGTTAATTACATGGAACTAAATACATCCTTACATATTGTCACTGCCTCACTAGGTTTGGCAATCAAAGTGTCTGGACTGGGGTAATTTGTTGTACCACTGTGCAACAACAAATCACAACCTCAAAATCCACCACAGTTCTCTTCCAAGTATGAGATGAGTTTAGCACCAGGAAGTCTGCTAAAACAGAATTATTTTTCTAGTCATAGATTAATTTCTTTTTTATGTAATATGACATATGACTTTATTTCCAATGCAAATGGTCACATTGCACTGTTTATGCTGCCAAAGTTCCTTAGAACTGTTCAGTAGATTGTCACTTATCCATAAGACATTATTAGCACCTAAGAATATTTTGAGAGCCATTTTGAAAGCAAATTTTAAACTACTTTTTGAGACCGGCACACAAGAAGGAACAGGATAAAAGTAGAGTAAGGTTAAGAAATTCCATTTTCTGTAGTATTTTCTAATTGCACACTGGGTGAGCACTACCTACTTTTAATAAATGCTGTACAGAATTTGCCCAAAAAGCCTGTCATCATTAGATAGATAAAAAATAATATATATAAAATGTGATCTATTAATGAGATTGTAAAGGTATTTTGAAGTTGCATATATTCTTATTCCTTACCCCCACCCTCAGGAACTCCCTTTCAAGCTCAATGAATATACACTTGCCTACAGACTGCATTAGGGAATCATGCCTGTTTCTATTTCTATAAATTTTATTTATTATAATGAAGATAATTTGAATTGCAATCTGCAACTCCCTGAACATTTTTAAAACAACAAATGTAGTTAAACTAATGCCCGTGGCAATCTCTATTTATTCTTTGTGAGCATACACTTGCCATAACTTAAAACTGGGCTGAGCTTTAATTTAAATGTAACAAGGCAGAATACCAGTACAGTGCTTTCAACAAAATGGCTGAAACTGGCTTCAGCATGATTTGCCTGGAAGGGAAGATGAAAATGTGTTTTAAAGGAGAAAAAATATCCTGACCAAAACCAGACATTCTAAACAACCACCACCGATACCCAGTGCTCCTTTCCTCCCCCATCTCTATCAGCTGCTAGGCTTTCAGCACTGCTTTTCACCAGACACTAGCACAGTGTTTTCCTTCATAGTCAGCCATCAGCCAGAGCTGTCACTTGCAGATACTTCATTTTTGTTTCAGTCTAATTCATACTGCACCCCCTTAATCTCTGTAGTGAGTAATGCCATGTCACTGTGAAGATATGTCAGATCCAGCACTAGAAACACAGAGAGTGTTTCTAACAGTTAAACTATCTTGGTTTGAAGAAATATTTTATTTCTTCCCCCAACTTAACCGATGTCTTTCTCTTAAGCGTCTTCTGAGCTGACCTCCAAAGGAGCAGTCACCATTCCACAATCTGGCTCAGCTTTCACAGGGTGGGGGGTGAACACAAGCTGCAGCCCTGTATTACTAAATGCAAATAATCAATATGTTGATTGAGCTTTTGGCTACCAGAGTTCTTTTGATGGGAGTGACAGTGAGCATGACTTGCCTCATTCAATGACAAGCCTGTTTAGACCTTGCTACCTACCACTTTGTGAATCAGGCAACTGAAAATACCCACAGCAATTCCTCCAAACTGTCAGCTATTGCTGTGATTCCACCCAGCACCCCCTGTACAAGACAACAGATTAACCATTAGGCTAGATATGTTGAAAATATACAGCTTCAACCTTTCCCCAGCTAGCTCAGAGCGATGTATAGATGATTATTTCAACCGTCAGCTGCCGCATAGACTTAAAGCCCTGCACAATAACTCCTGGATTCATCTGCCCCTTGTCAAACTTGCACAGCTTTAGTTTGAGCATACATAGTGTGGCAGTTTCACTGCGGATCTAGAATAATCCAGACGGCTGCTGTCTCTTTGTTAACAGGAAGCTAAACTGATGAGTTTGTAATGCATTTCTTATCAAAGGTAGTTTCAAAAAAGAAAATGTGCCAAATCAGTTGGGGTTGGAATGTAGCATAGTATTAAAATATTATTTCATCAAAACATTTGTTATTTGTTGGGAAAAAAAAATCCCAACATTATTCATCCTCTAAAAATAATTTTATGCCAATGAACTATTTATTTTACAAATTTACTAGATTTTTTTAGTGGTAACAGATGTAATGAAATCATTGACTAGAAACTACAATATAATGGTGCTTGATGAGATACAAGAATGTTAATTTTAGAAACTGCAGAGCAGCATTCGCTTGGTGTGTGAATTGGTAATCTCAAATGAAACAGGATTGCTGCTTTTGTTTCTATGTGCATTACAAACTGAGGGAAATGCATTTCATTCTGTTTATTTAATACAAAAAGATTTGCTGCATATCTCTACACACTAGCACCATTAGAAAAGCAGGTGAGGCTGGCTTTCAGTTGCAGTGTGTGCCACTTGAAGCAGATAAAACATCAAGATCCAAGAATGTCAAGAATGCATCATATCAGAACATTTTGCAAATACTGAATGGTGCTTACATGAGACATTCTCTTTGAAACCACAGATCAAGAAACATTTCTCTTTTTTTTCTCCTCTTTTTGTCCCAGGCTTGCACCTTTTGGCTAAAGGCACGCAAAATTGCAAAACAAATGCATTGCATCTACTATTTTTTTCCCCACCCTTTTCTTTTTCTTTCTATTAGCATCCAATACCTAAATTTTATATCAATACATGGTCTTTCAGCCTTAATTCTTCTCCCACATAAAGAATTGAAACTCAGCCACAGATATATTCTTCATCTTCGCTTTTCCTTGAATGCCATAAAAAAGATAGTTAATAGCAAATGTGGAATCTCGCCATGGTGGGTCCTATTATTAATTTTAGATGGCTGCTCTGATATTCAGTGAAATCATCATCAGCTTTAAGTTCCTGATCTTTTAGAATAACTTGTATATAGAACAAAAGATAGACTACAATGGAGTGTGGAAACCAAGCACACTTCTAACTTGAATCTTTTGGTGAAAAATGTCTGGGGTATGGCTTGGCATCCTTTGTACTTACTTTTCAGGGTAGAACAACTCCCTAAGGTTACCACAGAAATTTGATATTTTTTCTTTGTTCCTCCAGTTTAAAGAACATAACTATTATGACTGCTGAATAATTTATTATAACTTCTCTAAGCAAAGAAGTGGTTTAAGGCTGTCCAAACTGTGGTTGATCCAAAGTCCACTAAAGTCAGAGAAAACTGACTTCAGCAGACCTTAGATCAGGAGCTGCTCATACCTCATGTATATGCTGTATAAATGAGAAGAAAGCCTTTTCCACGTACGAAGCATTTTACAACTGGCATGTGCAGTTTTGAGAAAGGCTTCCAATTTCAGGGATCTGGTTTCTTGTTCGATACAGAGGTATAGAGACAATAGGACACTATTTGTACATAAAAATCATCTTCTCTTTCCCCTTCCAAGTTTGCACAGTAGAATAAAAGCTACTTCAATTCCTAATCAAATCCTAATTTATATTTAGACTAAGTCATAGGTCCATTGAACCTTGAACATATTTTCTAAATTAGATTTTAGTATTCCCTCATACATTTTTCTTGATTTTTAGTCTTCATTCTCCACTGCCTTTTCAAATTATGATTCACTCTGTAATTGTTTATTCAAGTCATTACATTGTTACTGGTAAACTGTCAAATGAAAGTTAGAAAAAAAGCAAAGCATCAGTGGACTTCTTTTCCCCCCTGTCCATTAAACTGTCCAATAGACTTCTTCACATGTTGTATCCATACAGAATACTATTTGGATAAAGTTTGTTTGTTTTGGGAAAGGGTGCAAAAATGGAGATGTGCCTAAACTGTAGAACTTAAAACAGAACATGGTCTGTTTTCCAGAGAAACATCAAAGTGAAGGGAACTAACTTTGTCTTTTGAGAGTGCCCTTCATAGAATAAGGAAAGTCAAAGTGTATCATCAGTATGGCAAGTGTAAATATGCCAAGTTAAATTTTAAATTCTGTTACTTCATTATAACAAAAAAAAAAAATCTGTAACTTCATTTAACTGTTCTGCTCTTAACATGGAGGAGNCGCCAAGTTAAATTTTAAATTCTATTACTTCATTATAACAAGTTGTTCTGCTCTTAACATGGAGGAGGAGCTACACAAAATGTTACCCCATGTGTCAGAAAAGAGCTGTTCAGACCTGTGTTTCCTACCAACTCACAAGCAGCTATGAACTACAATTTTGTAGCCCCTGCTGCTGTCTCTAGCAGAGAAAAGTACAAAAGAATTGCTCAAAGCCGAGTTAACATTTTAACAGACTACCTGATGATCCCATGGCTACAAGCAGAGGACTAGGATTTAGTTTTATCACTGATCATGGGTTACACAACCTTGGTTGGCTCAATTCTCTTGTAAAGGTGTTCCTTACTTATAGAGCTTGCTAAAATTCAAGTGACCAAATGATCTGAAACTGTGGCTGGTAATCTTTAATTTTCTCAGATTTAGCAAGTATGTTTGAAAAGTACATTTGGCATACACTCCATAAAAATATACTATATTCATACATGATAGTGGATTGTTATTGCAGTGTTTGGTGGTTGGTTTTTTTATATTATTAGGCACAAAAGTGTGCCTCTAACATTGAATAACTGTAACATCCTTTTTATTTCTGTGTTTCTATTTTCCTTCCTTAAAAAAATAGCGTTGATTAAAGGACACTGATTTCCTTACAAGTGACCTTTTGACAGTTCCCCAAGGCAGGACATGTAAAGCCAAAAGGTACATTTTCGGGAGATTCTTTAAGAGTAGCAACACAGAGCAAATTATAATATTCCATGCATTGTCATAGACTATCCTTGTTTCAATGCACAGCAACCTGAAGTTTACTGTCCTTTGTCCTATTGCCTGGAAGAGAATTTTGACACCATCTATAAAGGGACACAGAGGAAGAAGCTGCAGCACTAGCAAGGGCACACTAGTTATGCAGTTCTGCTGAACTGTAGGAGGAATCTGTCTTGTTTTTACAAAGTAAAGGAAGTTTTCCCTTTGTGACTAAACACACAATCTGATCAGTCACTTAAGAAAAAAGTGAAGTTCTATTTGTGGACAAAAAATAAGCTACTATTACCAAAAAAAAAAAAAATTTGAAAGGCCACTTACCATTGTGCCTATGATCACTTTACTGTTTACACTCCCCCAGCTACATTAAATTCTGAGAAAAATATACAGTGCCTTGAAGTAACTAAGGGCAAAAGTAAGCACAAGAGTCCTTGTTGATTGCTCTGCTCCTTGGGATTAGAAATCTTGTATTTACAGCATAGATCGTGTTTGTCAGGAAGAGTATTTCAGTGCACAGGGAAGCTATAGTTCCATGCTTTTGGAGCAGCACTCCACAAATTTCAGCGCAGTCTTGCTGCAACTGTTTCCTTCCTGTGAACATTGGGAAGTATAGATTTCATCCTGCAGAAATCTAATTAGAATTATTACTTTTGTTTTCCACTTAGAAGTGCCAATTTATCCTAACATCTTAAAAATACAGATTTCCAGTGTAATTGCAACCTGCATATCCTGAAGTTTTAAACTGAAGTAAAATTTCATCTATCTTGCTCATTACAGGAAGACGTATTAGGTGTCCCTGCCAATACCACAATGAAGTAAAGATTTTCTAAAACCTTCTTATAAATCCAGGGGACTCTATTCCTAAATTCTAGGATTTTTTAATTTATTTTTTCTATTCTTCCCCTGCTACCCCATGAGTTACGTTACTTTTGAAAACATACTTGAGAGGATTTGGCTGAGGTTGTTTCTTTTTTTAACTAGGTGACCAATCAATTGGGGTTTTCTTAATATTTTTTTACTTCGTAAAATTTTATACCATTGAGTTTCTTTTGGATTGTGTTTATCTTTGTAAAAAAGGTGTGGAAGTGTCCATATCTCTGAACAAGAAGAACTGAAATATTAAAATTTAAATTCGGCTTTCTTATCGTTAGTCAGTTTTCACCCACATCAGTGGAAAAAACTTCAATTTACTAAACTTTCATAGGATCAGGCTCAGTGATCCCCAATACTCTTTCAGGCTTAGCTGTAATATTCCTCTGCAATGGAGGTCTTCACACAACTGTTACTTGTGAGGCCATCATATAATTTCATAAGTAAAATATAAAATGCTGTGCCTATTTACATAGACAATAGTTCTAGAGACAAGTCCTGGCACTGTATATACCTTTAGGGAAAAACTGTATACAATTAAAAAGAGCCATCTGATTTTTTTTTTTAATAATATTATTTCCTTAGCCAAGCAACACCTAATGAAGTTCTTGCAGGCTTTTCAGCCACTACTGATTTCTAAGCCAGCACCACCACCTGCTGGTTACAGGCAGCTTTAAGCCCCACTGCTGTTCTCCTGTCTTCAAATCTATACATAAATATTGAGCAGAATTTCCTAGCTGTTCTTATACACAGAAATGTTGTTACCAGAAGAGATTTTTAGCAGACTGGTTGCAGTTTAACAATACTCTATTACCTGAATTATGCCTTTCATAAAAGCAGGGAATGTTATCATGGAAATTATTTTATGCAAAGTACTGTAAGTCACGGGGTAAACATTAAAATTAATCAAATAGATTGAACCTGTTGTATTAAAAAGCCTATTGTCACATATGCTGGTTTTATTACTTACAGATACACAGTTAAATACTCTTTATAATACTAAGAAATTAGTGTACTTTTTTTTTTCTAAGTGCTCCCTACTTTAATGTATTCCACAATGTACTCCATTCCTGCGAGGCTTTTTTCTTGCTCTGAACAAATGCATCTAAAAAAACATACCACCTGTTAAATCTATTAATATAAAAAAAACCAAGATATAAAAAGCTAAGATTAAATCTATAAAACAATAGCAAAAATGGAGATGGAGCATAATCTATTGCCATGGAAATTTAGGGAAGTACAGTGCATAATTTCTAGGTAAATATTGGCAAAAAAAGAGGAAGTAAACCAGCACAATAATAACAAAAAAAACCCCAAACTCACAGATCTGCAAAAACCTCACAGTAGACTGGCTGAAATAGATTGCCATGGGAAGCAAGGGCTGGGAATTCACCCCATAAGGGTGAATATAAAGCATAAGCTAAGAAATCCAGTGGTGACAACTAATAACAGTGTTACTTACATCATTATTTTGATTTCTAAAAGAAGGAATACTCAAAAAGATGGATGTATATAGCAAGGATCATATTTTTCAAACACAACTTGAATAGGCTCAAAATACCTCCACATAAAATAAAAAAAATTACTGTTATGAATTTTCTCTTATAATTTCCCTATTACTAAAAAAAACCCTACTCTAATGATAAGACTGAAATTTCTGCAGCAACTAGGGTTCAACTCTTGAAATATTTTAAGAGGGGAAAGCATGCCATCTCCCTTCACTTCACATAAGACCAACTATAATGGTATAAAATTACACAGGCTAGCTCCAGAGAAAGCAAGCAAATAATATTGAATCTACCCAGCCAAACTGATATCCATGTTTTTTTAAAAAAAAATAAAATTACATATGTTTTGTCCTTTTAGTTTTCACTTTAATACTAAAGCTACAGGGAGATGTCAGCCTTGTTTAGTTCATGACAAGGATCAGACAGATCACAACCCATGATGAGGAACAGCTTCAGAAACAAAATTTCATCAAACCCAAGTGCATCATGCTTGGTACTGCTGGATTCATTAACCAAACCCTGATGAGAACTTGGGCATTACCAGGGAAAGAGAAGGGAGCCCAACAGAGCAGCCTCACTGCTGGCACACAGTGCAATGAATCAAGAGGAGAGGAAAGAAGGCAGTGGAGAATTTTGGAGGGAGGATTGTCAAGGTGTTGAATTAGGAGGTTACTTAGGTGTGTCTCGTAAAACACTTGGTGTGCTCAGCACAAAAATCGCTTATAAGCTATGAGTGTAAAATTGTAAAATTAAATACAGGCGATGCCCCTTTTCCAAGTAGGTAGCATGATAAGGAAGAAAGACTGATAAAACTGAAAAAAAAAAAAAGTTAAAGAAACTTCTGCAGGAAACCACTGAACTTCCAGCATTTCTGTTATATTATCACACCACCTTGTGTGATAATATAAAGTCTACAACCACCTGGAGCTGAGGAACTCTCTGCAACAAAGAAAAAATTGATGTAAAAAATTTCCTAAGATTTACAGGTCAGTTACTACCCTAAAAGTAACTATAACAACCACAAATGCCACAGGATGCCAATATATTTGGAAATGCTGTTGCTGCCAGATGTTTTGAGAGTCAGATACTGAAAGCATCCAGAAATCCTATGCTCAGGGGACACTGACAGCTGTCAAGAAAGTCATCTTCCAAAATCAAATTGCTTGGAGCTCTACCTCTGAGGGTTTTATTTCGTCCTGTTTGAGGAGAAAGAAGAGGGCAGACAAAAGACTCACATGCTAAAGGCAGATTAAAACCAAATGCATATTTTGACATATTTTATATTCCTCATGGGTAGAACTCAAGGATTCTGCTGAGGAAATCTGTGAGACCCAAGGGACAATTTCAGGATGTTTCCTGAGGAGTATGTGGGGCTTGAGTATTGAAGCTGAATATATGAGCCTAAAGATATGATTCTGGCATGCCCTCAAGCTACAATTTTAAATGCAAAACAAGAATTTTGCTCTCTGTTTAGCAGCAGAAGTACCAGTAAAACTGTGGATGAATGAGCTGCAGCATTCAAAGATTCAATCAGCCAATCAAAAACACCTTTAAAGTTTGATCGGCCAGCAGACACACTAACACTAGAAATCCTGAATCCAAAAACAGAGTAGGCACTTTCATTAAAGTAGGAGATAGTATTTTCAAGGATTATTCAGAAAAAACAGAGAGAAAGTTCTCCACTGTGCTCTAATAAAAAACTACATGTGGTAGTGGTAACAGTGGAGATCTGAAACAAAAATTAAAATAATCCCGTGCTTGAAAGAGGCAAGTTCAGGTGTAGGGAGTTTTAAGAATGCTGTAACTATATGATAATGGCATACTGAAGTGCAGATATGGCACAGAATTCACACTTCATAAATTAACATGCAGAAGGATCTGGTGTCAGCAGGTTAAAAGAATGTCAATCCCTGCTCTTACAGAATTTCACACTGATGTAATATGAGTCAAGTCCAGACTGTGTGATTGGATTCTTGGCTTGAGTCTTCCCTGGCACTGCAAATTGTTTGTTCATCTACTCCTCTTCCAAACATAACCAAGGGCTTCTGCTGAGTCATGTAACTCTCTAAAGTGTAAGACGCCTGCATGTTGGACTCCTTGTATGGAAGGATCCTGTCAAACAGTGAGGATCACATTACTGACTCCAGGCTCTGCAATCTTTGCACTATGAGTATCATTACAGAATCTGTTCTGAGACTGACATCTGTCCCAGCCCTACTGTCTTCTCATCTTTTCTCCTTTGTCTGCAGCAGAAGTACCAGAAAGAAGAAATCAATTAAGGTATATCTTGTTACTCAGGGCAGTGAGAGACTCTTGAATACAAACAATAAAAATATATATAATTAAACTCCTCATATATGTATCTATTTATTTGCTTTTCCTTGAATAACCTTTCTACGGAACACAGGTTTTGGTGGAAAAAAATATCCGTCTTTTAAGAACTATTGAAAAATTTAGATCTTTAACAAATGAAAACTGATTTAATTCTCTGCAGAATTTTGGTTGTAAAATCAAACAAAAATTATACTTTTATGTCTCAATTTACACAAAACATCATTTGTCAAAAATTAAAATGTAACGTCAGTAGAACTCTTAATCGTGCAACCTCACACAATGGGGTGAATACTTTTTCCTGTGGAATATCAAAAGCAGTTCTTAGCATCAAGAGTTTGCAAACTATGTCTTACTCATTGGAAATCTTATTGGATTTGTTCAGAATCAAGTAAGAAACAGTGTTTCTTGTCCAAAACAAGATGGTTAGGAGTCAAAGTCCATTATTGATGAGAAATATTAGCATGTCATCTGAAAATTTGGGAAAATGCCCCATATGTTAGAAAGGACAATATATAGTGGAAGCCAGAAAAGTCATCCTGTTCTATTCAGCAGCGCATCTCACTCACTTCTTCTCACCCTTCTGCTGTCTCATCGTGTGAATTATATTGATTTTCATACCCCGCAATTCCAAATAAATACTGTATCACTCCCTTGCTGCCACCCATCTTGTGATTGAGTGATCACAAAGAACCTGGCAGTCCTTGCATGTTCTGGTAGCTCAGGAATAATTCTAATAGAGGTAAAGCATGAACAAAAAAAAAAAAATCATCTTTGGACAAATGCCTACTAATGTAGTATGCTACAGTTTGCAACTATGGGTTTACCACATATTACTCATGGAACAGGAATAAGCATCATCTCTACATTAGGCTCAAAACTTGCAATCGTTTTTATTCTCTTCAAGAAGAATCTTTGTTCTATCAGCCAATAAAACTTCACCAGCCAGGCAAACCTTTATATTGACTTCTAAATTACTGTCCATGTGTCACAGCTGCTATTTTTACTAAATGACCAAGCACTACATACCATAAGGGATCATCTAAGAGTGACAGAAGCAGGGCTAAGTTTACACTAAACTATGTCCATTGTTAGATTTCACACTTGCTGCTTCATTCTGGCGAGAGCTTGCTCAAAAACAGAGCCTCCATTTCCTGTTGCTAGTCTTCATAGCATATGGTGATGTAAAATCTCTCTCCCTATTGTCAGACATGCTGTGTCAGGGAACATACAACACCACCGAGTGAGAGAGTGAAGATAATGTCAGGAACATGGGAATGGAGAAGGGAACATGCTTAGTGCAAGCAAAATCTTTTATGCAAGAATGAACAAAGGAAATTGCATGACAAAGATCAAAGATTATATAATGATTTTTTGGATTTCCTTCAGCAGTTCTTCATAGTAAACAAGGTCTGCATTCCAATTAAAGTTCAGAAGCAGCCAAAAACTTCAGATGATTTAAAAAATATGGCAGCAGAGATACTTCTCTGCTGCTGCAGATAAACCCAAGTCATGTCTTCCCTCTCCTATAGCATACTCTTTCTAAACCTCTCTAAATTAGACAGCAGAAAGGCAGTTAGGGTAATTTCCCCACACCCTCTTTCTGTCATGTACCCCATTTCACTCTCCTCTTGTTCTTGCTGTGCATCTACATTCTTCTAAGCAAAGATCAGAAAATCCGGAAATTGGCCTCTAAAGTGGAATAACTATGTCAAAAGGACATTCAGGCTTAAAATTAGGACTTCAAAATTTAAAGATCTCAAAGCACTTCATAGCACAAAAGGTAATAATATAGTATAATAGATTGAGAATACAGTATTTTCAGTCTCTGAGGGGGAAAAGAACTACAGTCACGTAGTAAGTCGGTGGCACAGCCAAGGTTGGGATCTTTGCCTTGTGGCACTTTTGTTTCCCATTTGCCTAGGTAAAACTTCCAGTCAAACTAAAATGCACACAGGAGTGTTTGACCAGATAACACTGGACACATCTTACACAGTAATAAGGCTTTTTCCATCCTTCCTTTTCAGAATAATTGTACTGTGCTAACAAGAGCTGATCAGTATCAGTGAAGCATGTCTGTGTGAGGTAGCACACATCATGTTTCCTAAAATCTTTGATAATAAGTGAATCACAGATTTACAGCATTTAATAAGTATCATAAGGAAAGATATATCATTGTATTATTAAAAAAAAGAATGCCAAAAGAAGCCAGTGAATATTCTCAAACAGTGAAAGGATGATTGAACTTTAACCTATTTTAAAGGATATTATCAACACAGTTAAAAACTTACATGCTGAAATAAATATATTTATGATTCCTTAAAAATAAATTAAAACTTTTCCTCATGTGTTCTGTCCAATCCCCTCCTGTCTACTATAACCCCAATCAAAGCAACAATACAGCGTGGGTTCTTGTTCAGTGGCACTTCAAGAACCACATATGGAGTTATATGACAACAATCTCCTCTTTTCATGCAGAAGATAAATAATTCACGAGGTTGTGTTTCCTGGCATACTCAAACGCCCCAGAAGGTTCTAGGTACTCAGAAGAAAATAAAAAGACTCAGAAAAATTGTCCTGTAAGTTGCTTCTGACTTCCAGACTGGGGGCTGAACCACTCTGCTGGATTTAAAACTGACCTTGGTAAAATCTGAATATCTCTGGCTGTAATTCAATAGATGCTCCTAGCCTAGATAAGAAATAGGTTGGCTGCCCCTGCTTCCAGTTCTAGAAGTATGAGCCACATAATATTTACATTAGTGACTACTAATGTCACTACTGACCTGATTAAAGGCATGCACATATTAAACATGCTAGGGAACTCATGGAATAACCAGATGATGGATCTACTGTTTGATTTTTTCCATCTTTCTCCTGTTTTTGCCTCAAAATGCATCAAAAGCAAAACCATCGCCATACATATAATGCAAGGGCTTTCATTCTAGGGGGTTTTATATGAAACTGCAACCCCCTTTACAGATTGAAACTATATTGTTGTATAATTCAATATATTTGTATCCTCCTTCTGTATACAATAACTTCAGATTACATGAAATGTGTAAGATCTAGTCTAGAACATTTCTTTTTCTCTCAGTCTGAGGGGAAATATTCCAAGTCAGTGAATATGTTTTTTCCTTGAATTATAAAAGGAGACAAACAATAAGGATATAAATAGAAAATAAATTATAACAAGAGTACGAGATATACAGGGTTCACAAATCAAAATTTTTAGTTTTGAAGTAATTGGAAAAGAACATGAATTACATATCAAAGTGCCACTGTGATCAGCATGAGCTGATATTTTTCTGCTGTTGTTGTTTTAATATTAATTTGAGACCTTGCCCAATAACATCCACACAAACTAGCTAAGAGTCAAAATGGCAATCAAATTGGGGGACCTATCCTGAAAAATCGTACTAACAACTTCCCAGCATCAATGAGCTTCTCAATCCTGCAGCTGTTTTAAAAAGCTTCCTCCCAAAGGCACATTTAGAACTAAATTAAATGCAACTTTTACTTAATTAACGTTTTAAATGATAATGAATACAATGTAGATTCATAGAAGGCATTTACATTGCGTTATAAAACTGATAAAAATTTAATAACTCTTTGTTAATAAGTTATGTCTCTCCAGACCCATAAAGCCTAAGGCAGTCAATGCTGTAGTCTAGGGTCTAATCCAGGTTCCTAATGCAGGTGGTATAAGGAGGCAGGAGACTGACTTGACACTTGACATTTGCTCTAAGCCTGCTCTGGATCAAGCCACTGCTTGTTCATAAATACTTTACTTCATATAGTAAAGGTCAGAATTTGGGCTCAAGGCAGGGCTATGACAGAAATGCTCAAGCTGAAACAGAGCCAGCTCTGGCATCTGTCGCTTGAAATAGCTCGGAAGCAGTAGAGAAGGAGACCTAACCGGCCAGCATCTGTCCCACACCAAGGAGGTAACAGGAAGAATCTGCTGCCTGGTGGTAAGAAACTGTCATGGTGAGTTTCATGACAACCAGCCACACTCAGGAACTAAAAATGCAAACATAATTTCCATGTCACCTTGCATAAGACCCTCTGCTAAATTCACTCCACAGGATACAGACAGCATCTTTCCTAGCTTGTCCCCATAAAAGCAAGCCACTCACTAGTCCCTTCCTGTGACCCTGGCAAGAATCACTACTCAACATAAGGGCCTAAAGGAATTAAATGCAGACTTCTCGATCTTTCCTCCCCCGACTACACCAATTCTTCAAAGGTTTCACTGCTAAACTAGCAGTGCCCCCATCCCACAGTGATGTGAGAGTTCATCTCCTTGTTACAGACATCACAAACTGGGCAGAGCTCACTCTCATCAGCACAGGGGTATATGCTGCATTGCAAAATGCATCTGAAAAAGTGCATGCCTCATTATTTATATTATTAAGCAATAAGCAATATTGTCTCATTTTTACCATTCTACCTTCTGAAAACAGCTTGGTTTGGAGGGGGTGTTCTGGGTTTTTTTCTACTACTGCATTTCTACAACTCAGTGTTCACCCATACGCTCATACTACGCCCAAAAGAAGCTTAAATAATTTCGCAGTACTCAGTTTCTATTAAAGAATAGAACAATAAAAGGAATTCATTTTTTGTCTTAGAGCCAAACTACACAGTTGAAGTCACCTATTGCAAAATACTTGTTGTTTCATGTTGCTTTTATCCCCCCCTTTAGATACCTGGAGTCTCATGAGGGCATATACCAGTCCATTCTGATCACCACTTCTATCTCTATGTTATGAGTACAGAGAAAAGTACAGCTGGATCAAGAAAGGGATCACCTGCAGGGCTGCACATCAAGAGGGCGAGAAAGCAAAGGGTTGGCTCAGTGAAATCAATGTTGCAGCAAGCAGTTCTTGAATGCTAGTTAAGACTGTGATTGCATTTACTGAGCCAACTCATCCTATCTTCTCTAGCAGAAACACCAGCACGCATCTTTGTATGACTGCAGCAAGGAGAAGAAGATGGAAAGAAAGTAGGTTATGCAGAATTGCAGATATAAATTAAGGCTGAAAGTAGAAGAGTAATTTTCAGTCCCAGGAAAGCAGATCTCATGGTGTCTGGCTTCTGATTTGCCAGCACTAAGGAGCTGGCTGCAGATAAGGAGATCTCCAGCATGTACAAGCTTTGACTTCGTGACAGTGGCTACACTGTAAGAACCTCTATGGAATACCACAGGATTCTCCCATCGTGGTATTTCTTTCAATTGTTCCATTATCTGTTTTTATACTTTAAAACCCCACTGTCCAATTTCAGCAATACCAGCTTTCTTGACAGCAGTTCATTCTAAGATGGCTGAGGAAGGCGATTCCCTTCACCCTCCAGTAGCAACAGTCACCATGTTAAGATGTATATGCTTGATTTCTTTTTCAGTTGTACTGGACTTGTAGCTTAACTGAGTTACCTAAAATAGCTTTTTTTCCTAAAAAACTGGCAACGAAAATAAACACAGGTATCCATTTTTACATTATTTTCAGTATTTTGAAAGGGGAAACATAGTCTCATAGAGGAATTTAGAAGAAACATCATAGTCATGTCAGTTCTCAGGAATACAACACTGAATGCATGGAAACTGATGTAACTGAAGTGAAACTCTGTCACCCTAAAAGGACAGTATTTGGAACCAGTTTTACATAAATCAATATTTCACTCACAGGCTTATTATTTATATTCTCTGTGCCTTTGAATTACCAATTTCTTGGTAATTTATTATTACCAATAATAATTTTGGTCTCATTCTAATGTTCCGTTTTCATTAATCTCATTAAAAAAAAAAAAAAAAAGAGTTGGGCTATACAACATGGTGCTCTCTCATTGTCCAGTATCCAGAGGTGGGGTCACCCCATAGAAGTGAGCTGTAAATAACACAACAATCTGATTATAACCACTTGTTTAGGACCTTATGCCACTTAGAAAGGAGAATGTCTGTCTTTCCCAATTTTCATTTCCAAGACCCAACTGCTTATTCATTCCTTCAATCTCTTCGTCCTCAAAACATTAAAGGCATACTACTGGCCTTTTTGTACAGGAAAAAGATGAAACAGTGTCACGACAGAGAGATCAGTGGGTTATATTAAAGAGAAGGGATTTATGCAGCATATGCAAAGGTAAGATTTTCAAAGAAAACTGGTCTGCTTTACTCCTGTAGCCACTGAAGTCTCACAGCTCAGAAAAGGTGTGTTGTGGAAGAGAGCAATGGTACTATCCCTTGTCACAATCAGAGCACTATAAATACAAGGTAAATGTGATGATATTCACAGCTGGATTGAGCATCTCATAGTCTCTAGTTACCACAAGGTGGTATGCACATCCTG
This sequence comes from Vireo altiloquus, assembly GCA_013396875.1. Taxonomy (NCBI): domain Eukaryota; kingdom Metazoa; phylum Chordata; class Aves; order Passeriformes; family Vireonidae; genus Vireo; species Vireo altiloquus. The sequence continues at coordinate 46,906 of VZRF01012753.1, forward strand.
GAAAAGGAAAACCATTGTTGCTAAATAGTGAACAGAAAGTTCTAGCACTGAAAGTTGTCTCCTGACAGGTCACACACCTGCCCTTCCTGCACCTCTGCTCATGCACGACAGCAAGTAGCTCTTCTCTTGGCTACTACGGCAGGACCAGAGAAGTAGTAGGTTACAAAAGCAGAGGGTACATCCTCCGTAGAAAGCAGAGGATACTCTTGTATTCTAGGAGAAATAAAGTGTATGCTGGCCTTTCAGGCAGTGATTCAGGAACCTGGGACTTAATAATTGTCAACTCATTTAGAAAGCCCAAGCATAGTTTTACAACTGATGAGTTTTAGATACGCTGACCAATGTCTGTGTGTGCTATGCATCCATCTCTCTGGATAAATCAGAAGTTATACATCATTTCAACTCTCAGTATAGAATTTGGCTTTTTCAGTTGTAAAGGCACACAGGCAGAGTTTAAAGTAACACAGGTCAATGAAGAAGCTGGAGTTTTTCTTGGCCTAACTTGTTAAGGTCACATCACCAGATACAGTTTCAGTGCAGTTTGCCAACCTTACCCAAAATGTTCACCTAATCTTGCAGAATGGGATTTTAAGTCCTTTAAGAAAGAGTCAGCTGCTAACTTGTCTGTACAGCATAAAACATGTGCAGACACTAGAAGACTATATGGAATACAAGCTTTAAACAGGGTTGGGCACACAGGTAGATACATGCTTTGCCTGCTTCCAACAGTTAAGCTTCCTCCTACTTGTCTTAGCCAGGTCTTTCCATGTAAGATGTCTAAGAGTCTGGGCTGAACCCTGAATTTAAAATATAGTCATAATTAATCTTGTCCTTTGTCTCCAGAGATCCCCAATATTCATCAAAGCAAAAGTCTTCCATAAAGCTTCTCAGAACTATCAGAGCATGCCAATGCATGTTTTCTTACAAGCTGAATTAGATATGTCTGGGCCTAATATCAAAAATATCCTTGGAAATTTAGATTCCTATGGCAGTGGGTGCAGCAACAACTTTAAGAAAGGTTTCCTTTAGGAACATGAACTTTTTGTGTTCCTGAGAAGTGTAGCCATATGGTGATGGAGAAACACAGAAATTAAATGGTTCAGGTTAAGATTCCGTCTGTATCAATTAATCATTTGAATGGCACCCCCCGAGACTTGGCACAGACTTAAGCAGAAACATCACACTTGTTAATAACATAATTTCATTGTATAAACCACCCCAGGTTTTTCAGTGGCTAAGTGCCTCTCTTGACTCTAATTGACTTGAGACTACAGTGTAAAAAATACTTGGACCATTTGCTGTTCACGTAGCAATCTACCAAATACAGATAAATCTGAAAAAATGTAGACACAAAAAAAGACTTAAAATTCCCTTTCCTTACATTTAGAAAAATTATAAGCATTTTTTCCAGAAAACAGCCTAAAAACTCAAAAGCTCTTTTAATGTAATTATATTTAATCAAAATATGACTTTCATTTGCTGAAAGCAGAAACAACAATACAATAACAGAGAGACTCATTCACAGTGGAAAATACACTGTAAGTGTTACTTTCTCTGCAGATGAAACAATTAGTAGAATAAATCCTGTATACATCATTGACTATGTAAACTGATATCTTCTACTCAACATCCGATTTTTAGAAACAGTACTAATTCTTACAAAAACTACTCATTGTTTCAAGAAGCTTCATACAGTGGTCTGTGATTTTATTTACCTTGGAAAAAAAGCCCACTTTTATAATCAAAAGTTAAAAAAAAAAAAGGAAAGAAAGAAAGAAAGAAAGAAAGAAAGAAAGAAAGAAAGAAAGAAAGAAAGGAAGTGCATTAAGCAATTGTAGAAGCAAACCAACTCAACTGGGGCACCATGACCAAAGAAAGCCCTGTAATAGTATAATGACCTTTAATGAGTGTCTGGGGAAACAATACAGTCGTAGCATAAAAGACAAAGGGCAAAACCCATCATGGCTCCACTGACACTAATTCAAAATGATTTTCTGAACAACTAAAGAATGTAAGAGAGGTAATCTGATCCACCAATCTGACCTCACTTTGATTCTGGGGCCCTGCTGCTGCCATTTCTAATTGTCAAACACTCTACATTTCACATCTGCTCATATTTAATGAAAAGCTGACTCTCCCCTCCATTCTTTGAGCTAACTAGCTCTGTCAAGATGGGCATCATCCGACCCCTGTGCACTGCAAAGAAAACACACTGATTTCTATTGAAGCCCTGCCAGTGCAACGTTGCGTGTATATATATATATTTTAATTGGAAAAGAAAGGCTTATGCTGTTTTGCAAAGAGTGTGAATTGGTATTGATTTTTGTACTTATTATTAACAGTCAAAGGTGACTAGTCTCACAAGGGGAAGACTGAGATCTCTTTTGATTTGATGGAGTGATGAAGGGGGGAAAAGGCCCTTGAAGGCTAGGATGCTAAAAATCCTCAAAGCTGTCAATATCACTTATCCTTCAAAATATAACATAGCTCTAACATGTTTCCCAAAAAGCATTGGCTTTTGTTGGAAATAATACCATTATTGTGGGGGGTTTTGGCCCAGCAGGCAACACAATCAAAAATGTTTACTTTATCTGCCTCTGTAGAGTCTTAAGTGGACTTGAAAGCTATGGTAAACCTACAAATTAGTTTTTCTTTCCTTGCCAAACAGTGCTAATGGCAGAAATTCTACCCACTTGCAGGGGATGTATTAATTTATCCTAATCTAGTTGCTGTTAACTCCAGTGCCAGGATTCAGCCCCACACTCTCTGTACCAGTCTGTATTCACACAAACTCTACCAGGCACTGTGTTACAGAGCCTGTTACACTGCTTAAAAAACTGCCTGCAGCAATTCTCAGTACAGGAAGGTTTCTTGTTCACTTTTCTTAACAAAATATGTTTTGCTACATTTCACCCTGATAAAAGTCTCTTTAAAGGATAAAACCTCCTGTGATTTAGAATAGGACTTAAAAATAGGAACCATCCAAAGTATGGTGATACATGAGTTGCAAGCAAGTAGATAACTAGGATATTCAGAGTGCTTATACACCAATAGAGAGAGATGATTTTTGGTAAAATCTCCAAGAAATCCTATTAGAATACTTTTTAATTAACACAGTCTTCAGACAAAAAAATATAACAATTATAGGATTGTTATATTTGTGACTGGAAAAACAGTTCATAAGTCAAAATAGTTAAAGCAAAGTCATTCACCACTTGGACTACAGACTGCAATACATATGCTACCAGAAGACAACCAGGTGCATCATCTACTAGTCTTCACAGTGGAAGGCACTTTCATCCATAATGACTTGCCTTGGAAAATGGACATGCTTCCTGATCAAAACCCCAATGTATTCTCATAGACATATCTGAATAATTTTATAGCTTTTCTTTGCCATTTGGGTAGGGAAAGGAAAACAGTTCCTGTCCCAGGACATAGTTTTGCCTGTTAAGAATGACTAAAGAGGACAAGAAAATGAAACAAACAAACAAACAAACAAAAAGCCATTTAACAACTTTCCTCAGTGGTTGACATCACGCTGATAATCCAAGCTTTGGAATCCCTACAGTTTATCTGAAGAATTAAGGGTCATGTAGAATTGTTCCAGGTTCTCTGTCTTTTCCCTCTCAACACTGATCTTTCAAAAAAGATTTCAGGGCATGTTCCAGAATGCTATTGTCCTAGGGAACATATTCTACATTTAATTTCAAAACATTTGTAGCAGGGATTTACATCAGGCTCGTTTTTCTAAAAAGCACTACAAAAAGTACAAACATTTCTGTGTTTTCAGTATTAGATGGAAGATCCTGCCTTACTGAGAATAAAGGGTTACAAAAAAAACTAAAGATAAAAGTGGCAGAATAGAGTAGAATTCCAGCTACTACAGTTCAGCTACTACATTGTATCCTGTATATTTATCCACTGCCCATTGTATGGGGCTCTAGTGCCAGCATTATTAAAGGTATATAAAGGTACCACGTGGTACCTGTCACAGATATAGACACAGGCCTGGTCCTCCACTGAAGCACTTTCTGTTTAATTAATGACAATTTCTATTGTATGAATTAAATATAAAAGATATCACCACTGCACTACCAAGGTTCTGCAGGCTATTGCAAGAGGATGCTTCATAAAGAGCACACAAAGCAATATAATGATTTACATTTTTTTGCATTAAAAATAAAAACAGAAATATAAATACAGAGCTGTAATCAAATTTGGGGTTGATTTTTTAAAAAAAGCATCAGCCCAGTAAAACTCACAGAACTACAATGCACGACACAAGACGGGGATGATACCACAGACACCACAGACATGGAACAGCATGTGTTGGTGTTAAAACTTACAGGCACGTAAACTGGTGGAGCAATCATTAACAGAGACAGAAGAAAGTGGGAAGGCTCTCTCAAGGGTGTCCATGTTACTATGTACACTGCCTGACATGCAAGAGCAGTCACGCTCAGAGCGTCCGCAATCAAAACAACATGCCAGTCTCATTCTCTTGTAGATGGACATCTTGGCTATAACCATGTGTTGGATGGGAGGAGAGGAAGAGCAGCAGGTTAATGGCAAGGTTATATATATAACAAGGCAGCTGGAAGGTAATTTAAGGGATTTAATACAGGCCTTAGTTAATGTTAACAGTCTTGACCCAGGAAAAAAAAATGCAATGAGATTATTGATAACACTTTGGCTGTACATTAAAAGTAGGGCAAAAGATAAATTGTTCTTTATTTCTATTCAGTCTTAGAGGGTGACTGCAGTCATGGGGAAGAATTACTGTTTACAGTCAAGTGTTTGGATCAAAATAGAACACAGCAAAAGCACAGAATCCTAAGAATATGCTTTTCTCTTGGCACAATTAATACCATTGGATTAAAATGACAACAAAAGGGGCTAGTCCATTAGATATTTTTGGTCTATCTTGTTTCCTGTAAAAATCAGAGATTTCTTTATATATAAATATATATATGTATGTATACACACACAAAACCACACATACACATATATTCTTACATACACACGCTCATACACACATATGCATTATACATATACACACATATATATACGTATATATAAATATACTTATTCTCAAACATATTACAATAATTTCTCTGTATTTAACTGTGCCAAGGAACTCCTTTACTGCAATTAATCACACATTATTAAAGAGTTACAAGATATTAATAAAATTTTCAAAAGAATTTATTTTGCTTACATTATATCTTCAGGAATTCAAATTAACTCTTGACAGAATACCAAACTTTGCCCATATAAGAGACAAAACTAATAATGGTAAATATGCTTGACATTAAGATCAGTTCACAAATAAGGCATCACCAAAAGCACACAGAGCATTGGTCCACTGAAACATGCTGAAGCAATCATTGGCATGTTTTCTACTTTGGATTCAAAAGTCAATCAAGAACAAAATAACTGACTGCAGAATTAGGTGTTAATTCCAAAACAAGTTCCAGGTTAGACAGAACATCTTTTCTTTCAGTCATTCAAATAATTTTGTTATATGTTTCTAAAAATATACAACAACCTATCTTATAAATGCATGCATAATTACCATCCTGGAATTTTTATGTCATGTGAATCAGGTATGTTTACATCTCAAGAAATCCAAAGGCCATTTAGATTGTTTCACATGTTGCACTGAACCAACTTTTGGTAATGGTTTAGATTGAACTGACTCAGTTATACTAAAAACAAAACAACACTGACAGGCAAAAACAAAACCTTAAAAGCAAATGCATAAAAAAGGTAATGTTTCTCTGGCCTGTACCTTCAGTTTAGGATGTCTTTTTGCATTATAGTAATGACATTAAATTTAAAAGAATTTTTTTTTCCAGTTTCTTAATCCCACAGTCACCAGGAAAGAGGGATTGAAATCACTCAAATGGGTCAAGTCCTGTTCTAAGGCCTTGATGGCTTGCCATACAGTATACTTGTCAAGCAAGGGTAACATTATGATTGTGGAAAACAGGCATTGAGGGAGATGAATGAGTGATCTCTTCAGCAGCGACTCCATTCCTCTAAAACTTTGCTCACATGACTAATGCCATGTTCTTTTAGCATCCTAGTAGAGTTATCTTACAGCTGTTCAGAAACTCATCATGCAGCATCAGGCTTGTTCATTGCATGGTACATCATTCCTCAGAGCTTGGCTTTTAGTAAGAAGGTTTCCACTCCAGCTTTTGATGCATACACATTCAAACTACACAGAAAATTCAAAACAGCATTTTCCCGTGTTTTCCCTCTGTCTAACTCTTCCCAACACATTCTTTAAAGTTGAAAAGTTGGACAGGAAAAGAAAAGTGAAGTAAGTTACCAAAAGTGTGACAGTCTTTCCAGTATGCCTACTTTCTTATTTTTTAAGAAAATGAAAGAAAAATAAAGGGCATTTGTGAGACACACTAACAGTAGGTGAGGTGAAAAGCAGGCCCATTTTGCTGTAATTATAGCTGTTTTGAAAGACTTTTTCTAATCAAACACTGTAGCAAAACACACTGCTCAGAAATTTTCAACTGCTATGTCATTGGTTAGTAACAGTCCCTGGTTTTCATTTACTTCTGGCCATATCTTGTCAACAGTCAATAATAGGATAGGACACATTTATGAAAATTAAAAAGAAATCATCCTTAAGGGCAAAGAAGGCTGGGAAGGAAAACTTTTTGTATCATTTTCATTAGACTTAAACCAACAAAGTTGGAAATTTAAGGCCTTCTCTTCAATAGGGGAAGGACATGATGGCGTTTCTCAAAAGCAATGCCCTTCAGGGACTGTTTGTAACTATTATTGTCAGTTGTTCTGGAGATCATGCATCATTTGAATATTTCACATCATTAACATGCAGGAAACAGGCTCGGACCTGGAAACATAAGTAGCAGAAAGGACTTGCTATAAGGGTTTTCACCAGTATATAAGCAACTGCGTATCAGAGCAATAACTTTTGGAAAGAAAACATGCTGTTATTCTTCATTCCTTTATACAGTCAGTTACATTCATACCAAATACAATACTTATTTTAAATAAAACAAAACACACATTATTAGTAGGGATGACTAGTGACAAGATCAAAGACAGGACAGAAATGATTTTAAATGGTTCAGCCACACACATAGCATTTTCTAGAAAACTTCCATAAACATTAACAGAAAATGGGAATCATCAGAGAGACAAGGGGACCTTAAGAACAGCCTCTGGGTGAGTGTTAAATTTACTTGACACCTGTAGAACCTGTGTAAGAATCAACTCATTTCTATTCCTAGATCTATTTTAAATGTTAAATAGAATTTTTATCTGATACTGGTGAAAATGTAAGTAGGGACATAAAGGAAGCAACTGCCCTATTTTCAATTGTATAATAAACACAAAAAAAATAACAGATCCTTCTACTTAATATGATGACAATCACACAGCATTTGTGAACTGATCAGTAAAAATATCAGGGGAAGTTTTGATGGACATGGAGATAAGACTACTCAAATAATTTACAAAACAAGGCATATATGAGCTACTCATTAAGAGAAAAAGGAGAGTAAAATTTCTTTCAATTACTTATAACGTAAATAAATATTTTTAGAAACTTTTAGATGTAATTTTTCTCAGAAGGCAGTAGCCTTCCATTCTATAAAAGAAAGAATAGTTCCCTAGATGTCTAAGCTTCTCACGATACCTTACTTTCTGATCTCAAAAAGTCAAAAAGTCCAGTTAAAACGTGTAGATTGTCTGGATCTGAAGTGTTACTTAGAGTTCACAAACAGTAATGGGAAATATTTCCAGCTGCAAAAATAAGCAAAGGAAACTGCAGATTATTCTCTACCTAAAATGTCAAGGAACAGCTCCTTTTTCTATTTCTTTTTTTTTTTTTTTTTTTTTTTTTAAAAAAAGCAAAAAAAAGTATCCCTTCTTCTTTCCTGATTGATTTTTTTTTTATTATTTTTTTTTTTTAACCCATCGGCTGCCCCATCCTGGTACTGCTCCCATCACTACGGCGCTTTTCCCGGGGCCAGCCGCAGCCAGAGTGGAGCTCCGAGGACATCTAGTGGATCTCTCTCGGGCAGCAGCTGCTTGGGAGCAGGAACGGGAGCTTTCCTGACCACCGAATGGTGTGAAAAGGTCCCAGAACACCTCAGAATTGGAAATGCACAGCGTCATTTCAATTCATCGAGTTCTCATGATCCAAACTAGGAGTGAAAAATCATCAGCATTAAAGGACGACCAGATGTGGTGTGGTCGCCTCTCAGCAATGCTGGTCAGCATCATGAGACTGAAACACAGACAGGACTACCACCCAGCACAGTTTCAGTTTCCTGAAAAATACAGCAGCGTACCTCAAACTGTTTGTGAGAACTTATTGACCTTCACACAACAGGCAAAGCTATCTCTCCATCATTTAATTTTTACAAGACAACTTCAAGACTAGCAAGTCAGCTTGTTCACTGTCTTGCAATTTTTGCCATCAAAGACAACTGGTTACTTGTTTGCTCCAATTCACAGGGTGCTGTTCTATGTCAAAACTGTGAAAACAGCAGGAGATCTGAGTGGACATTTTGCCCTCTTTTAGTAGATATAAGAATGACTCATGGGTTTTGATATAATGGCACATTTATAGACCAATTCATTTTAACTTTCAAATCTGATCATGACCTTTCCTTCATTACCTTAAAGAAGACTCTCAGCCCGTGTACTCTCAAAGCAAACTGCATTTCTGAACAAACTGAAGCTATTGAGGAAATGAAAATAACCAAATCAAAACTACATGACCTTTTCTAGTTTTTTTCACAGCACAAAGAACACTTTTATTTGTTTATTTATTACTATTTAAACAATTTTCTTTAGTTCAGAAAAGCCTCAACACAGGATCATATTTTAAATAAATACACTGTTTCAGATAAATCCAGATTACTTCCAGTATTTTGCCTTAAAGTCAATAGGATTCACCATTTCATCCATATAAATTAATTTCTTTATGTTTTATTATTGATTCTTATCATGCTGTCCTGTTTCCCAATCTGCTTTTTCATCCTGCTTCATCTTTCTGCTATGTCATTCTATTGGCTAAAAATAGATGTTTGGAGAAGTTTCTGTTCTATCCTTGAATATTTTCTTCCACAACAGAATCTCAATCCTTTAGTGTTATTTGAAGGCACTAAAATAAAATGAATAGTAAATAATGATAATCATAATGCAGGCTACCATAATTTCAAGTTGGCCAGAACTTTATCAAGAACATAAATTCTCCCTTGATTCTTTGAAAGATCCTACAGTGTGTAGAGCTGAGAGGGGAAAAATATCTCAATCCTGATTAAGACCTGAAGTGTTTTCACACAATAAATTCAGAATATCTGGTAAATTGTTGAAATTTCATGGCCTCCTTTACTTAGAATAGCTGCAGTTACACAGTAAAGCCACAGCCTCAATCTGGCACAGCAACACTGCACTGCAGCTATGAGATACTCAATCCCCCTTGCTCTTTGAAAGAACAAGCCCCTAGAATCCCAACACTGCCCTATAACCAGTGCATTTCTTTGCAGCACTTGTATTTCTAAGCAGCAAATTCCTTCCATGTCCCAAATGCTGTGTTTACCATGAGTGTACACACTGAAAGTGGCTGATGAGAGCTTTCATAGATTCTGTACACTTTTAAGTGGTATGACCAAGATTGACATGAAGTGGTCCATAAAGTTCATATTCCATATATAATAATAACAATGTAGAACTTTACAGCTAAAGAGTTAGGGTTAGGTCCTGAAGAGTCAGTGTGTGTCTGCTTATGTAACTAATGTCAAAACCAGCAAGCTCAGGAAAATAATCAGTGCAGCTTGTTTCCTGTTGAAGATATCTCTGGATTTATACATTAAAAGCCACATTTTTAATTAATTGTCTGGCTTTCCTCCATAACCCTTTTTTTTCCGTCATTGCGAAGAAGAATGTTAGATATGGACACAAAAAGACTGCTGTGCTACTCTTTGTGTCAGCTGTGCAATGGAAAGGGCAAAGCACCAAAAAACTGAACAAAGATCTGACAGCTGAACTGTGCTTAACTGGGCAAACAGTGCTATAGTGGCAATTACCCCAGCCTAACCAATATCCCTAAAAATTCATGAGGTATCTCTAGAATAATTTCAAGGAAACTATTGCCAAGATATCGTTTTCAGATAGGGATAAAAAAATAAGCTTGTGGAAAAAAGGGGCAAATAGGTGGAAGAAGGGGAAACTGCTGTATTTTCTTCAACGTCACCCTAATCTCCATTGGTGTAAACGATGAGAAACTTGTGGGTATGACGTCACTGCTACATGCAACATAAATAAAGAAAAGAACCAAAATACTGAACAAAAATACTCTCTGCTAGAGAAAGACAGGTTGGACCGCACTCTGGGCTACAGGGAACCCATTTTTACTCACAATAGATCACTATCAGTGTGCAGTTAAAATATAGTAGGGGCCGTGTTCCAAGGCAGCAAGAGGAAAAATAAATCAAAAGTTTGTCAATTGTCATCGATTACAAGAAATTCCTTCAAACACATCAATGTACACATGATATGTCCCCTCTGGGGTGCAACCCCCATCGTTCACAGCAAGCACTGTCACTGGAAAAAATATATAGAGAATTAGACCACAGCTGTTGCACAAAATGAAAGAAACAGGAGGAATAGGTCATCCAGTTTAGAGATTTCATCCCAATGTGGCTGCGTTTTATATAAATATATACCTATATTTGGCCTCTTGCTGCAAAAACTACAGTTAAATGGAATAGGAAAGAGATTGAAAACATTGAAAAAAATTAACAATCTGCGAATAAAATTTCCACACAAGTATTTCTTTGGAAAATATGCCATCAGCATTTATATGTTATTCAGGGAGTGAGATGGGTAAGGAGAAAAGGATGGCAAAGAAACTGCAAAAGGAAAGCAGGATTACATGAATTATCCCTGGCCTTGTAGAAATGTACTGATCTCCTCTGAATTATTAATATTAGGCCTAATAAGTTTGGACAAATGGCTATGTAGGTCAGACTCACATTTAGACCCCAACAATACCCCAAGCTAATATTCAGAAAGTATCTAAATTGAAGTGCAACCTGAGATGCATTATTAAAGAATGTGGGTTTTAAGCATTATGGGAAGCTGCATTAATTAGCGCCACCATAATTAAGTTTTCAATGTAAAGATATTCTTTCACATTTAATTCACCTGAATGTGTCAATATTTTTATATATGACCTTTCCTTTTATCTCACATATTTTCCAAATTCAGCCGCTTCTAATTACCATGTTACTCACTCATTAAAGTATGTATTTATCATACAGATCTATGTAGATGCATATGTATGCAGTGTCTTGAAAATCAAATTGACATAGTGACATATTAGATGTTGACAGAGCAGTTGACAGCTTCCTAACTCAATAGGGGGAAAGTTTTCTCAATTTATTCTTTGTTTTGGTTAGAACTGCCTTTTTAAGACCAATGATTTGCATCATTTACAGATGGATAACATATCTAAGGTTTTTCAAAAGTGATTAGTGATTTGAAAGCTAAAACATGTTAATATGAGTAACAGACTGCACTAAAGACTTACCTTAAAAACAAAACCAAACCCAAAAAGCAGATCCCATAAAAGGGATTTCAAAATTGTCAACAAAATTTGAGAACCAAAAATCACTAATTACTGATGAAATTTTTCATTTAATTTTTCTGCTGACAGCTCTTTGAAAGCAAAGAAATTGCCTTATTTCTAATACTTGTGAGCATGCCCCTCATTGAAAGCTGCTTGGCTCTCCTAAGGGCTCTCTGCAATCATGGTATCTGTGACCCCTTGTGTGTCTGGGAAACAGGAGGAGGGCAGATTGAGGAGAGGGGAGACAACGAAAGGGAAATTCAAGATTTTATTCTCACTGACCATTATTCTTCACCTGACTCAAGAGGATTCCCTCCTTAGTGTTCAGTGCTCACTGCACCAGCTCTGACAGCCACCTCTTTCTTCTGCCTCACTAACTCAATCATTTTGTTTGTTCATCTGCCCAACACTCTTTCAATTTATTGGACTGATATGTGTGACCATGCCATTTGTAACCTTTCCAACTGCTACTTACAGAAGTTGTCACTCTTGCCTCTCCATGGCCTTACTGCTCATAATATCCATTGTATTGGCTGGGTCATACCCTGTTTCATCCCAGGTTTCAAAGTACTGAGAAGGTTACCTTGATTCTCATCAATGTATAATAAAGGGCTCTTAACCTTTATAATGTGAGTTCCTGATTCCTATCTTCTAACAGATGACAAGGAGAATTGTAGATCTCACATTAAACTGAGACATCTTTGGGATTTATTCTTTTTTTAAGCAGGACATGTTTAAAAAGCATACACCATGTGAAGGAGGAGTGGAGAAGAAAATATAAATAGAATATTTTTTTTTTCTGACAGAACCAGATAAAATTAAACAGGTAACATATTTCTCTTTAACTGTTGAGTAATTCGGATAAAAGATTTCATTTGAGAGTTACAGGCACCCTGAGGCATCTGTAAGTGGCTTTACCAGAACTTACTCAGCAGACTCATTGGCTTTGGCAGCAGTTCAAAGGTCACATTCTCACATGGATAAACTGTTCTTGAACAATTTTTTTCCAATATGTTAGGCAATGCATACATTCCTTCCACATCAGGCATGCTTTCCATGTGCTTTGCTCTCCTTGTGGCTACTGGGAAGATAAATACCATTTTCTGTCAGTTCCAGCTGCTTTCTCCCTATCCTACTATTGTTCCGCACTCTTGGTGTTATGGAGGAGTTTTTTAATAAACCTCCAGTGATAATTTTTTTTCTTTTTAAAATGATCTTCAAGAATTCATTCATTTCAGGTAGTCCAAAGGGCAGAGAATGTTCAGCTTAGGCTTTCTTCCATCCTCTAAAATAGTGCACTGATAATGCAGACTCAAGTTATAAAAAAAGAGAGCTTTTTCCCTTTTAAAAGTAATGGTAAAATAGGCATGATCAAACTTTTCTGAGATGTTTCAATTTACCTAATCAGTACTTTTGAACTGAATGATCTTTTTCAGGCAGAATACCATGGAATGCACATAAATATTTATATATTCAATGAGAAATTGATTCCTAAATCATTTTGCTATCGGTATTACAAATATGCATGGGTCAAACATATCTTTGGCCAAAATGTGGTTGTGATAGCTCCTGGAAAAGGTCCCTTCAAAGTACATATAGGTAAAATGCTGATTGCTATGTATTTATAGAAATTCAGATGCAATGTCTATCTCCACTCAAAAACTCAATTATTTCTTCATGAAAAACTGTCCAAACAGTTTAAGAACTTAACTAAACCTAATATTAGCATTACAGCTAAAAGTATTTACGTCAGAGGTACTAATTAATTTCTTCCTGACAACCATTTCCTCCAGTAAAACTGTTAATTTATTTCAACAAAAATTTATTTCAATAGCTATATCATAGAGTATAATTCCCTAGTTTCTTCTTTTGCAGAATCAGGTTCACCAAGACAGAGAAGTTCTTTACAGAAAACTATTGAAATTAATGAATTTCTGCAAGTTATGAATGAGAGAAAAACTTCACTGTTTGCTAATTCTTAACTCAGAAACCTCCACAATTAGATCTAGCTTGACTTCATTCTTCAGGTTTTGTCAGCTTTGTTCTATAATTTACTTTTTAATGAAGACACAGGTCTGAGTGGTGTGAAATGTAATAAAAACATATGGACTTACTATGCTGCCATGATTTTATTTCTTAGCTTTTCTGTACCACTGTGTAAAACATGTAAATGCACGTACAGGTACTCTTCAGGGCTGAACAGTTCACAGAAAGGAGAGGAAGGGAGGGACAGAAATATTACTTACGCCGTTTGCAGCCACATTTTTTTATCCTTTTGGGATCCGTGATGTCATCATGACAGGCCTTGCAGTAAAAATATGCCCTAGAGAGACAGAATGGAAAAACTGACACATTTCTTTATCCATATAAATGAAATTAGTCCCATATTTCCTCTTGTTGCAGTGACCAATTAAAGAAATGCACCAACCCTAATTTCCTTTAATCTTTGAAAAGGTTTAAACATTTAAAGTAGGAAATATTTGCTGCAAGACCATTAATTTCAAACATAAGACTTCAAATCAGTGTTTTTTTCTAATATACTTTTATTTGAAAAGTAATTGGAAGAATGGATGATAATTATGCCACAGTGAATTAGTTCATTTGTCTTTCATCTTAGAAAAAAGAATATCCAATGAATTTCATCACAAAAAAATATATATATAATGAATTTTAGGTTCTTATCAACTACCAGGATGAGGTTTTTTTAAAGAATGTCTAGCACCCTGTGCCAATTTTTCATGTTGTTAATCCCTGCTGTATGATCAACATTGTACATTGATCTTTAATAAGAGTGGAAACGATGACCCTGGGAACTACAGGCCTGTCAGCCTCACCTCTGTGCCTGGAAAGATCACAGAACACATCCTCCCAGAAGCTGTGCTAAGGCACATGGAGGATGAGGGCGTGATTCAAGACAGCCCAGCTTCACCAAGGGAAAATCCTGCCTCACCAATCAGTGGCTTTCTATGATGGAGTGACTACATCAGTGGATAAGGAAGGACTTCAGATGTTCTTTACCTGGACTTCTGTAAAGCCTTTGACATGATCAAAGACATGGTCCCCATGGTCCTCTCCAAACTGAAGTGATGGATTCCATGGGCTGGATTGTTAGGTGGATTAGGAATTGGTTGGATGGCCACATCCAGAGGGTAGTGGTCAATGGTTCAGAGTCCCACCAGGCACCACTAACAAGTGGTGTCCCTCAAGGATCTGTACTGGCACCAGTGTTATTTAACACCTTCATTGATGACATAGACAGAGGCATCAAGTGCACCCTCAGAAAATTTTCAGATGATGCCAAGCTGAGTGGTGCTGTTGCCAGCCTGAAAGATATCATCCAGAGGGACCTGGGCAAGCTCAAGAATTGGGCCCTTGGGAACCTCGTGTGGTTTAACAAGACCAAGTGCAGCGTCAAGGCAACCCCCAGTATCAATCCAGGGGGATGAACAGATCCAGAGAGCTGAGAAGGACTTGGGGGTGCAGGTGGAGGACAGGCTGGACATGACCCAGCCATGTCCACTCACAGCCCAGAAAGCCAAACAGGTCCTGGGCTGCATCCAAAGCACCTTGGCCAGCAGGACAAGGGAGGGGACTCTGCTCCTCTGCTCCACTCTGGTGACACCCATCTGCAGTGGGATATGGACCTCTTGGAGTGAGTGCACACGAGGACCCCAAGATGGTTAGAGAGATGGAGCATCTCCCCTATGCAGAAAGGCTGAGGGAATTGGGATTGTTCAGTGTGGAAAAGAGGCTTCAGGGTGACCCAAGTGTGGCCTTCCTATACCTGAAGGGAACTTAGAGGTAAGATGGGAAAAGACTATTTACAAGGGCATGTAGCGACAGGACAAGGGGGAATGGGTTTATATTGAAAGAGAGTACATTCAGATTAGATATTAGGAAAAAGATCTTGTCTATGAGGGTGATGAGACACTGGAACAGGTTGCACAGGGAAGTCATGGACTCCCCATGCCAGCATAAGGAGAATTAAGAAAGTAAAAAAGGATAACTTCATATAAGGTATTTAAAAAATTCTGATTTAATAAATATGCATCAGACTGCCCACAGAGGTGCTCAATCATGACTGCCAAGTCAACATGCCATGTGAAGCTGCCATGACACACTTCATGAGGATTACCCAGCTGGACGCTAGCAGGACAGTTGCAGTTACCAGGATTCCTGCTGGCATAGCAAATTAAACATACTTTTTAACCTGATGAATATTCCCTGCACTTGTCCACATTCAGGATAGGTCAGCTCCCTATCTTCCCTACACCCTCTCATTGCATATTTCTCGATACAATGGAGCAGTAAGAGGCAAAGCCCCCACTTTGTAACCACCTTTATATTTTGCTGACAGTACAGGATGGTTGGATTGCTACAACAGTTGGGAGGCCACTGAAACAAAACAATCTACAGTCCAAAATATGAAAAAATCCAAAGCCAAACCAACATTAATACACAGCCTCTGATTAAATACAGCCTTTGGCACTGCAGCCAGGATGATTGCTACTATTTCTACTAGATTAACTATAGCATGGCCACCACAGGTGGAACCATACTGGTAGTTAAGTGACCCATCAGGAGACAGACAGCAGGTCTAGCACATAAAAGATTAACCATAACAGTGCTTTATATTGGTTTAAACACAAATTTAAATTGCAGGGAGACCTCACTGAATGCTATGAACATTTCTAAAATCAATATAGCATGAAGCTACCAATGGAAGATGTAAGTCCTAAATGTAGCACACTTTATTTCTCTAAGAAACTTTCAGAAGGATTAATCTTTCAGGCTGTGAAATTGCCTTAGTATTTCCAAGATGTAAAATGTAAAAGGAAAAAAGCCTTCTCTGAGCATGTACACTTCACTGCAGAAAGTTTCTGATCTTCAAGATAGTCACACTCCACCAAAAAGAAAATTAACTATCTCCAAGGAAATGAGAAGATATTTTTCAAACCATGAGTCAATGTCAAGTTGTAAGCCAGGAGGAGAAAACTGCCTCAAATTTTTACAATTTCTCCCCAGTCCAGCTGTAAAGCCCCTTTATTAAAAAAGAATCAACTACCACAAATAGTCCGTCACAAAAACTTCATAACGGGAACTGCATATTGCTCATTTCTAGAGATGTTTCTGAAGCTCACGGCAGAACACTTGTCCTAAAGGGTACCTTCAATCCTATGTCCAAAGTAAAGAATAAATACCTGAAGTGATTGCTGTAACTAAATTATTCTGGAAAACTGGGGTGAATTAAGTGGATTTGAAGAATGCAGATTTCTGATTCTAGGCCTAACATGTAAAGGAATAAAGAATAATGAAGATGCAATTCACGTAGTTTGTATCATATTTAAACAGTCAACATTTTATGTGAAGCTATTTACCTAGGCATAATTGTTTCTAGGTACAATTGCTTCTTATGGGAAACTACTCTTCTAAAAATGCAAAATTGATTTTAACAGAAAAAGTAATTGAACATCATATGTTATATTTCATCGTGGGATATATGAATATGAATAACTTTAGCTTAAGAGAGCTGAAATGCCTTCATTAACAAAACCAGAATAATTTAATTTGCATTTCAGGTATGAAACATGTTTAATTTTGCTTTATTAAAAGATCATTTTTTCCCCTCCAAAAGACTTCAATTTTAGAACATATTTCTGACTCTGATTCATAGCTCAAAGGGTGAAATGAACACTTTTTATAATTGGCTTTGTTAGTTGAAACACATCTGATACCCATTTGCTTGGAACAGAGCAGCTAAGAAATGCAGCAAGGGAGGCAGGATATTTCTAAACAAAGCCTTCTGCCAAAAGCCAGGCAGAATTGGAAACCTTGTTTCAAGCTTGCTATCAAATAAAATGTGCTAGATGAATGATGTGAAAAATTTGTCTAAACTCCTTAATAACAGTCAACTTCTCCCTAACCGCAGCAGTTAAAAATGCTACACCATTTTACTCACAGTCTGAGAAAAAGTTCATTGGGGAGTGTAAAATGCCTTATAAATGAAAGAAAAGTAGCAGCAGTAAAGCAATGTGAAGACAGTTCTGTACATTAAACTGGAGAAAAGCAGCAGATTGGAAAAGAACTGTATGCAGCAAGGCAGAGTCCCCGAGGCAGTGCAGGATGCACACACTCCAGAGATGGTACCACAGATGAGAGAGGACAGGAGCACTGCTGCTTTGTTCTGCATGCTTCACCTAGCCAAACACTATCTGAGCTCTTTCAACAGAAGTAGAATTCAAGTTCTCTAATTTCACTGTTTTGATGTTTTGACTTCCTTTAAGTATTCGTGGCAAGTGTGCATTGATTAGGTATTATTTCATTATATTTAATCATAAAAGGCTGGAACTTAATAAAGGGGATCATTTGAATACTTTATCATTTTAAGTACAGGATTTAGTTAAAATAACAAACTCATGGAGAACATCAGTAAAAAATAGACTGCATGATTCATAATGAAAATACAAATTATGAGGAAGCACTCAGCTGCAAATATTCCTTTTCTTCCTTTTCTTTTTGAAAAATTCTTTTATCACATTGCTCTTTTATTCCTTCCAAACATACTATAATCCTAACAAACAAGAGTACACACAATTGGTCCTCAACACAATATCAGAAAACTCCTTTTCTTTCATCCCAAATCTAGTACAGCCAAGTACAATGAGCCAGTGAAGTTGTCTGCAATGGTAGGGATACAATGAACTTTTGTAGTTTGATTTCTTATTATGAGGCCATAGCGTTTGTAGTTCCATTAAAGAAAAATGACAAGAACATAAATATTGTTTTGCTAATGCAACCACAGAACGAACACAGCAGCTAACTCACATCAAGAATTCACTAAAGTCTGTGTAGATAGGAACTCCTCTAACCCAAAACTAACAGAACTGCAATCCCTGTCCTTCTCTCTCACAGGAATTCCTCTGAGACACAATAAGTATAGAGAAAACAAATGAAAATATTTCACTTTTTTTTAGGAGGACTCAAAAACTCAGCCTCTTTATTTCTTTTCATATCTGCTGCAAATTTCATTTCCTTGATATTTAGGACTGTATTTAAGAAAACTACATGCACATAGTTGGTTCAAGAGTACCAACTCAACTCCCCTCGAGAATTTTTATACAGATAATAATGAAAATTAGGTGAAGCATTTACATGCAAAGAAAAAAAACGAAATTACATATATTTGTTTATACTCAAGGATAAAAAATATTAATTACCTTTTTACTTCTTTGGCATCACTTGCAATGAAGAATCCTAAGGTACCTTCTTGAATCTTGACGTGGTTTCCAGGATTGATTAATATACTGCTCAGTGAAACAAGAACAAAACCAACAAAACAATAAGTTTTAATTAATTTTAATTGACTCTTTCAAATTAGCTTTATTTGATTCTGATATAGGGGACCCCCTAGTTAGGAAAGGCTGCAAGGAAATTTTAAGCCATTCTTCCTTGATATTTCCAATCAAATAACAGTTTCATGTGCTTTTTACAAAATCTTTAGTTTGAGACAGTCAAATGTCTCTGCTTATAATCATATCATATAAGTGCTTACGTCTGCTTTCTTATCTTTTTGCTTTAAATATAGATTACATAAAAACCTCTCAGAAATGTGAAGTGTGAAGCTGAGCATTGCTGTTTGCTTGCTTTGTCATGCAAAGTGGTGAAAAATTCACAATACGGTGAAAAGGAAAGAACCAGCAACGACCACTCAATAACAACAAAAAATATCACTTATGAAACTAAACCCTTTGATGCAAATTTTTGCCAATTTCTAGTGAAATAGAAATTTAATGGGACCCCCATCTGGACACATAATGTTATTGTTTAAAATAGTAAATACACACATACACTCAAGGGGAATGGTACAAGACAACCAATCACGATGGTCGAAAAAACATAAAATGAATAGAAAATTTTTAAAACACTGCTATGCAGCCATGAAAGAACAAAAATAACCCAACCACCATGACAGAAGAGCCTCAGCTATCTTTGACAAAGGAACTGGTATCAAGAAGTGAGGTACACCATGTCTATGAAATATCTTCTTTATTTTCAGAATAATTTAACTTTAAATTTTAGGTAAGGCACTTTGCAAAGTACCAAGCTAAATATGAATATACAGATAGAGATAAATATATCCTCTAATAAGTTTTATTAACGTGTAATGTATCTTAGCTTTTGACTCTCTAAAACTTAATACAGCTTTTCAAAAGTTTTCTGTTTTTTACCTTTTATTAAAGTTTAACTTTTCTAACTCAAACTGTAGTAATGGTATGCGTATGCAATTTAGAGTAAATAAAGACTACCAGAAATTTAAACACTTGTCCATCTAGGAAAAATTGATTTTAGGGAAGTACATATACACAGAAATAAATAAAGCACAATTCTGAACAGACACACATTACTAATATTTGAAGGTCTAAAGTCTTTCATGCTATTGTTAGCAGGGCAAATTGATCTCAGTACATCTCTTACTCAATATGTTTTTTATTCTCTACAACTTAGGAATAAATTAGTATGACAACACAATATATCTGAGAGATTAATAATGTGCACATTGTTTTGTGTAATCCCACATGCCTGCAAGGCCCTATGACAAGAATATGCAGGCCACAAAATAAACTGCTCACGAGTTCAGAAGTAAATGGCTGGTCATAAAGTCATTATTCAGCCCCCATTTTGTGGATCTTATGATACAGTTCTTAATTTAATACCCACACCATCCTTCCTTTTCACAATCTGAAACTCCATTTAGTGGTGTTTTACTGCCATTACTTCAGGCATGGCTTCATGTAATTTCTCTCTCTTTAAAATCAACATAATATTTTTCTTGTGTGCTTTTCTGCAATGTTCATCACTACAGTATGCAAAAGGTTCACAAACACATGATTTCTTTTACAGGAAGAATGAAGATATAGTATTATCCCATTTTACAGGGGAGAGATGAAGTCACTATGAGATAAATACTTATTAATTTGGGATGCCTACAAGCGAACTTTTCGTTAAGTGTTTAGCATTGCATAGCCCCATATACACTTTCTAGGAACTTTTGCTGTGAGAGCACTCTGCATTTCTGAAAGCCCAGCCTCTGCTTCCCAATATAACGAATATACTTTATCAAAGGTCAGCTGTAGACAGTATGGTTTAAATTATTATCTCTTTCTCACACAGATAGTCTGTGTCAGAGGCTGGAACAGAAATTAAATCTCAAAGAAAGCGTCTACCCAGATATCCTTCCCTTTCCTTCATTCACAGTTTCAAGCTTTGCAACAAAAAGAGAAAAAACAAAAAAAAAAAAAAAGGAGAGGAGAACTACAGAAATTGGAAGGCATCACCACAGAAAGCACATTCATCTCCACAGCACACTTTACTGATATTTGCAAAAAATTGCAATGTGATGGTATAAATAACATCTGTATTACATACACAGACAAATGGGAGGAAATAAAGTTACACAGCTAACCTAGTATCATCTATCATCAACTAGTATCATCTAGTATCATATCTAGTTTTCATTTTCAATCATATCTAGTATTTATTTTCTTTATCATCTAGTATCATATCTAGTATTTATTTTGTTAGTGAATTGGACCTAATCGCTGCACTTGCAAAACTTTTACCTAATGCAATTTTAAAATGCATTTTCACAGGTTTAAAATGGAATAAAACAGATAGGAGAAAAAAAAAAAAAAAAGAAGAAACAACTACATAAGAAATTCTTCACATGAAACCAGCCACTCAGGTCAAAAACAGGTTGGGAAATTTAGTTTTCCTGCACAAGCTTTTGTCGTTTCAACCCGCAAAGTACTTACTAGCACTTGCAGAGTGCTGTACTGGCCATCTTAGTCTTCACCTTTCTTCCTCCCTGCCTGCTAGCATGTAGTAGCCTGCCACTACCCTGAGAATTTATCTGCTAAACTCAAAAAATCTTCTATAGAGACTAATCTCATGTATTTATTATACTGTTCCTTATAAAATATGTAAGGTTTTGTAGTATAGTTTGGGTTGGCTGTTTTTATTAGGTACATATGCGTACTGCTCTGTCTGAAAAATACTTTTTATTTCCTTACTTGATTCTTAAGTCATCTAAGTGTTACAGCTTTTTAGTGAAGGCAGATGAACACATTTCCTTACAGAGACCCAGGCTGGTTTTTTTCCCTCAATACAATTCTTGGATCTAGATAAACCATACCAAAGAGTAAAAAATCCTACCCAAACCTCAACAACCCAAACTCCACAAACGGAGGTAACCATTAGATGTAGAAATGTTCACTCCTCATAACAAAACTTAAAATTTGATGAAGTAATAAGCAAATGAAGCAGTTACTTTAAGATACATGGAACATAGTCTTAAATTAGAAGTAGCTGGCTTCATTTAGGATGCAATGTATTGTGAGCATGATTTTGTATCTCAAGGTTTTCTGAGACACATTAAATCAATTCACATGGGTCAATACAGACTTTATTTTTGCCAGATCTTTTACTTCATTCACATATACCTCTTTTCAAAAATTCAATGTATTTATAATCACAAAATATAGATGTGATCACAGTTAATGCAGTATGACCCCAGCAGCAAAATCTTCCATTGGAAATGAAAATTAATTTGCCCCATCACTGCTACTGGCTAAGAATTATAGCAAAAGCTCATAAAGCTTTGGGTTTATATACACACTGATATATAACCAGAGCAAAATTATGAGCACTTTCTACTGAGTCTGTATGGATATATTAAATATACTGCTAATTAAAGCTGTAACTGAATTATTTCCTATGACACCTGTAGTGTTGTTACCTAAAGTTATGCTTTGATAAGCACTCACTCTAATATACACAGCAAGGGAAATGTTTTGAATTAAAATAGAATATGGGGAACAAACAGCACAGAGAAAAACAAAACAGTCTTCTGAGTATTCCAAGGAAAATGCATCCATCAGTTATTTAGAGATGCATGTGGTTTTTTAATATGAAAATATGCATATATATATATATATATATCCCCATAGCTGAGAACATAAGAACATGGCAAACTAAACAAGAGTTTTAAGAGAGGCAGCTTCAGCTAATGTCTCATTTTTATGTATCTCCAAGGCTGCAAAGGAAAAGGGAAAAAAGGACAGAAGCTCATGAGGTTTCATAGCAATAGATATAGCTAATCCATAAGCATTCTGTGCCACACGTCAGAAAAAATATTACTGAAAATTACACTGATTTTTCCAAATACATGTTTTTATCATAAAGCACAATTTGATTTTTTTTATCTCCTAAATCAGCTCATGAAACCAAGCAAGGAAGCCCAGGCACTTTAGAAATTTATAAGATCTTGATCAAACTTTGTAATTTTATTACATTTCTAGTTTAGGTTACCTTAGAAAGTAATCAAGTAATAGCAAGCTCAAAAACATTTCGTCATAATTTCTTTAACTATTCCAGTGGCAGAAATACACTCCCCAGGATAAAACCTGTCATGACACTGTTCACATGATTGCTTGCTGCTTCACACATGAACGTTTAGGACACATGGCAATTAAAGCCACGTAAATTAAATATGATTTAATGTGTTCAATGGGAATTTAACGTAATTCACCACCATAAACTTAGGAGAAGTCAGTTCCATTACTTTTTCATAATATTACAATTAGGAAGCCACCTGTGGAATAGAATATGCAGTTTGGAAACCTGTGTTTTACACTTATCTGCAAAAGTTACCTCATTTGCTAAAGAAGATTCACTTGGTAACTACATGCAGGACCATGCATCTAAGAGCAATGAAAACGTCCCACACTGAAATGTGGAAATCACCCTTGAATTCAGTTGTACTCCTAGGAATCACAGATTAAATCATAGAACGGTTTATGTTCAAAGGGACCCTTAAAAATCATCTAATTACAACCCTCGTGTCATGGTCAGGGATAGTTTTCACTAGAACAGATTGTTCAAAGCCCCATCCAATCTGACATTGAACACTTAAGGCACAGGAAAGAATCAGGAATATTATCTACACAGCCAAAAGTGAGTTCCCAGACTGACAGAAATACAAGCAGGTGAAACACAAACAGAAATCAGTGCACATTTGAGATGCACAGCTTCAAAACAAAAATGGAAAATTCAAACAAGGTCACAGAAATTCTAGACAAACGTTTATGGTTTTCTTTACACAGATTGTTCAATGAAAAGTTAAGATAGAACATGATGACTTTTTCCTATGTCAGTGGAGAATAGGTATCTGCTCATGTTTCTCAATGTGTGTTAATTGTGATCAACTTACTTATTGATTTCTATCTTTCTGATGTTTTAAGTATACGTGCTACCTTCAATAAAGTACAGATACATGAAAATATTTGTTCACCCATTCTTATCTACCTGAAACTACTCCAGAACATGAGTGCTGCTCAATACCTTTCTGGTAGTGCACAGATGACTGACTGGACAATAAACCAATATTCTGACCTAGCTAAAGCATATCATATTATATCTTCCTTTAAAGCACTATAAGTAAGCTAAGGTTTTGATTACTGATTGTGGATCTTCTATGTTTTCTTGAACTTAAAGATATTTGATGGAGAGCCTAATAACTAGAATTTTGAACTGTAAGACAATTTGTGAACTGACACTTTGGGGTAGGACTAATTCCCTTCAGCTATTTATTTTTTACTAATTTCTGCTATTGGGTGATTATTATCTGTCTCCTGCTTTCAAATATCACACATATTGCACTCAAATTATGCTTTCTGAGCTAAAACACTATTAAAAATTTATAGAAAGCTGATACCTTTTCATATTGTTAGAATATTTAAAACATTACTTCTAATAATTTATTGGCATACAAAAGATTTCAGTAGGAGATGAAAAATGTTTCCTGTAGTTTTCTAGAATATTCAGCTATCTTCTAAGTGAACTACATGGAAAAAGCAACCAATCAGTGTCAGAGTCTGAACTATCATTATGCAGTATGTATTTACTGGCAGGCCACTTGCTAAGTGCCATGGCCCCACAATTTGCTTTGCACAGCTTGAAACTGAGTAAACTTCCACTACTGCTGAAGTTGTGAATGGATGTAACTTTGAACACTTAATCTAGACACGGTCGTACAGTGGCTGACTCCCAGATGTACATAACTGTCAGCCTTCTCTGAGAAAAACAAAAGAGGGATCTTATTAAAATGGAAGAGGTGTCGTGAAGGTCTTCAAACTGAGCTGACAGAGGCACGTGAGGATGCCCAGCAAGTAGAGCACAGTAAATATGCAAGGGTAACAATATTTTAGCAGCATTACATGAAGACTCAAAACTGAAAGCATGGATAAAGTCAACCAATAGAGACATGCACCGGAAGAGGTCTTTTAGGGATTTTCCTCATCCATGCCTCTGTTATGTACTATTCCTGTTTGGTCTTATTTTCAATGTTACATTTTAGACAGCACTAAAGGTGGGATTCATCTCATCTATTTTGGGATTGAATTCTAATGCATTCAAGAACTGTCTCTCTCTTCCCTTGCAATTATGGACTAAGTCTGGATAACTAATAGGAGATTAGACATTTAACATTTTGATTAACCAAGTCAGGTGTGATGAATCCCATTAATAGAGAGCAATTGAACAGTTTCTCCCTGCATCAAGGAAACTTGTCTGATTTAGTAACCCTACTTTTTTTGTTTGTTTGTTTTCAGCTGTATGACTACCCAAGTGACTGCCATCACCCTATTCTAAAGAAAAAGACCAACTGTTGAATAAAATGAAACACAAACAGCAAAATTTTGACTAAACTAATAACAAAAGCCATAACAATTCTGTTTTAAGCCTTGTGGTAGATGTACTGTACCATTCCCCATGCAACTCAGTAGCATTATCATTTAGTAATCAGGAAGATATAATACTGTTCAAGTACTATAAATACATCATCTAAAACAAAATTATGTGGTATTACTTACTATAGCTACCACACTTTTAAACAAAACCAGCTATTATTCTTGATAGTTTCATGCTATGCCCAGATAAAAAGTACCACTGTTAGGATTATGGCCTTTTAAAACATACCATGTCATTCATCCAACTACAGAAGTAGTTGGAGATAATATTTTTTGTTTCAGGGTATGTTTTGAAGTTGAGTGTGACAGTAGGTGCACAAATCTCATAGTTGGAATTGTGCACATACCAGTTTTCACAGTAATTGTAACTCGTAAGTATTGCTTATTTCTTCTGGGCTCTATCACTGACATGAATTCATAATGCTCCATATTGTTCTATACAGCAAAATCTAGTAAGACATTAAAAAGAATACAAGGCAAAAGACACAGTGCACATTACATGCTACAGTATATTAAAGCTTAATTGCTACAAGCATATAAAAGGTTGCTCCCAGGAGTTAGTTTTTACAACAGCACCTACTAAGTCATGGTCTACAGGATGCGCATGAGGTATTTTATTTGGGCATAGTCCAAACTAGTTCAACAGTGATGGTGAACTCAATACACTTGGAAACAATTAAATTATTTCTTCTGGTTCCAGAAGTGATTAATTATCAGTACAATGAGGCAGAACAATAAACTTTATTCTGGGAGCAAGCAACTTCACTTGGTACAACACTTCTTCATATTGCTCATCATGCCAGCATTAACATGCCTTCACCACAAGATAAGATATACTTAGAAGCAAGAAGCAAAGTAGAGGTGCAACAGCTGCAGATCCTTGGAGATGCTAAGTGTTGCAGTAACTTCTCTGCAGTTGGATCATATCAATAATGCCAAACTGACAGGAAGCCACCTCTCTTATCACACATCTACTCAGAAACTATAGGAAGGTAAGACTAAAACTTAAATACATATAACACATACAACACACACAACAGAACAGACATGGAAAGTAAAGTTTGAAGAGTGTGATGAAGAAGGAAACTGAAATGTCTGGACAATGAGAGCAGGTCTCCAAAGACCATCACTGACAGTCAGACAGACTGCTACAAGCAATTAGGGGGGGAAAAAAAAGCTGTCGAGGGAAGAGAGGTGAGAAGAGACAAGGATATGGAAGAGCATGCCTTATTTTCCTCACCCAAACCAATAGCAGCATGATAGAATGTAGACTAGAGAGGACTCAGAGCATGGTATACCAAAGAAAATGCAAAACATGCCATCTCAAAAAAAACCCCAAGGCTGAGAAACAAATACATTCAGTAACGTCTTCATAAATGAGTTAATAAATGTCATTAAAATGAATGTGACATATAATACAAACTATCCATGGCACTTTCACTGGAACAGTACAACAGCTTTAATGAGTACTGTATTATGAATAACCGGACTCAAAACAGGACCAGAAATGCAAAGAATCAGGTTATTTGTTATTATTAATGGAGGATGAGACTGCAAGATAACATGAACTACTGTATTGTAAGACGTGTTTTGAAGGAAGACTCTGGGGAAAGAAGGACATCAATGAAGGTTGTGAATATGAAAACAATATGGCAGCACAAGGGCTGGTAAAGACGAAATACACACCGTCATGATACAGTCAAAATGAGGACAGGAGATATTAACAGTAAAATCTGCTTTTCAAATGCAACAATCTGATACACCAATGACTCCACAAAGGGGAAAAAAAGCCTGAAAAACTAAACCTGTTTTATTTTGTACTTCCTGCAAAGAAGTTAGTGCGTGAGTCACAAGAAACACTGGAGAGACAAAATGCTGTTCTCTCTCTCCTCTTTGAGATTGGGGGCTCATATATAAATATACACATAGATATATATATATACACACACACACATAGATAGATGGATATATATATGTATATATGTGTGTGTATATACAGAGAAAGATAGACAAAGATGTTATCTTCCTGTGTTCTTGGCAAGGAATTAGTCCTGAAGTTAGAAGGAGTGAAGGTAGGATTGAGGTTGGAAGGAAAGGTAACGAAGAGGGCATACCGCTTTCGGCTTCTGCAAACGACAAGAAAAAAATTGCAAATCAAACACTTTGATAGGAAATCAACTGACACCAAAGCAAAAGCAAAAAAACCCTTTATTTAAAAGTCTTCAAGGCTTAAAGGTTTTTCTGCTGAGAATGAGAACAAATATATGGATAGACAGAGAGAAAATTTTACAAGAGGAGTATAAATGGGGAGCAGGAGGGAAGAATCCTGGTTAGGCTTTCCTTCTTGCTTACTTATGTAGGAAAAAAATACAGGGGAAAAAGGAAGGCAGAAATCTCTCTAAAAGGGATTTCAGATGAGGTGTTTGAATATCTGCATTTTGAACTGTTAGTTTTTGCTATATATTTAACACTGGGACATTTTCAAGTTAATGTCCTCCATGTTTCCCTTGCATTTTTCTACAAAAAAGCCAAAAAAACTCTCTCCAAATGAGGTAAGAATATTTTTTAAGCTATAGTATTTGGTTTGCATCAGGGAGACAAAAATTTAAGTGTTTCCTATTCTTAACAACGGGTTATAACATTCCCAGAAACCAATTAGAGGTGAAGGAATGGCTGACTCAAATTGTGAGCTGGAGTTACTAGACTGCAGACTTTAATAGCTGCTCAGAAGCACTCTAAATTGAGTTTTGTAAACTCAGAGATAGCTGAGAAGAAATTTAAACATTGTTAAATATATAAATGCAAAGGTTAAAAACATCTAATCATGGCCACTTTAATTATTCTTTAAGATACCTTGATGAGAAGCAGTGGCCTAAAAATATAAACATACTTTAGATACTCTACCCATTATACAAAAAACTAATATGCATTTATTGTATTTATAACACTATCACTTATATTTAGGCTTGAATATCTGCTTTTAAGCAATCCCATAAAATCATAATTGTTTATAATTACCTACCTAATACTGACAAAACTTGTAATCAAGGTGTGCTTTCTGCTTTGTGTAGCTTTATAAGTAATCAGGAAAAAAGAAGCAAAAAACATCTGCAGGCAGGAAGCTCAGCTGCCAGTAACTTGTACAGCAATATTAGCTTGGATAGAATTCTGATAATTTATAATTACTATTACTTTCAAACTCCCTACAGCAGAGTTAACAGACTTTGGCTGTAAATCAGAAAAGTTTAGAAAACTAAAATCCAGGTGACTGCCTGGAGAAAAAAAGTGTGCAGAGGCAAGTTAGTATTTATGCTATTCTACATCTAATAAAGATATTAACAGTCAAATAAACTCTGCCATTCAATGGGATGGGACTAGTATTTATCCTTAAGACTGAGCTGAAAATTTGAAGAGGGGATTAGGAAATTTAGAATGCCCTTACATTACTACTGTTGAGAGCTGCACACATTCCTCAATCTGTTTCACTGCTTAGTTCTAAGTGCAAAGTGAGGAAGGTAGATGAAACTAATCTTAACAGGGAACTCTCTGTGTAAGTAAACAATCTGATATATAATTTAATGATATAGACATTTTATTATGACTAATAACAAAAATTAAACTGTTAGTAGTAGTAAGTAGTAGTAGTAAGATCTTCTCATCTTTTAAGCAGAAAGAATGCTTTGAAAATTTCCTCCCCTTCAGAAAATACTGTTCCTATACCTGCCTCAGCTATGGCAGGAAGTATGAGCTCTTAATAAAAGAGTGCCACCTAGACAACATTCTAAGTTTTTAGTTATATTTAATATTGTTTCTCTAAATTTTAAAATGATATAAAACTTCTCAATATTTATACAAAATATGAATGCATTGTGTAATTATTAAAAAAAGCATGATGTAGCTACTTTTTGTCACTCTCATAAAGTCTGAAAGCTTTAAAGAATACTCATAGTCAGCTCTCACTTCACCTTAATAAAGAATTAGCAGGAAGAAATTCAGATATGAGCATAATAAAATATTTCCAATGTCAGCATCAACAAACAAAACTGACAAATGACAAATTTATATAGTTCAAAAAGAGTGTTTGCTTCTAAACTATGTTATTCTAACTTTAATTTTAATTCCCCATCTTTTTATTTAATAAGATGCATGGAAATTAAAGTATACCTAGGAGGTGAGAAACTGAAGTTTTGTTGCATTACCTTTCTGGTTGGACTAAAGGATCAGAAAACCACAAATATGTAGTTAACATATTTGGGTTGAAGAGAAAAAAAACAAGCAAAACAGTAAAGATATGCTGCAGGTAGCTCTGTGATTGATCAAACAGTGACTATAAAATTATCACTGGTTAATAAAATCAGCAGATATCACTGTGGATCAGGGTTACAAGAAAATGTGGCTATCTACCTTCTATGCCCTCCTCTTGTTACATAAGTATTCACCAAATCCAGATTTGTTAGTATTACTTCCTACAATTTTAGGCTCTTTATTTTTTCCTAGTGAATAAATTAATTGCAAACTGTTACCTGTGTGGCTTTAGGTAAGAAATATATAATTGTATCACACTGTGTTACTTTTCGTGGGATCCTCTGCATCACCTTTTGATTAAGAACTCAATCCAACTCCCACTGAAGTTAATGCAAAGAATGATACAGAAGCCAAGAACAATCTGTTATTATTGCAAAAGACTGCAATATTAGCACTTAGGTAAGTAAATGACAACTGAAGTAGTGGCATTATAAAGTTGGCCAATAATTGCTAGGAGAAAAACTGAAACCAAATATTTCTCAATATTGAGGACACAAAATCTGGTAAATTGTTCCACTGCTGTTACCATCATAGTTTTCCTTTTTCCAGCAAGAGATTTAATTGTTCTGAGACAGAAGAATAGGTTGTTTGATTTATATTAGCTAATGGAGAATGAGGTCATTTAATGGAAAAGTATTTTAAGAATCCAAAGGAGCTGAACACAGCATAAAAAATCTGATATTAACAAAAAAGGGATTTCTTAATCAGCAGAGGGTGAACAAAAATGATATCCAACAGTACATACACCACTTCACATTTCAGTTTATAACATAGGGAAGAATCCAGCAAAATCAACTATAGGGCATGGAAATACTCATAAATAGTTGTAACACCGTTTTTTCCGTGTCAAATGTCTAACACAGTTCTTACAGATTTTTCTAATAAAGAGAAATTATGAAAGTTAATAATAAGTATTAAACTTTCAAAAGAATGAGTTCAATTAACAGAATTGGTTCTCCTGTGAGAAGAAGCAATTGCCCTCAAAAGTGCCCTATGGCCACTGAAAGGTAATTAGTGGCCACAGAGATGAACTCATGTATCCCTCCAGGTTTACTACAGCAGTTCAAAACATAATTTTGAAAGAGGAAAATCAAATTCATCTCAGAGTCATTATTGTCATATTTTTATTATATGACCCTCCACATGTGGCAGAGAACATTTATAACATTTTTGTTACATAAAAATGAATATTGTTTAAAGCACTGATGGACAAGTTGATGGAAGATTGATTCCAATGTTCAATCAGGTTTCTAGGAACTTTTGTACAAAAAAAAAAGGCAAGAAATACTTCTTTTCCCATCTGTGAATCTATACTAAAATAATGATTTTTTTTTTCTTTTTGATTGAAGAAAGTAGCCAGCCAATTGGTAATTTCATGGCTAAATTAACTTTTTCCAGTTTCGTTATGTTATTCATGTAAGTTTTGTCAGAACAGATACCATTTAAATATTATGTTTACCCTATATTTTTTTTATCCTGTATCCTATCTAAATTGGTTCTCCCAAACTAATTTAAATGAAATTTGTATTTTGAGAATACACATAGCTATAATGAATTTTGATATCACATCTGTTTTCCACTTTTCTGGTTTCAGTAGAGTAAGCTGGATCTCTGATTAAAAGTGTTATAAGCAAAAAAGATTGTAAGCTTTTCCATAAGCAGAATCACTTCTGGAGATGGGACATATGTACTGCTGCACCTTCTACTAAACATTCTGACTTGGATTATTTTCAGGGAGGAAGAGGGCAGAAATAAGTGCCTTTCAGTACTACATGAAATGCTGCAATGCAATGGCATGCTAATTATATTCTGAAACGTTTCAAAGAATAGCTATGTTCATTCTGAAAACAAAAGCAGGCAAAATTCTTGACAGAGCATTCCAGAGCTGCCAAGGCTGGCGGCACTGGACCTACCTGCTTTCGCGTTTTTCCGACTTGTATTCTATGGCTATCATTAACAGCTTCAGCTTCGCAAACACCAGCCTGCAGGAAGAGAGGAGGCCAAGAGTCAGTTCCCTTTCACAACCAGCATCACATGTGCACAGGTGGCTGCTCCCACTGCAGGGCCGAGTGTCCATCCAGACACGTGCTGGCCTCATTAGGAAAATTTTGGGGTAGAGAATGGCAGGCCTAGAACCTGGGTGAAGGTTAGCCTTACATTACTAAATATGAGAAGGCTCTGTACTAGTTTGGAGAAAGTTTGATTAGTTTATCTTCAATCAACATCATCCACAGCGGGTCCAGCAATGTCCAAGGGCACAGAATGGTAGGAATTACATTCACTCATTGAAAAGATTAGAATATGTTCACACACTACAAACATGTGGAGTTATAAATAGAACTGGCAGATTGGTATTAACTCCTGTTTCCATCTAATTCTTCACCCTAGGGTTGACACCAAAAGCTTGAGATTCTTCAGCAATACTGAGTGTCCCATCCTCACTGTCTCTGCACACTCTTTCTTATCCAGATTGTATGATTCTATTTACAAAAGAATCACATTCCTAGACTTGCATTTATGACAAATAACCTGAGGAAGCAGAACATTTCATTTCATTTCAGAATTTTAAAATGTCATTGACTGCATGAATTTAAAAGCTACACTACAAAACCATTCTCTACATATGTATACTTCACAGGTAACTGAATACACTAAGCTTATCCACTGCTTCAATTTCCCCTTCACAAACCAATGCAATGGACTTTTTGCTATCCTTGTCCTTTGGTTCTTCTGGAAATTGAGCAGTCAATTCTTACAGTAATGAAAATACCAATGCACCAAACTCATTAATAAGTAACAATACATTTTAATTTTCAACGTGCTTTTAATAGAGCTATTAGTGTGCTGGAAAATTTGATATAAAATTTTTTGTTTTACTTAAAACTAGCAAACACAGTTTGCTAATGTTTCAGATAACCAAATGCTTGAGGAGACCTCCAAAGTCTAGACATGTTTCTAAATCTCAGTAAGCACCCTTCCTTTATTGATTATTTTATCTCCATTCTACCAGCACAGATATAGGAATGTCAGCTTTATGTCAAATACAGCCTCAGTCACATCTTCCTACAAACTCATATAGAAACTTGACACATTTGAAAATGGTAGTGTTAACGACCATTAATTCTGAATATAATACACATTTCTGAAATATGTTATGAGATTTCCTGTTTCAAGAAATCCACACAAATTTTTATATCTATAGTAAAAAAATTTTCCCCTCAGTAAACTCGACACAGTTTGGTTGACACAGTAGAAGGATGGATTGAGAACCCCATAATTTTACCAGGAAATTGAAGACTGGGCTCTGTCATAGTTACATCCCAGATAATTTCTAAAAGAATAATATTTGTCTAACAGTTGTTTTCCCCTCATTATTATGCCATGCTTATGCTCCTGCAAAAATTGGGAAAGCTGGGAGAAGTTAGAGGAGTAGAAGCATACTCGTCCACGTTTACATAAAGAGATGGTATTTTACTTCTTCATCTATTTCCTCCTCTAAGAATGGAGTCTTCAGAAGTTTTTCTATTTTAGCTAGTTTGACTACAAGCTCATCAAAGTAGGGTCTGTTTCCTTTTAAGCATTTGCACAGCCCCTAGCAAAAGCTGCCCACAGCCCTTGTGGTGACCTTTCAGTACGACTGGAATGAAGAGCAGTGTCAGCCAAAGAGGAAATATGAGTGTGCCAAATTAACCTGATTATGTGGCCAAAGTATTTACCATACAAACCTTTTGTATACAAATCTCTCATTCACAGTCCCATTCTGGGATAAATATAAGCATTTTTCAGGCTCCAGAAACAAAGTTGTCCCACGGCTTATGCTATGGTTATGTACTATATGCTTCTTTCAACTGAATTGACACATCTTCTCTGACGTATTTCACTTGTTGCAAGTGGTTTGCAACCACTTCCACAGAGCTCTGGGTGCCTCACTGCATATATGACTCCATGACACCTCTTTAAGTTAATGGTTTCCAAATGGAACACAAGCCAAGATGGTGATGCTGACCACCACTATTCAAAGAACAGGAATCATTAGAAAAAACAACAGGATATTGCTTTTGAGTAAATAACTCAATTTAAAGAGATTGCTGATGAGTTTGTTCAATACCAAAATCTTATTTATGCTTTAAAAAATAAAAATAGTTTAAAAAAATTTTAAAAATTTAAAAATTTATGCTTTTATTTACAATCATTACAATCATTACAAATCTCTCTTGAAACCAGGCATTACAGTGTTTCAGATACTTCCATGCAGTGCTTTCTTTAATGTTTATTTTATTAGACACCATCTGATGTACTAACATTAGGACATTAGCCGAGTGAAAAGGTCTCCTGCAAAAAATTAGATTTCTCTTGCAAGAAGGGAAGTACTTCTATATGTTAAATGCATTTCTACTTACTCACAAACTGCAGGGAAGGACAAACCCACAAAGGCACTAGACAGATATTCTGTATACATTTCGTTTGCAACTCCTTCCAGGTAGTATTTCTGCCACGTATCCTCCTCAATCTAAAACCAAAGAAACAGATGTAGAGTTCTGAGTAAAAATCACAGCCTTCTTTAAAATTTACAAACAAGTACTTAAGCATGAATCAGATTTTATCACATAAGTCAGTACACTCTTATGGCAATTCACATCACTTATTTTTAAGGGATTTTCTAGAATGCCAAAAAAAACCTGCCAAAACAGAGTCCCTGTAGTCAGTAAATCAAGTATCCTATGCAAAAATCATACACTGAATTCTTGTCAAGCACTCTGAGCATGGAGTGATATCAGGTTTGTAGAGAGCATGAGGAAAAAGTTTCTCAATTTTCTCTTTTTAAGAATAGTAGAATCACAGAATGTTAAGGGTAGGAAGGGACCTTAAAGATCACCTAATCCCACCCTCCCATCCCACCATGGGAGGGACACCTCCCACTAGTCCAGGTTGCTTAAGGCCTTATCCAACCTGGCCTTGAACACTTCCAGCTGGGGCATCCACAACCTCCCTGGGCAACCTGTTCCAGTGTTTAACCACTCTCACAGTAAAGAATTTCTTCCTAATATCTAGCCTAAATTTCTCCTCTTTCAGTTTTTATCTACTACTCCTTGTCCTGTCACTGCAGTTCATGAAAAAGAATCCCTCTCTGGCTTCCCTGTAGCCCCCTTCAGATACTGGAAGATGGCTACAAGGTCTTCACACAACCTTCTCCTCTCCAGGCTGAAGAGCCCCAGCTTTCTCAGCCTTTGCTGGGGAGGCACAGTCAGGCAAGGGACAGGAGTGTCCTGCTCTGCTCTGGGGTGGCCTCACTCAAGTCCTTGGGGCAGCTTGTGGTACCACAATACAAAAAAGACATTAAACTGTTAGAGAGCATCCAGAGGAGGACAGTGAAGGTGGTGCAGGGTCTCGAGGGGAAGCTGTGTGAGAAGTGGCTGAGGTCACTCGGTCTGTTTAGCCCAGAGGAGACTAAGGGGAGACCTCATTGCAATTAAAACTTCCTCAAGAGGGAAAAGGAGGGGCAGGCACTGATCTCTGCTCTGTGGTGACAGTGACAGGACCTGAGGGAATAGCCTGAAGCTGAGCCAGGGGAGGTTTAGGTCAGCTATCAGGAAATGGTTCTTCACCCAGAGGGTGGTTGGGCACTGGAACAGCTCCCCAGGGCAGTGGTCACAGCCCCAGCCTGGCACAGTCCAAGCAGTGTTTGGACAATGCTCTCAGGCACATGGTGTGGCTCTTGGGAATGATCCTATCCAAGGCCAGGAAATGGACTCAATGATCCTTGTCAGTCCCTTCAAACTCAAGATATTCTATGATTCTATGATTTTCTTGAACCAAAAAATTTCAATTTTTTGTATTTCAGTATTCCAGAGCTATTTTGACAGGACTTTATACAGTATTTTAGATAAGTTTGCATTTTTGTCCTACAGGCTGAGTATTAATTTTGGATTCACCAATCTTTTCCTTAGTTGTTAAACTAGTCAAAAGGCGCTCTTTCAAAAAAATGCTCTTAAGAACAGGAGGATTGGAAACTCATTAAGAAACCTGGGAAAATGTAAGTTACAATGATTTTTTTTTCCTCTTTTTTCTGTTTTCCTTGGGGTTTTTTGTGAGGTTTAGGTTTTTGTCGTTTTTTTGTTGCTGTTTTTGGTTTTTTGGTTGGGTTTTTTTAATTGTTGTTTTATTCTCTTCTCCTGTTGACAGGCTGCCAAGTAATCAGTTACTTTAGTTCTGGAGATGTAAACAACTGCAAGAATAAATTGCAATATGGAGATGTTCCAAATCATATACAACCTGACAAGTGGACTGCAGACAATCAGGAGAAATTTCTTCCATAGAAATTGTTTCACCATTCACAGGTCATGTGGGATGGTAAAAGGGATTTGCAGTGTGTTATTCCCCACCACACACAGAGAAGCCATATCACATTTTTTATAACCCTTTTATCTATAGGAAGCTTGCAAATGTTGCTGATCAGCAACTCTATATACAGAAGAGAGATAAAGTGCAGGCTCAGTAAAAAAAAAAGAGTAACGATAGCAAGGGCATGTTTGTAACTTATGGTCTATTTTGTGGCTTTTTCTTAGATTGACACCACCTGGGGTTGGAAAAAAATATACAAATACATTACGTGCCTCCCTTTCTACTTTCTTCCCTTGCTTTCTTTTCTTTAGGCAGATGGTTTTGATTTGGAGGGAGGAACTCCAGATCAGACCTATAGTTAAATACTCACCCTTAGTCAAGGACCAAGAAAGGACTGGAAAAAGCCAAACAAGCTCAAGTATCTCAAGATACCAGTTAGGACTAAATTAAACTTCATTAGGTGATTGGAGTGTTTAAGATGTGCTCTGATAGGATACCATGAAATGTTGATTACTGAATTTAAAGAATTGTTGATATTTGGGATGCTATAATATGTTACTATAAGATGATTATAACTGTTGACTAAAGATGACCTTTCCATTTTATCTCCACCTGAACCATGACATTTTCTCTGTGATTTCAAAGAGACAGACAGTCACCTGCCTGGTATCTTTTGAAGGGCAATACCTGCTGATCTGCTAGAAACGAAATTACTATTAAGAACCATCAGTATTCAGTGTAATTTGTTGCTATTTTCTTGAGTCCTGCAGTTACCTTAAGTTTTAATAGAGGAAGGTTCCACAGATCAGCTCCATCCCCAGTCCACGGCAATAACATACTAATTTGAAAATCCTTAAGGTGAGGAAAAACGCCTTAGGAGTCATTAGGCTCTTGACTACTTTAGGCCTTTGTGATGATATTTTAAAGTTTAGGTAACCATTGGACCTGATCCAGAATCTGCCATGCTACCACAACAACTTGAATCTGCATCTTCCAGATGCCTCTCTAGTACTGTAAACACACGGTTATTTCTCCGTGACTAAGTCTCATGGAAATTCTGTCTCCTGGACAGCCATAAAACATTACCCACTGCTTCAACAGCCTATATGAAGAATACCTAGAAAATTACATAGTGCATCCCAAGAGAAGAAATGTAATTTTCATCTGTATCTTTTTTTAAGTCACAATACTCCTCTGCTCCCCTCTATCCTATATATAGATACAATATTGTTATCAGCAAATATATTTACATAATACAATCAATTCCTAGTGAGACATAGTGACAGAGATATGAAAAAATGAGGTAGCTCTTGCAAGCACAACCATTAGTATTGCCAGGAGAAAATGAAAACCCCTAATATACCCAGCCCAACACCCAGCAGTGTAATTATCAGGAGCTCCATAGTTCCAATTGATCTATCTTGCTCATAGCATTTACTTTTCAGTGTAATGACATAAATAGTTACATGAAAGAGATTGAGTGTATCTGAACCTGATCATACTATATAATTTCTTCTGCCAAGATCTAAGTACCACTACCAAGACAGAGAACAAATGCTAGAGTTGCAGTGTGACCTAGGATTTTTCATTGCATTTTGCAAAGGAAAGGACAGTGGAGTGCCTTTATAAATATAAATGAAGTAACAAAATTAAAATTCCTTTATAGCACAGTGAAAGCAGATATAAAGTCTGCTCATTAGCATTAAATATGATCAGCTCATCACCACCATAGAAAGAGCACGAAACAGGACAAAGCCTTTGAGGATGTTTAATGTTACAATTCTCTTCTCCACAGCACTGTATTTCTCTAACATAGATGAGAATGCAAAGAAAGTACCCACAGAAGCATGGAATGTTTTGGGTTGGAAGGGACTCATTCCAACCCCCCTGCTGTGGGCAAGGACACCTTCCACTAGACCAGGTTGCCCAGAACCTCATCCAACTGGCCTTGGACACTCCCAGGTATGAGGCAAACACAACTCCTCTGGGCAACCTGCTCCAGTGTCTCACCACCCTCGCAGTAAAAAGTTTCACCCAGTTTTCTAATCCAATCCTGCCTTCTGCCAGTTTAAAGCCATAACCCCTTGCCCTAACTCAATATGCTCTTGAATATTCTTGATTGGCAGTTGAAAAGGAAGTGTATATTAAAAACAATGTAGTTTAAATATTTCCTCCCATTCACCTTTAATGCCCTTTCAGTCCAGCCAAATTGCCTGTGTAAATGTCTAGTTTTGTTATGCCTTTACATATGGATATCTAAATCTGACAGAGAAGTAATTGGCTGAAAACTGTTCTTATGGTCCTATCACAGAGTAAAGCTTCTGAGATTTACAGTTTTATAACTGCATTTCCTTAAGTATTATAAATTATCAACGACATCTTTACTAAATTCCACTCTCTGCTGAAATCAAAGCTAACAAATATCCTTACTACTATGAAGACTTTACAATCTCAGTCAACTATTTCCACAGCTTTCTGTATTCAAGGATGATTTTAAAAATTTGTATAAAAAGAGTATATTTTATAAAACATCAAATATGCTAATTAGAATTAATTCTAATTTCAAATGAGATTTATGCATGTTTCCTCATTAATACCAATGTAGAATTTTTTTGTTTGTGATGGCAGAGAGAGTATTCTTGAAATGTAATGATATCTAATGCTTTTTTAGATGCTGGCTTTGATGGATTTAAACCGAAAGGCATACAGGCTCTACTTCTAATAGTTTCAAATTTACAAAACAGGGCAAGATTTCTATCCAGTCATGAGGCAAAAGATAGATTGGTGCTGATCTGTTCAAATGACTGACTGAAAATGCAGTCCCATGGAAGGCTTTAGCCCAAGACAAATACATTCTTATCACAAGGACTGACACTATGTGTACACAGCAAGCAGTTTTAAACCACAGGTTTTCATTCCTAGAATCAATGATTAAAAACATTACAGTCAGGAAGATCTTCACATGATCTTTGAAGATAAATGTATTTGGTAATAGGCTACATTTAATATTTGGTCTAGGTCCTGTGAGGAGGACCATGTAATCAGTTTATTACACAGCCTCCTGAAGAACCTCACAATAAATCAAGACATTGCATTTCCTTCTCCTCTCCCTTTCAAAGCCCTCCCACATGTCAAGGAATTCATTGCTCATGCTTGAGTTCCACAGTTTAAAACAGTCCAAGGTTGCCTAGGTGGTCAAAAATAAACAGCAAACAAGTTGATGTGTTCCATCAGTGTGGGTAAGCACCCAACCGATGTAAACCTGTGTGGCTTTATTATGTCTCTCTTTCAGCCTGGACTGGAAAGGAATGTAAAGTGGGCATTGCATGTGCGTAGGTGTGCGCAAAAGCTGCCAAAACATTCCTGCTCTCAAAATAGCTCAGAGGATAATAGAGACAGCTCTAGATAATTTTCAGATCTGGAATGAGGAGTACTGGCTGTCTTACCTATAGAGCAAAGACAAAACTAATTTGGCTGTGGTCTTGTGTTACACTCAAGTACCACATTCAAGATTTTATTAATTTACAC
Source organism: Vireo altiloquus (assembly GCA_013396875.1). Taxonomy (NCBI): domain Eukaryota; kingdom Metazoa; phylum Chordata; class Aves; order Passeriformes; family Vireonidae; genus Vireo; species Vireo altiloquus. The sequence goes on from VZRF01012753.1 coordinate 86,518, forward strand.
AACAATACCAACTTGTATTGGCTTGTTAGGATTGTATACAGGGACAAAATTTGATCACATCCATTTATCTGCTTTTTGCGAAGTTTTTCATATGGATAGACATCTGGTATACACTTGCTAGTCCAAACAATACAGAAATTACAGTACAGTATTTCCATCTTTTTCTGAGACTGTGCAAGTTAATAAAGAGTCCAAATTCCTTTTCAATACAACAGTAACAGTCTATGCTATAAGACTGGACTACTAAAATACAGTTTACAGGTGTAAAGTTTTGTGGGGTTTTTTCTCTTAACATATAGTTTGGTGTAATCTATTTGTCTTTAAGTATTTACAGAACATTAAACTCTTTGAGCTGATTTTATTTTTGTTCAGTTTGGTGCCAAAAAGAGTAAAAGATTCCATATGATACTACATTGCTAAAACCAAAAGGAAAATATTAGGAACAAATATAATATTTTGAGGTCTCTTAGTTTGTTTTACTTCTAACACTGAGCAGACTGTTTACAGAAATAATTTTGCTGTAAAGTAACATAATGAGTTAAATGTGTGCAATGTCACCATCAATCATGTTCATTTGTGTTTGACTGACCAAACATTTATGGCACATTTAATCACTTTCTAATCACACTATGGAGGCGGAACAAACACACGTTTCAAGCTTTCATTAAAAAATACATAAGTTTCCATATATTTTCCTGGCAAACTCCTGACTGGTGAGAGACTCCACTAATAATGTTTACCCAAGGAATTTATGATGGTCTGGCAGTGTTAAAATTCAATGTTCTCAATTAAAAGGGATGAAAGCTCTTTTAGGGAATGGACGTATTTCTCTTCAACAGAGTCCTCTTTAGCATTTCTAAACAATGTGGCTGCTCTCCTACAATGCACTGCTGATTCACAGCCACTATTCAGTAAGTTTTCTTTTTCAAGCTTTTAGAGTGAGACAGACAAGAGAAAGAACATCTTTTCACGTAAATAAACAAACCTTTTGTTATCACCAACGGAAGTAGATTCACATAAAGAAATGTGTCTCAATTCTTGTAATTTATTTGGCTCCAGATTTTAAATTAGTCAGAGATCTTTGGAAGTGAAGATGTGCATTTTACTTGCCTAGAAAATCCACTCTTAGTTAAGTGGAAAACATATTTTTAACCAGTACTAACTGCAACCTTAATGCACTACATTATGGCATTTTTTCCTCCCAGTGCCATGTGAAGATGACACTTGAAGTTACACAAGTTAAGGTGTGTTTGCACACTACTCTTTTATAACTGTATGTAATCAGACACAAGAGCAAAACTGACAATGACAGCTTCCTCCAAATCAAATTCATTGCTATTTTTATGCTGATTCTGTGTATAGAGAAATACTCAGATGTAATTTGAGTAATGACTTGCAAAATTGAGCCTTCAGCTTAAAACTGTTCATCAATGAGATCCAATTTGTAACTGTACTGGAACTTTTACAAGAATATCTTATCAAATAAGAAAACATAGGTGGCTAAAAAAATGGCAGAAGTGGTTAAATATGCCTTCTTGAAACATAGTACCTGTACATTTCCAGGTTTTGACTTCTTTAATGTTTTTGTTTTAGCTAAAAATCCAGGCCATAAATGTGTGTGTTTCTAGTACAGTTCCTCCACAGTCAGACATTTTTACAGTTTATCATTTTGTGGATCTCTCAATTTTCTCACTGTTTAAAAACAGTATTAAAATAACTGGAATTAACACTGAGACTTCTGAGGATACCCATATATTTGGATCTCCTTAGGAGGAAGATCACCCCTTCTGAATTTGGGAAGACAGAAGGTGAGCAAAATTTTCACATGGACTCTGATGGCAAGCCCAAGTTCATACAAGTTGCCTCATTAATTTCCATGCATTAGTGTGACTGTTACGAATGTTTGAGACTCCTGCCAGTCTTGAGGTACCACAGCAAGCAAGAGTGAAAGAGACCAAACTGACTGGCAAGGAGAATGATGTTCACAACAGATATAGCTTTCTTCTGGGATACAGGTAGAAAGGATTAATATCCAACTGGCCATACGCTGATGAGTCATAGACAATTTCCAGGTTTGCTGAAGTAAAACAACTTTCTTTTTTTCATTTCTTTCAGTTGGGGTTTTTTTCCAGAACAGGAATAAAGATGATGATACTGTAACTGCAGGCAGTAAAGTGCAGAGCCCAGACTTGTTTCCATATTGAAAATTGGCCTTTTTTGATTAAATGCAATAGTATGAAATATTTTTGACACATGGGAGCCTGCTGTCTTCTAAGGATACCTTCATAATAATGTCAGGATTTTATAAGAAGCAACTAAACACTATCTGTCCTGCACCAACATATGCACCTTCAAGAGAACCGTCCTGGCTTTGCCATCTGGTAGGGTATTTTTATTTCTAGTTTTTGCTTACTTGCACAACAGACTTGAAGTGGACCATGGCCTAACTTTTACTCCAGTGTTTCCCATCCCATTAATAACACCTGTGAGACTGGAAACTGCCCACCCTTTATGTTTGGAATCAGTGTCCCAGAAAGGCACCAGGAAGGATGCACTGATTGCTGCAATCAAGGCCTTGGTCCAGTGAACCAGCACAGCTGGCACAGAAGTCTAGGAATAACTGGGTTAAAATTTTGAAATCTAAGTCCAAAAGAGCTCTTAGACTGAGGAGAAACAAATACATCAATGATGTTGTGGGAAGTTTGGGCTTCAGTTCTAAAACATGTTCCTTATTTACTCTCAGTGAGAGGTCCACCAGTCATATGATGTAAAAGACCAAAATGGCCAGTCTCTTTTTCTGAGCCCTTTGTTGCTATATGGGACTTATATAAATCATATTTTTGTTTTAACAGCAGCAACTTTTCCCATAGATAAACATGTGGATTGTCTAAAATCAAGCAAAACCACAAAATTCCAGAAATATTTCCCTGGAAATGGATAATGCTTTGGAAAATGGTGTAAAAGCCAAACACTTGCTGAATAAAAATAAAAACATAACTTGACAGAACCTGGCTTGTTGCCCAATTCTCAGCAAAAATCTTTTGCATGGAAATATGTGTTGGGTTTTTTTTTACAAAAGAGAGATTTTTACAAAATCTCTCAGTGTCTTTCTATCTGTTCCACATTTGAGTCAAGTTCTCTACTCCAGTTTCTGACAATCTGAATTGCAGACTAATAGGTTCTAATGACACAAGGCATTACCTTTATGAATGACCTCATCGAGAAGAGGTTGGCTAACATTGTTGAAAGGCCTGGTGCCAGGCAGCTCTGGGCTATGAAACCCAGCTTCAGCTCAGCAAGACAGATTGCATCATCTCCTTCTTTCCAGTTCCAGCTTGGGATATTGAGTAGATGGGCCTGGGAAACAAACAAACAAAATATCCCACAGGTGAAGAACCAGAAATACCTCCTTAAATGCAGTGTGGTATTGGAGAAGATAGTGGTGAATGATTTTCTCTGTCAATGCCTTGACTTTTTCAGAGTAGGCAAGCACTTTGAGTGTTTCAGAGCTTAATTCTGTGCTAAGAAATGTTCCACTTTTACCTACTAGAGATAAAATCTTACATTTCTCAAGACATGCTGGCTGTGACACTCTGTCAGGTCCATCCTCACACCTGAACAAGCAGAACATTGTAAAGCTTTCCTTACCTTCTGCATGTTCCTTTTACAGCATTTTGAGCATTTTACAAAACATACAGGAAGCTAATATAACTTAGATTATAACTTACGTAAAGCTGCAACCTTCAAAGGATACTATAATTTTAAAAGGTATACAACATCTTCTGTCTTTTCTATTTCATTTCTTCCACCATGAAGAAGACTACTTGAAGTGAAAATCCAAACTTTTTTCTAAGAATGCTCTTTGTAAGGATAGAATGAAGAAAAGGACTGAGCAAGACACACCTGTAGTGTTGAAACTGATCACTTAGGGGAGTAGAAATATTGTTCAGTTATTGGCATAATCTGCTGGATTTTCTCTGACATGCAACTTTTACATTTGCATAGATACAAGGAAGCACAAAGTCTTTCATCCTTGGTTCCCTTCCTAAGTTAATACCACAGTTCAATACATTGATAAAAGCTGTTCTTGAAGAGACAATCATTGGAATAGCAAACATAAACTGCAGTATTTAAAAAATCTCCTCTGAGCCTGTATAAAGCAGAGAAATACCTTGCTTTTAGCCTATAAAGACAGGCTTCTTCCATAATATATGGGAAGAGGACATAAGAAGCAAGAGTAGTTGCTCTTGCTCTAGCAACAGGTTACAGAGTTGTTACCAAACCTTCTTAGTACCAGATTTATTGTGTATTTTATTGAATGAAGGTCTACACAGTCAGGCTTTTTCTGAAACACTGGGCAGGGGTTGATTCTTTCAGAAATAATAAAAGAAGCAAATATGAGTACCGTGTTATCTGATATATTCATCCTAACACTGTTAGTCAGGAGTTTATGGACTTCCTTTTCTCAGGATTGAATAAATTTAATTCATTGTGTTTAAAGGTTACAAATTTACTGGCAAAAAAATTTTTCAAATTCCTTTCCAAAGTGGATTTGTAATTTTTAGCACAAAGTTCCACAACTGAGCTATGTTTTATATCAAATACCATGTAATTTCAGTTAGTTTGGATCTGTTGCTTGAAAATTTCAGGTCTTCATCGTCATGCCAGAATCAAAAAATCACAATAACCTCCAATATGACAATAAGAGCATAACTTATAGAAGCTAAGTAGTGAAAGATCATCTGGAATCAATAGCAACTGTAGACACTGTAGCTTTGAGAATTAGATTCAAGGCAACTAATAAATGCCAAGATTTTGATAAAGTCCCTTGCATATATAAATAAATCTAAATTACTTTGTAACTGGATGACATGACAAGGTTTATTAAGACATTTTAATTTGGAAAGAAAAATGCTTGCTGTTAATGGAACTAGAAAAATTAAGTATAAGTGAATGTAATGTAGCAGAAATCTCTGAGAAGGAACACTGGCCATCACTTTACCTTATTGTGGTACTGCAACATCTGAGTGATAATCCTTATCTTCGGATGATAATTCTTTATTGAAATAACTCTAAAATGAAAAGGAAAAACTATTAAAATAACTTTTAAATGATAGGGTTATGCAGATAATGCGCCCAAATACCTCTATTTTACTCTGTTGTCAACTCCCACAATTGAAACTGCACCCCCTTGTTCATCTGCCTGTAAAGCAAACTGACTGATGGCAGACCTATGCAATATTTACACATAGTCAAACTGAGGTAAGAATTAGTGGCCAGTAGAGAGCAATAAATCTTAGGAATTATTCAGCTGAATGGTTTGTTCTTATGGAGTTTGCAGAAAAAGAGACTTGTTTTAGCAGCTCTGCTCAGACACTCATTCTGTTAGGAAAATAATACAGTTAGAATTATGACATCATCCTCAGTGACTATCTTTGTGTCTTTGAATCAACATAATTGACCAAGTTTCCTAATGATAAATGCCTGAAAAAATTACTTTCTTTCTGCCCCATCACATTTATTTATTTATAGCTGCTAGACATTCATCACATCTAAACACTTTGAATAATGATTTTGTTACGCACACAAATTCATCACAGTTTTTATGGATTAACCCAAAGATTAATATAAAAACTGATATCTGAATGCTGAATTCATTAAATATAGGGCTACTTTCATAATCTACACATTTTCTGCATTCTGAATTTCTTAATGAATCTAAGACATACTCAACTATGTACAGATTTTAAGTGACTGGAAAGAAAAACATTTGAGAAATGCATGAATTGATAATGTGTTATAAAAAAGCATTAAGCAAAATTAAAGAGATGAACGGCTTAAAAAAAAAGTTTTGTATTTAAAAACTAAAGGTAGAAAAAGAAGATAAAACAATGAAAAAAATATCTGACTTATTACGGAATCATCAGACTCATAAGACTGAATGCCATAATGTTCACATTGGTGTTTTATAGAACGTATCTTGCAAATCACTAGTCTGGCTTGTGCTTTTAAGCATATCAAAGCTAGATCAGGAAACATTAGAAAAAATTGCATTATTTTAACAAACCTTTTTTCTAATTTTCCATTTCTTGCTGATTTGTTTAATTAACCATTAATTTTTTTGAATTATACTTAAAGAAAACACAAGAGAATTCCACTCTCATATGAGAATTTTCCCATTTTTATTATACTAAATGTATTAAAATGTATTAAGAATGCACCAATCTCCAACTGGAATACTTCGAATGTATTTATGCAATCAATGTCAAAATAAAGTTTCTTGTATTGCAACTCAACCAATGTTTTTAAAATGAAACTAGGTATATTTTAGCCTTGTGTCTTTCTCAGATAGCTACATCCCTTGCACACAGCAGCAGTTTTCCAGAAGAGCAATTTCAGTAGCATTTTTTTATTTCTCCCCGTCCTTCAATATACAGCATGCAAACATCTGACAAGCCAGTAAAATTTCTTTATAACATGGGCAAATCCAATACTAGAGAACTTTTAATCAATCAGTGACTGAGATTTTAATTTTAAAAAGGTCCCATTAAAACTAGGATTGTATGAACAAAACAAAAAATGGAATGGCTTAGGTTTGTTGTAACTCTAGCTGCCATCTACTGACTGACTGTTCCATCTCCTTCCTTCAAAGACTGTAAGGAGGAAAGCAGGAGGAGATCTGGTGGTGCCTAATGTGGTAAATGCCTTGTCAATCAAAACAAGCAATGATTGATCTTCAGCGTAAAAAAAGTAGGATGGAGAGGAGACAACTCCCTTGCACATTTTGCTATCCCCTGAGCAGGACATTGCTTGTAGGAGCAGACCCAAGGAGCAGTGGGGAATGAGGTGCTGAAGGTGTTTCTGCCCCACCTCTGGCAGCAGCCTGAGCAGTGCGTGTGCTCTCATCACGTATTGGTGCAACAACCCAACTGCATTCCTCTCCTCTCTGCGTTCAGCCAGCAATGCTCAAACCCTAGGTCCTGCAAAATGACTATGAGTACCAAAGCCTGTGCCCCAAGTGCCTCTTCTGACGCACTCTAAAGCAGACAGACTAAACAGCTGAGGTAGGAATTTAGGGTATTCTCACCTCTGGACTTTTGTGAGGATCTTTTAATTTGTCCTCTTAAAGAAAAAAAAAAATCCTACAATGTTCTTTAAGCACAACAGGTCAGATATAAAATTAGCTAATCAGAGTTAAGAACCAAAAAGCTATTAAAAACTGTGGAGTTTACCTCATAATATTGGAGGCATCTTCAGCATCTGGGTCAGCGCAGTATTTATTGGCAAGGATTAGGCACGCATCTGCTGACTCTATCTGAGACACCAAAGAAAAAGGAAACACATATAGCAACATTTCTTTCCAGCTCTTCTTTCCTCATAAAGTATCAGGGACTCCAGCACTGGCTGCATGAGTGAGAGTGTCAGTTCTAAAAACTGCTAATCAAAAACGTTTGTAGGCTAACGTGAGCTCATGCCAGTGATTACAACCACTCTCACGTACACAGAGAATTTCTTGAAACTTGCTTATGGTGACCAGAGCAGGTCAGTAGTTCAATTAAAGACCCTTAACTTCATATCAGCTGAGCCACAAAGGTGGTAATGTTAATCTTTTTAAACCAGATACTGGAATTTAGACTTCTAAATCCATTAGAAGTTCCTGTTACATCAGTACAGTGCCCCCACAAGTCCTGAAGCTTTGTTTGGGAATTTGAGTACCTTCCTACTCAAGACAGAGGTGGCTGAACTGATTTATAATCTGAGCACCAGATTTAGAAAGCAAGAGGCAGACAACTGATCTATTCACAGGACCTCTAGATTCACACAAACCTCAGCTTTACAGAACTCAAAGCAGATGGCAAAAGTATTTTCCAGTGTATACAACTGAATATCAACACAAAGAAGAGTGGAATACAAAACACAAAATAAGAACACATTCTTTTATGGTCATAATTAGAACATGTTCTGATGAACTGAAACAGTATGCATTAGGCCACAAAAGCTGAAGCAATTTCTGCAGTCAAAATGGACAAAAACCATGATTAGTACTCCAGGAAGTGTTAGTAACACTGTACTAAAATATTCTTGGCTTAAATAGCCAGTTTACATCCATTGGGAAGAAAAAGAAATAAAAACGTTAATGACGTATCTGACAACTTTTTTTTTAATTTTCTTTTTTTTTAAGGTTCATGCTTTAAGAGAAAGAAATAATTTACCATTTAGAGATTCTAGATAAAAAATATTTAAATAAAAAAACCTATTTGATTTTATCTACCAAAAATTTTAAGTTGCATTTTTCTTTCAGGATTCTAGACAACAGAAAAAGGGTTTGGAAGGTGAAAAAATATTTTTCCATTGTTCTGATAAGTTAAGACAACAGCATTTTAAGCAATTACTGTAAGACAATATCCTGAAATATCAAACATTAATGTAAAATACACTTTTGAATGAAACATCAATGAAAAATGCATAAAGAGTTCAAAGGAATGGAAGACAATGTCTCTTAAGTCGCTGTTGCTGTAGCTTTGAAGATCTAAAGAAATGGGGAAAAACGGTTTACAAGGATAGATATAATTTATTAAGATAATACAATGAAAAATCATTCTTTTGGGGTTACATGAAGAAGGGCTTCAGTGGATATTTTTTCCAAATAATGCAAGGAGCACTTAGACAAAGTGAATTAGCAGGAGAACAGAACAACAGAGCTGTTACCTTCACTCTCGCCAGGTCATGGGGATTAAGGACTGAACCCTGATAAAATTCCACCTGAGTGAAGTGTCGTTTAAAAAGAGCTTCCAGCTCAAGGTTAGGGGAGATACTGCATTGGAAAGAGGAAGAAAACACAAGAGCAAGTGAGAAGTCAGTTTCCATAACTGCTCTGTTTTCTGCATTTACAAACCCACCCATTTATCTATTCTAGATGTTCAGACTTCTGCTGATGCTTTTTCTGTGGTGTGGAAGCAGTGTGCCTTAGTTAGGAGATAAACACTACCTTGCTGTCACTGCCTTACTTCTGTCTGCAGTTCACTAGGCCCACCTTGTTTCAAAAACATCCTCTCCCAGCATTCTACCTAGAAAATATATGGTACCACAATCATTCTCTGCATGTCCCCACCATTCCCACAATGGCTGACTGTGTTCAATAAAAGAGTTTAAGGCAATATCACTAAACACCAGAAAAAAAACCCAGACGGGGACCCTGAGGCCTGTATGAGTTACAATTAAAACAAACATAATGATGCCATGACTTTCTGTCTCATTTCATTTTGCCAAAAACAAAAGAAAAATTAAATGGATTACAGTCAATTACATAATGTGGCACCAACCTTGTAAATATCTCTTCTGGTGCCACTCAATAAAACAGAAGGGAATTAATAGCTACTGGCACAAACAAGTAGCAGAGTGCTAAACTCCTTTCATGTGAATATGCAGCTTCCTGATTCCTATTACCATACATTTTCACTGTGGAAATCTTGATCTCCAATCTCCTCTCACAGTTACTTGTTATTTCAGAGGGAGGGAATGCAAAAAAATGATGTAGTTACTTGAGGATATCATCCCTAGTTCAAATTGAAAGGACTAGATGAAAAAATTGTGCAAGTGCTGCTGATTCTTAGCTTCCACTGTTCAATCATCACCAATAATTGCTTAACTTTTTAATCATTTTCTGTGGCAAAAAGTGAAAAATGTGTTGCTGAATGCAAAAATATTACTCATTTATAACTCGTAACTGTTCTAAACAGATGCCATTACAGAGTATAAAAGATACTGTCTCCTATCTCATGGCTTTTTCTAGCAGTTCCTCCCCTACACAAGGTGATCTAATATTGTGTTACACATCACATAGAGCCTGAAAGAAATACAACCACCTTAAGACACCTTTCCAAATTCCACATCAGAAAAAGGCAAGATACTATGTGTGTGTAGGTATGTATATATAATATAATAAGTATTATCACTGTGACAAGAATTTCATTTCTATTGTCAATATATTTGTAAAATAACTCACTTATACTAAAACTGAATCCACACCAACATTTTCCATTTTATAAATGCTCTGCAATTTGAAATAATCATTCTTTCTAGACAAATCCAGGGCAAAAAGATATTTTCAGATACCCTAAGTCTGCACAACATAGAACATTTCTCATTAGTCTTACTGACTTTACTAATTTTGATAGTTTCCCTAGCAATATTTACCACCAAAAAAAACCTCTGATGTATTTATTTGCATTTCAATATTTTTTATTTTGTAACCCAATCCCCACTTCAACTATGCATTTAGCTATCTACCTCACAGATGACACAACTGGATCTGAAGTCTGTCTGCCTGAAACACATATACTTAGTAGGGGGTTATGAAAAATGCAGGAAAAAAACCTTTTCTCAAGACATATTGTTAAAAAACACAAATGCAAATATTAATTTTATGATTATTTGGAGCTTTAACGATACTCTGTCCTCCCAGAAGGTACAGTTTAATTTGATGAGTTAGTAACAGACAACAAGACCAATCTTGAAAGATTACTCACTTATGCAGAAAGACGATTTCTACATTGACATCATCCCTATCCTTGTGCAGGAAGTCCTTCAGGAAGTTCGACACACTTTCAAGTGTTATGTGACCACAGACAACTATGTGCCTGTTACAGAAAAATCAGAGTTAATCTTGCAAAGGTAAAGCAAGCAAGTAAGAAAGCAGAGATGGAAATTATAATTTATTGGAAATAAAAAGCATTAGTCTCTTCTTGATGGTTCTCTAGATCCTATTCCACGACGTCAGAGAAGGAAAATATCAATTCCAAAAGGTTTTTCGCAACTGCAAATACATGATACACAGTCTCACCTGTAAAGCCATTTGCCCACGTGTTGTATTACATATTTAACAATAAGTAGCATTAATTATATATATGTTTATACACTATATTAACCAGTCCCTTCCAAAGTAATATTTCATTATTTTACATATCTTTTTCAATATCTGTAACTCCTCTAATGAGACTTACTGTTTAAATTTTTGGGTTATGACAGCAAATCTCCCTAAAATGATTCAATGTTTTTCTATAGTTGAAGCAGACTCTTATGCCAAGGAAGGTAGTGCAAAGCTTGCCAATTACAGGCCATAAGAAGCAAGAAAAGAAATCTTTTTCCTACCATAAATCCTAGAAGGAGAGTACTTTACAACAAGAAGTTATCGTTTACTATTACCACTTTTCTGGCAGAGCACAGCGTGCTAAACATTTATTTTGAAAAGTGGTAACTCCTTTTGCATGAGTACTTAATGATATTACCAGGACTCAAATGCAATTTTAGAAATGGCAACAGTCTAAAATTTCAATTGTTTCATTTTACAGAAATTTATAGGAGACTCTGGCCATGCTGGCTCGTATTTAATATAGGACTCAATATTATGAATGTTTATTGCTAAACTTGCTATTCAAAGTTTCTCCTTTGTTTTCTTTTTTTTAAACAGAAGTTTTTGGTGCAGTAAGCGCAGAGAACACAGAGTCCTTGAACTGAAAACACTTAAAAACACAAAAACAGGAGTTAAAGCTTTCCTGTTTCATGAGATGGTAAGCACAGCATCAGAAAACAAGACATAAAATATAACAGGTCAGCCCTTTTCCTTGGAGCAAGGGGTCCCTAGGAGGTTTCCTCTGGGAGCAACCTGGCCAAGTTTGCAGCAAGCTGGGTACTGGGGAGAACCATGCCCACACTGCCTCCACCAGTTTCCCTGATGGCCTGAGTTCCAAGGGTGTAAATATATGTCTTATGGCATTGTTATAAATAAAATAGCAATGTAAATGGAAAACCTCAGGAAGCTTCAGATTCTGAAGAGATGTTTAAAACCTTAGTAGTTTATCTGAAGTAAATTCTGATCTGTTTCGTACACTACATTACACTAACATATTGAGGAGTTCTTGCTGTCTAGTGGTATTTGATGCTTTTCCTGACTGTAAACCCACCTAGCATCAAAAACCCACAAAGTCTCAGGGAAATGATAAATAGTAGTTAAAAATCATAATTTGTATTCCATATACTGTCTGTGCACATTTTCCAAGATGACTGATTTTAAACAATGGGTATTATTTTGTTCAAATGTCTCCATCTACGACTAATTAAGAAACTGAACTTTCCATCTGGATAGTTTATGCATGCTTTTGATAGCAGAAATAATTCCTGATTGTAGGGAAGCCATTTGTACAGATCCAGTGCTGTTAGCTTTAGCTGGGTATCCTCCAGAATGCTCTTCTGATACACTGCAATTCTGTGCAGAAAATTTATTATCTCCCTGCCTGATTTCAATTAATATAGGTTCTTTTCCATCATTAATTATAATCCACATTTTAAAATATGGCTGCGAAACCCAAAATATTGCATTGTAGATGGAATTATCAAGAGTATCAAAAGATTACAAGATACTTCGTGCTAAAAGATACCTCTAGATTATTTGATTATTTGCTACTAAAAGCTAAACTAAAACTGCTAAACTGCTAAAAGCAGATGCATTTGTACAATCCTGTTTTGACTCTCAGTGAGTAGGGATTCAGAGCAATCTGCTCCAGTGAAAATAAAACATTTGGCTGCCAAATACTCTTGCATTTGGGCATCAGGACTAATTTTTTTTTAAGTGTTAAAAAGGTATCTGTATCATGGTTTCATTTTATACTCTGATTTGAAGTTGAACATAATCTATTCTTCTCTTCTTTGCTATTCTTACAGAGTGCAAGGGAGTGTCCTGAATAGTGACTGCAACAAAACCTCCTGGCTTTCAAAGAATATTTTCTGATAAGATACTTGCACTCATTTTTGGTTGAAAACTCCCAACAAAAAAAACCCCTTCTTTTAACACAAATTATATTTTTGCTTAGAAGCAAAAGAAATTGAAAACAGATTTTCTACTTGCCAATAGAGAGTTATTTGGTACATCATTTAAGAAAATTTGAAGAGCTTATACTGTTCCAATCTGTCCTGTATATAATTTAAAGATTTATAACTTCCTCTGTTTGTTTCAGTAACCCTTCTCTTCACTTTCTTTTTTTTAAACAACCTTTTTTTCCCATGCACTGAGACTTTAAGTAAAGTCAACATATCTTTTGTTTTCTGAAAAAGAGTTGGTTAGTAGAAAGATACTGAATTAAATTTAATGGGTCAACAGAAATGTCTAATTTCTGCATTAAGCTTTTCTTTATGGAAAACCTCAAAACCAATACATTATTATTATTTCAGGGTTTCTTTAATTCTTTAAAAACAAAATCTAGAAAGTCCTGTGATTTAGAAATTTAGACATTTTTATTACTGATAGGTATTTAGGAGAATTGAGGTTTTTGTTAAGGATTAGTTGTCATTGGTACATGTATCAGATGTGAACTGGTTTAATATACCATTGGGAATCCATATTACATTACTGTGGTGCTGCAAAAGAAATCTTTTACAAAGAATCAAAAGCTGATCAGGACCCATATTCTATTAACAAAGATGGATTAATCCCTCCTCTCCCACAAATATTTAGCATCCTCAAAATGAATTTGAGAAATATGAAAAAATACGAAAATATGAAGAATTGGCACAGTTGCAAACATTTGATTTCAACTGTGAGTCTACATAATTGAAATTCTCTACAGTACCTTTTTTTTCCCACCCTAGTATTGACATAATGATTCATTTACTAAAAATACCCCAGCTTCTTGCAAACTAAACAAAAATGGTGATAAAAAATCCAAAGCTACTACAAACTGTTTCAGTAAGGAAAACAATGAAATGAGCAAAAGTTAAAACATCTAGATTTCTGACATGAGATAATTGAGAACATTCCATGTAAACAGCACTGTAAATGAAAACAGATCCACTGTGAATGGGATTCTTTCAAAAAAGATCTTGTGTCCTCTCTGAAGGTTTTTCCTTCAGAGGACACAATACAAAAGGCAAATCTTTTGCCTGTTTATTTTGAAAGAAGTATCCATTTTATTGGAACAAGTAGAAAGAATCCAAAAAAACTCACTCCAACTAGTCCGTCCTAATAAATCAAAAATAATAACTACAAAATTCTGTCCAGTATTCAGTTGAATACTTGGGGTTCAACTTGTCAAATAACTAAAGGAAGTGTGGTGTATATTGATCTAGGCGCCTCTAAAAATTATGATATTTATATCAAATACATATGCTCAGATCTTTTCATGGTATTTCTGCTCAGCATTCTGATCATTCCTTCATCTACTGATCATCTAAACTCTTTATATACCAGTAGCAGGCTGCTGTGGTTGAAGCAGACAACAGCTTGTAAATTCCAACAGGTTTTGCTCAAAAAAATGATGAATGTCAGTCACGTTTTCTTATTAAAAAAAGTCAATAAATGTCAACAGGGACTGTATATATTGTCTGCTTGTTTATCTATTAGTGATATGCATTCTTAAACATACCAGTTTGCAATATATTTATAGATACTTGTGCTTTTCATGATTTATCAAACATTACTCAGGATTCTGACAATTCAGCTCCAAACTTCATGTGTGTGCTTCTGTGTCTTTCTCTTATTTCAATATAAACTCCCCTCTCAGATTAACACTGTTAAGAATAGTAAGTGCAGTGCAGCCACAATCTGAAGTGCTTCCCTTTCTTTCTCACAGAAGACTTGAACCTAAGGACGATGGTCCTCTAAGGATCTCTGATGTACCCAATGTGTAAAATTAGCCAGAAAAACGTGTTATAAAATTATAACCGTTAAAAAAACCTTGCCTATGTATTGCATATATGACAAAAGCAAAGGTTGAGAACAACACATTTAAAATGGACTCTTCTAGAACAAAAAAAGACACAGCACATTGGTTTTTAAAAAAATTATTCCGGCAAGTAGGAAATTAAAAAGTGATACTTATGAAACTTATTGCATTAGTCATTCATATCTGTAAGAAGAGAGTGTAAAATACTCTGAAATCAAAACATGGTAGTTGTAAAAAAAAATAATTAAACTGTAAGCTAATTTCTCAATCTGATTCTCCCATCCATAAATCTTCTAATAAAAAGGAGACAAGCAGAAAATATTAAAGGATATTAGCAGACTGTCAAGAAAGTTTAACATTTTTTCTCCTACAACCATTTTTTGAAAAGTAGATTTTTATTATGCTCCTTATTCCTGAAGGATTAAACATCTCAAAAGTGTTGCAGTTACTAAGAAGCCAAGCACTGACTTTCAAATACGTATGAACATCAAAAGTATGTAAGCATAAGACCATACTATCCGAGGAGATGCAATTGCATTATGTGAAAAAGTATCTCAGGAACCTTTAATTTCTGTAAATTGGACTTGATAGCTTCAGCTGTCAACTATCTAGGAACCAGAGTGTACTCATGCAGCTGCTGTGATTAATTCTGACAAAAAATATCTGTTCTTTTCACCAGGTTCCATGCCTTTGGATTCTCTCTTACATTGTGAGTAAAGAAAAAGGGATTCGATAATATCAGGAAGCACTCAAAAAGCTCCACTCAGTATATGGTGCACAATACAGATCAGTGGAACCCCACTGAATCCTGCATCAGATTAACACAAATAGGAAATTGTTCATGTCAGGTGTTTAACAGTTACTCTGATGCAAATATTAAGTCACTTTGTGACCAATACAAGAGTGCATTTCAGCTCCTTTAATCCAGGATAAATAGCACACTCCTTTGTTTAAACTGCACATGAGAGCTTTCATCCAAGTCTGTTTGCAAAGGCATGCTATCATCCGTGATTCACTCAGGGCTGCTTTGTTTATTTAAACTTTGCTCAGCTACAGCTAAATGAGTTTATCTTACATTTTCATGATCCAATCTAAGGAATTGTGCAATGTTTCTCTATAAAACAAGTTAGAAGTTAATGTTCTTTGTTTGATGCATACCTCCAAAACTGCAATGATAAGAGGAAAGCAAAGTGATTTGTTTCATCCAGGTTCTGGATTAGCTAAGAGGCTTCAATTGGAGCTTAAAGGATGAAAATTCATCCTTTCATTCAGTCTGAATGGTAATATTATTTAGAGTATTTCTGCTTTCATGAAAAATACCACAACAGGTTTATCACCAGAAAACAAAAGTCAATAGTTTACTACAAAGAGAAGTAAAAACTGTTGAATAGCATGCACAAGGAGTCCATACTAGAAAGCTTACAGTAAAATGCAGGAGTAATCGGCACCTCCAGCATTTGCAAACAGACCTTAATTGAGTCTTCTAATCCCTCCAAACCCTGGACTTCATTTTGTAACCTTTCGTGTGGCAGATAACACACACACAAAACATGCTGTTATTACTTTTGAAATCAACTGAAAGTGTTTTCTGTTCAATACATTGCTTTCTCCCATTATTACTAATTTTCAAATCACCTTACATGTGTTTTAAGTGCTCAATGAGTCAAAAAAAATTTAAATCCTTTGTAACTGATGCAGGAGTTAGGAAAGGATCTTCAGAGTTTCAGCATTTCATCCATGAGCAGAGCCAATGCATTTCTTTCCACAGAAATCATCCCAAACCAACATGACTAATTTTCTGCAACAGAACCCAAGTGAAAGCAAAACGTCCCTAAAACTGACAGAGGTGATCAATTAATCACCTCTGCCATCTCACATTACACAGCCTGGAATGCCATGGACTGTATAGTTTGAAGAATATGGTAGATCAGCAGATTTATAAACCAGATTCAGTCTTTCTTGGGTCAAAATTTGAACAGCAACTACTGCTATTTGATGCCAAATCCAAAAAGTTTTTTTAAAGTTTAAGCAGAGAAAAGGAACTTTTACAACTTCAACTAGAAATATAAAATAAGCACTATTATTGTAGGAATGGAACATGATATGAGACCTCAAATTCATATTTTTAAATCATAATGTTCTTATATGTCACTTCCCACATTTCGTTTCTTGCTGTCAAAAAAATGGATATAGTTTAATATGCACACAAAATTGAAAAGAAGTTTGTCCTATTTCTTCTATCTGTCAGCCTATTTAACACTCATCAGATTTTCTTTATCACTAAGTGAAACTTCATTTGAAAAACTGGGATTAGAAGAATGGCTAGCAGATGGGAAATAGAGACACCCCTGGGATCATAATGTAATCCATGTCACATTCTCTTATTACATTCTCATCCCACTGAAAAAATAATATCTTACATATTGCATCAAATTATTTAATATAATAATTTAACGTCACTTTCTTTGGAGCTATGCCTCTCATTACTGCAGCAAATGGACCTTTTCTTCGGTTAAGCTTTAACTTTTCTTTTTTTCTAATTTCTAATGAAATTCAAATGTCTAATGAGTCCAATATGGCCTGTCAACTTAAATTATCTGTTTTTCTTTCTGTTTACCATATCTATCTGTCTACAGTTTTTATTTTCTTCTGTGAAGTTTGGTTATTGAATCCCATATTTCCTTCTGGAAGGAATTTCTAACAGATGATTATTCCTGTTGATATGTTGATGATTTGATAATTTATGGCTTGTAAATTTAAGAAATCTGAAGAAATCTCTGGGAAGCAGAGCAGATCATGAGATAAACGAAACAAGAGGTTCTAATACCTTGTACAGTAAAAAACTGTGATTTCAATAAAGTACGTTTTTAATCTTACATATTAACTCTAACTTTTACATATTAAAATAATTCCTCTGGATAATTTATTTTTAAATCTTTTTAATCTTTAAATGAAGTCTAGCATAAACATGCACTATGGTGACAAAGCAAGCAGTTTATATAGACATGGCCAGAATGACAGAATGGGGCAGGGTGGAAGGACCACAGAGGCTCATCAGGTCCAACCTCCCTGCTCAAGCAGGTCACTGCTCTCTCTGCCATAACTATTCATGGAAAGCTGTGTTCTACCTTCTGCCCTCATAAAGATTTGATAGCAGTTTTGCATTAAGAAAAAGACAAAAATAATTTAGTGCATGGAATTAGAAGTCATTAATTCAATGTAAAGACAGAAAGAAATCAGTAAGTTATCCAGGCTGAGTTCAACAGTTTAAAAATGTTCTTTCTATATGCTTTCTAGAGCTTTGTGCATGCTGATTTACAATAACTTCCACTGGAAAATATCTCACAGGATTAAAATGCAGTCTGATCATATGCACACATGAATACAGAAATGGAACAAGAACAATCTAGATGCAAAAGCAAATTAGTTAATACAGAAAAAAAAAATTAATTATGAAATAGAAGACATAAAACATATCTGGATCTTTAACCACATCACATTCCACCCCTCAGTAATATGAATATTCTAAACAAATAAGCCAAATAAACTTGATTTTTTTTTTCCTTTAAAATAACACAGATGATCTTGTAAGTCCTATTTTGGCTGGAACCAAATATTTAAGTTCCTAAGCAACACAAAAATAGTGCTATAGCATAAATCTACTTATTCAAACTCAAGTCTTTCTTGAAGAAAAGCCTTGTCTCAAAAGAACTAAAGCTGGAACATTACAGAAAAGCAGGTAATTACAGCACTTTAGGAATTCATCCAAAGTGATCAATACCCCTTCCAGAGGCATGAATGCATGAACAAACATGCAGGCTTGATGCTCTATTCTAAAACCAGCTATGGTGACAGTGGTGGATACCTTTTCATCCTTTCATGGTACTTCACTTTAGAAACATCACTTTTAAATGATCCCTTGAATACTAACTCATGAATTCTACAAATAGTTTAGAGAAAAAGCCTAAACAAAGTCAAATTAAAAGCTTTAAAAAGAAGAGCTAAACATAGACAGGGTATAAGGATATAAGGAAACACTTGCTGGTCTCAGTTATTAAGAAAAAAGTCTATGAATAAATAATTGTAATTGTAATAATTGTAAAGAATCTCACATTGTAAAGAGTATTATGTTCAATAGCTGCTTTGCATAAAGTGTTTCCCAAAGTGTAAAGCCATGTACTTTAGAATTTTCCAAAGTTTGTATGTATGTATCTCATCTAAGACAAAAATAAGGTTCTTTATTATGCAAAATGAATCCTATACACTTTATGATCCTTTGGGGACTTCATTGGCTGAAAAGCAAAATGAAATGTGAGATCAAACTTTTTGGTGTGTTGGCTATTTCTCTTCTTTAGTTAGTGAAGTTTGTATCAATAATTCTTATGCATCCATTCTAGCTCCTTTACAGTTACAATTCCATAGCAAGGCTCTCTGTAGTTTTAAAGTCACTCAGTGCAAAACTCAAAACATACATAATCATATACTGGTTTTAATTTCTGACCTAAATGTTTAATAATCATGTTATTACACACACAGAGTTTAGGAGGCAACATGTGGTGCTCTTTCCTGGCTTGGTTGCTAGCTGGAGTTAAAACACGACAATGTATAAACATATATATAAATGCTACAGTGCAGATCCCATGTATTTATCTATTTTGTAGAAAGTTAGAAAGTACACACATTTGCTATTTTCAGGGCTGAAACTACATTTTCCACCAAAATGTAGCAGTTTTCATGTTGGAAATGTATTTAATTTTATCTGGAAACTTTCTGACTTTAGAACAACTGTAGTTTCTCTTTATTTTTGCTGCCAGAATCTATGCTTGGTTGCTCAACTAAAGACCTTATACTGCTAATTACTACCACATGCCCATATCCCAAGCAAAGGAAAACTTATTGGTTCTGACAATCCATTCTCTCAACACTGAATTCCAAATGAAAACTTCAATTTTGGCCAAACATAACATTTCATCAATCTTGTTCTACTGACTGCAAAAGCAACATCAAACAAGGGGTGCTAATGGCTTTTTACTGTGCAGTTCCCAAGCTTAGATGCTCTGATGAAAGACCCACATGAGCAAAGGACATCTTTAAACTACTTAGTAATTAATAATTGAACGAGAAAACAATGCATAAAATAAATTGAACAGTTTGTATGCTGATGACAGAGCTGAGTTTCAAGCAACAAATTATATGAGCAATAGAGATCAGCAGAGAAAGCACTGACAACAGAGAGAGATAAAAACAAACAGATAGTGTATATAAAGAAAGACAAAAACAAAAGGTGAAAAAAATAAAATTAAGCGCGCCCCAAAGCTAGCAGAAGCCTGTAATCTGAAGTTGAGCTTTTCAGGATGTGGGGTTCTGACTGAAGATCAGGTTCAAATTTAGAGACATCTGAGCAATGCTGGGTACTAGTGACAATGTAGAAGGGGAGAGACAAATTCTGGGTGTAAAACAGATTTTAACTACATTTCCCTCTGCTACAACTCCTTTGGAGCTTTGAAAACAGAGGTATATGTTGTATGTTTGAAAAATTCTCTTTGAGAAACCAACTATGAATATAAATATAAAACTGAGTCCTGGCCTCTGTCACAAATAAGTATTTTGTGACTCACTCTCAGAAATAAATCAAGGCATTGAGTTTGTCTGCATAAGTGATGCAAGTTTCTAACATCAGTCTTTACATTTTAGCTTAGACATTTGAGGGTATCTCAATAAATGCACGTATTGAAGTTTACTATCTAATTGCTTGAGTATTATTGAACAGAAAATAGGATAAGCTATATATAATTTTAAAACTTTGATTTATCTATCCACTGATACAAAATAGTACTCTAGAATTAGCTCTGTGGGACATTTACAGTCTTTCTGCTACACAGAGAAAAGAAATAACTCGATAAAACCATGATCCACTTCAAGAAAATGTTGCATGGGTGATGATTTGAATGGAACAAAGTAAAAAATTATCTTCTTAAATAAGAAGAGGGACAATTCATTAGATAAATTTCTTGCAGGACCTTATTTATATCATATGAAGAGGATCCTCTGTGTGACTAGACTTTCAGGGCAAACATACCTCTACCAGCGGATGTCACAATGATATGTAATGAAATGAAGGATGGCAACACTAAAGGTGATATTGTGCTGCATCGTACAATATCTCCCAGGACATCCAGTCCAGTAAAGGCTATACCCCAGCAGGTGCTGGGAATGCCAGAAAGAGCTAGTTTTAACTTGGCCAAGAAAATAAGCATTCAATAGAAATATAATGAGTTAATGTGGTCCAATAAAATTTAACCTTTGCCACCAGGTAAAAATAGTGGGTTTTATGGGTTTGGTTTTTTACCATACTATACTGATATTAAGGCTACTGCCTGTTCTTCTTCAGACAAGCTTAATGTGGCATAGGGAAGGGAATTGCTTTAAAATCCCCAGACCTAGATCCTAAAATCATGAGAGTTTGCAATACCTACAGGAAGTCAAAAGAAGGTGCATGAGGTCTGAATCTGCTGGTTGAACATCAAGAAACAGGGCTATTAGGCTTCTTACAGTCAGTCCAACAGAACAAACCCATCAATACATATCTCCTATTTTGCATCCAGCAAAACAAAGTTTTCTGAAGAACTGAGTTGTCTGAAAATCATATGAATTATCACTGTCACTTAGTTAAGAGATAAACCATATGATATTCTGATGCCCAAAATGGTGAAGTAACTTCTGCAACAAGGGTGACTTGTCAAGTGTATATGTAATAGCACCACTTTTTACAAGATCTGTCAGTGGAGCCTTAGTGGTATCCAGGTTCTCTTGAAGAAGGGACAAAAGTTGTGACTTGTACCATAGCACAGCCCAGGTCTCTAATGACAGTGTGACAACTCTTCAGTGGTAACATCTGACGCCAAAGAACACAGCCTTGTAAGCTGTGAGTCAGCTATTACCACCTTCAGGGGCTCTTTAGAGTCCCACAACCACACCTGGTCTTTTTGGACTTACTTTCTGCCTCGGGTTGAGTTAAAAGTTCCGCCGTATTTCTTCCGATTAAGGATGAGAGCAGCAATTTCTGGCACGTAGCGAGCAAACATTGCCTACATGCATGAAACAAAAACACAAAAAAAAAAAAAAGAAAATGGCATGCAGAGAGTGTTCTACTGCAGCAGAGGCAGCAGAGCCTCTTGGGATACTTACTTTCTTCCACTAACCGCACTATAGGAACCACCATATTTCTTGCGGTTTCCTATTAACTCTATGATTTCAGGGACGTAGCTGGCAAACATGGCCTAAGAAGAAGATAGGAGACAGAAGAAAAGACTAAAAAGAGAGGCCAAAGAAAGGGGGATGATGAATATTTTCAGAAGATATATATTTTTAAGATCTGAAAATGCAAAAGAATTAGATCTATGCAGTTGTTTAAAAAGAAAATTTAAAAAAAAAATGTAAAAGTTATCAAACAAAACAAGAGGGCTCAATATAAAAGTTCATCTTGGAGAAGGTGCACACCTTATAAATAAAGAAAATGGTCAAAAGAGGAAAAATGGACACATAAAACAAAACAAGAACAAAATTACTTCAACCTAATCACAAAAAACCAGTTATGTCTATTTTTTCTGGAAGAGGAAATGGGGAAAAAAACCTATCTAATCCCCACTGCAAAAAACCAAAGCCAAGTATTATCATTACTGTTACATTTGTGTTTCAAAATACAGACTTCTTCCCCCCCCGTTGTAAGAATTTAAAAGAAGACAAAAACAAGATGAAATCAGGGGTTATTTCCCCATCAAGAAACAAAAAAATCACCCCCTCCCGCCCCCTAAAAAAAAACTTTTCAAAAAGTTCTTGGGTTTAGAAGGATTGGAATAACATGTGATAGAAAAAAGGTTTTGAGGAGAAAATAAAAATTTTTCTGCCATGTTTTGTCCAACAAACATCTTCATTGTGGCTGGATACTTCAAAGAGCTGCTGCCATTTGACATGATCTTCACATGCCAATAAACAGAGATGGGAATGCATATATGTAATGGTCACACATATTGGTGTGTGTCTCATACATGGCATTCATAACACAGGCTATATACATATCACCTCTGTAAGATGTATGTACATGTGAAATCAATAGATGGGGGTAAAGTAACAGTTCACATATGTGTGTATGGGCACAATATACACCACGAGTCATCCGTAAAGCATTTACCTTGCACAGTGTAAATACTGAAATAGACTTTGCTGGTTTAGAGAACATTGCAACAGGTGTGATAGTATTACTAACGCTGACAAATAATGGAAAGGTTGACAAGACAAATAGTAACTTGGGTGCTATTTACACACGAGACAAAGAACATGAGAAATTGCTGATATAAAAGGATACTAGTTATGGTCATGTGGTAAATTGTGAGCTAAAATTGTACTACATGACATGAAAGGACGTTTGAAATTAAAGAGAATGTGGTTTGCCATCATCTGTATCAGGCAAGCTGCTCTTTAAGGCAGTCCAAAGCCACAGTGTTTGTTGGAATTCTGGGAAGGAACACAGAAGGGTGGGTAGGACTTCTGAAACCGCAAAGTGCCTTTAAATATCAATAGCAACTTTCAAAAATGCACTACAGTCAGTCACTAAGAAGTAGAGGACTACAAGTAACATTATAGGTCGAAATATTAAGGCACTTTATGTATTCACATGCATTACTTATTTAAATGTATTAGAAAAGTTCTAATTCTGGACTAATTTGACAAGCTCTGCCAAAATATTTAAAAACAGGAAAAAATGCATACTAAACATATTTTAAAGTTTTGTAATTAATTTTAATTTACTAATCTAGGTATTATTGTTTTCTTAATTACAGCATTGAGATATATAGGATCAAGTTTTAAGGTAACTGGAGTATTAAGAAGAAAATAAAGAAGGGTTTTTACCAATCCCCCAAGGATGAAGAAGACCATGAAAAGGCGACCAAGGGTTGTTTTTGCATAAACATCTCCATAGCCAACAGTGGACATTGTAACCATCAGTAAGTAAACACATTCCCAATATGTTAGCGGTTGATTATTTTGGAAATTTTCCCATGGATCCCCTGAGTTCTCCACCTACAATGTACAAGAAAACATATAGTGAATTATATTCATTATAATTAACTCTACCCATATATGCAAGTGCACGTGTGTGTGTACAGATATATAACTTGGCACATAATATGAACTCTTTCATAATATGAATCCTTTCCTGTGATTTATTTTGATCAAATACAGAACTTGACCCTGTCCCAAACAGAGCCCTGCAGTTATTTTGCCAATATATGCAGCCTTGCTATTCAGATCATTTATGGAGAGTATCTTTTCCATGCACCACTAAATAACTTATTCATGTAGTTAGGTAAGTTAATTTAATAAAAATGTGTTCAGAATATTTTCAGAGTAAATCTTACTTGTAACGCAATTATAACCCTCAATGTTTTTGTTTTAAAAGATTATGTAGTTATTGAAGGCATTACTGGCACCTTTAGTAGTACACCATTAATTTTCCAAAAAGCCAGCCACCGTTGAGACAAAAGTATAAATCTGTCAGTGGGAAAGAAGGTTGCTATCTAAAATCTGTTCCACAGTAAAAAGAGGAAGTTTGAGAATTTCTACAGTAGAATAGAAAAGCTTTTGTTGAAAAATAAAGGAAAAAAAAATCCAAGTCCTAGAAAATAGTAATCCCTCAGTCTTGATGTAATATTTAAGAGGTGTTTGTGTTTGCTCAAAAATAGAAAAAGCTATTGCTTCTGTGAGAGAAATGCTGTATCTGCCCATACGAGTGTAAAAATATGGTTTTGTGTGAATGAGAAATATATCATAAATTAAAATATTCGAAATCTGTGCCTCTTTATAAGGCTGAACATTAAATGACTGATTATAGCAAGAAAAAAAGGAATTTGAATTTAATCTTACATAGCTGGACGAAGTTTAAATCAATTCAAGTGGAGTCAATGAAATTGGTGCAGCCTGACATCAGTATCACGAAGGGAGTTCCCTGGCGAGCATCGCCACCTGCTGCTCACCCGCGCCAGTCCCGCCCCACTGAGGTCGGGGATGTCCCAACTCCCTGCTCCCACCTCCTCACAGGGATGTCCCAACTCCCTGCTCCCACCTCCTCACAGGGACGAGTGAACTCCCTGCTCCCCCCTGCTCACAGGGATGAGTGAACTCCCTGCTCCCACCTCCTCACAGGGATGTCCGAACTCCCTGCTCCCACCTCCTCACAGGGATGAGTGAACTCCCTGCTCCCACCTCCTCACAGGGATGTCCGAACTCCCTGCTCCCACCTCCTCACAGGGACGAGTGACCTCTCTGCTCCCACTTGCTCACGAGAGGAGGACAAGGTTAAATTCGGGGAGCAGGGACGCCGTTCTGTTGCACTCTCTCGGTGCGGCTCGGCGCTATCGAAAGCAGCGCAGCGTCAGGGAGTAAAGCGGCTCGGAGAGCCCACAGCCCATCAGAAGAGGTCAAGGAAGTGTTTTCAAATGTACTCACCAAATGTATGAACCCAGCTGCTGTCAGCCACGTGCTGATAAATATAGAGCACAGATTCACTAGCTTGATGGAATTACTGGAAAGGAGCAAAACAAATAGGATCTTAGACTGGAATTTTTCATACCTTTTTTATAGGTACCTGTATACAACTGCATACTTTAGACTCAAGAACCTGATGATTATTTCCCAAAAGAAACAGACTCCCTAAAAAAACTTATTTAACAGGTTATGTATAATATGTATTCTTTTTCATTTGGAGAGTTCACATTTTCTTAATTTAGGTAGCTTGAAAAGAAAGTCCCAATGTATGAGAGCAAAAAGATAAAGAGATCAGTAGTCATAAACGAACTAATTTAAAAAATAATGCTTTTTCACAGATAATTTGGTTTCCTTTCAGTACACTCACCTTTTCATTTTTCACTGCTATACACTCAGAATTATTCACAAGTAAATACACAGAAAATACATGAGAAAATTATGATTCCCTAAGAACTAAGGTATTTTAGAGTTCCTGTGTAAAGTCCTAAGTATTTTTCATATTATTCTGCTTGCATGAACTCCTACGGACTTTTTATGTAAAATTCACATGAAATTAGAGTATTTCATATTTCACATTCACATTTCTCTCAAGAAAGTAATGGAAAAAGTATAATTTAAACCTACCAATAAAACTCAGCAAATATTTTTTAGTCACACTGAGTAGTATTTTCCCTATCGTAGAGAGAAGTGATTTGGAAGCAAAGATCTCATTCATTTCAGCAGGAAAATACCATACTTAAAATCGGGTGGAAGAGATGCAAATAAAACCTGCTCCCTCTTTTCTCACGAAAGTCACTGTTCTAAGAAGGATATTCAAGAAAAACACAAGCAACTGCAGTCCATGCATGACTGTGTTTGAAAAATCTTACCCATTTGTGGTTTTGAAAATATTTATAAGGAGGTATAAAACCTCAGGAAAAAACCCACCATTATTTGAAGGTAATATATTCAAAAATATAAAAATTGGGGAAAATTCACTATCAGTGTTAGCAGTAGTAGTTTTGAGGTAGAATCAATTAATGTTTCTGTTTCTTACTACTTTAAGGACAATAAAACTGCATTCTTTTCTGAACAAAATTAGGAAAAGAATCTGGAAAATTAATCAGACCAGTTCCATTAAAAGGATTTTTAAGAGTTACAGTTAGTCGACTTCCTTGGAAGTACAAGGAAAAGAATATGACTGGGTAATATGACAAATGCTGAAATGAATATTGAAATATTGTACTCAAAAAAAAAATAATATTCCAGCAGCCTGGTGGTAACATTCAGTTATAGCACAGGACCCTAACCACTGGGTTCTTAGATTAAACAAAATCATAGGAGTGATGCTGATACAAAACTCCACAATGAAAGGCTGAATATCATCCTTCACCTAAAACTAGATGATCCTGATAAAATAATGCGTCTGTTGGTCTCTTCATATTACTGCAATATCCGTTAATAGTAACTATTTACACTGCTTGTTTGGTACATTTGATTTTTGCAGATTTGTTAAGCACTGCACCTTATCTGTCCTCTATGAAATACTCCCTGTGTTTCTGCCAGAGTCTAAATATAGATGAAGGATTAGTCATAAACATTTTCTCCCTCTTTAAGCTCTTTCCAACATCTGTGCAAAATCCCTTACTGTGAGCCGAATCTAAGCCCCTGTAGTTTTTTTTTAAAAATATTAGAAAACGATGAAGGAGAGAAATTTTGCAACTGAAAACCATATAATTCCATTTCATAAAACAAAATTACAAAAAATCTTGAGTAAAATACATTTAATTTCAAATTAGGGAAACAAATGGGTCCTTGGCAGAGTACAGTCTTTTGAAGTGCCATTGTAAAATTTTGCTTTGTCTTGCTGGATCTTTTAAAATATATTTAGCAATATATTATATTGCAATAAAAAATATGTTTTATCAGGTATTCTAATAATTATCTAACACTTTCCTAGTTTCCTTACTGTCTCTATTTTTGCATTGTGCAGCTTCTTTCGCTGGATTCTTCAATTTGGAATGGCCCTTCTGTTCACTGTGTAAATAATATATGTTCCTTTAATCCTCAGTCACTAATTACAGGAGTAATTTTAATTTATAGGTTAGACTAAATGTTTTCCTTTACAGGAGAAAAGAGGAAAAGGAGGAGAAAACTTCTTCTGCAATTGCACTAAATATTAGAAAAACACAGCAGTGCCAATCATACCCTATCAG